>WAAE01023825.1:0-211437 GCA_013400495.1 Nicator chloris
ATAATAATAATAATAATTAACATCTTAAACTAAGATGCTTTTCTCACCTCCAGATCTTCCAGCCTGCCCTCAGTGTTCTGCTCTCCATCAGCATCCTGGCAGAAGTCAATCTTCTCCCTGGTTACTGAGATCCACTGCTGGAGGTCAGACAGTTTGTCATTATATGCCCAATGCTTCTGAACGTGGTCTTCACTCTGCTGTATCATCATCTACAAATGACAAAAATATGTCAGCAACCAAAGACAGGCAAAAAGCATTTTCTTTACTGGCTCTAACACTATGATGGGTACAGAACCTCATGGGCAAAATAAGAAAAAAGCAGCTATTAATGCGAGACAAAATACCCTATCCTTTTAGCATCAGTGGTGTGGAAAACACCTCCAAGCTCCTGCAGGCCTGAATTCAACCACACGGGGGGGTATTAAGAACTAGAATAGCTCTCTTCCTTCTCAGCTGAAAGGGAATGGAGAATATACATGTCTGGGGTTTTTGTACCCCAGTCAATATCAAATACATCTTACACTCCCTGAATCAGAAATGACTGTACAGGCTTGTTTGACAAAAGTTCAGCTCAGTGATAAATGGGATGATTGAGATTGAAACTAGAATTCCACAGTGCATGTTCAGGTAACAGTTTAACACATATAATTTTATAGTGAACTACATAGCTAAGGTAACTTTATGAGCTCTTCTTCTGAGATTGTTCTGGAGGGCATTTTATAGGTATTTTTGCAAGCTACAAAATGCCTCAAGATAGAGCAAGTATTTATGCAGTCACAGCACTTTTCTCTCATTAACTTTTAGGTCACAAAGCCATAAAAACCCCAAACACTTTGGTACAAAACCCCTCTCCTGTAATCTGTCAAGTGCAAGCACCACCATGATAATATAAGTTTTTTTGGTCAGAAATCTCAGGCCTGCTCCAGAAATAGCTTATATAGACATAAAATCTGTGTGGATGGCATCCTATCCCCAAGGGAAATCACATTAGAGATAGAGAATCCTGGAAGAGCTATCAAAGTCATAATTCAGTGCCTTCTTCCCCTGAAATGAAAATATCTGTCACTCAAAGCATGTAATGTCATATGCTCAAAGATTTTTTTAAAATATTTTTAAACAGAGGCAACTGACAACTCTTCAGGCAATGAAAAACTTCCTTATGTTACCTCCAGTGATCTCTTCAGGGCCTGAGAGTCAGATGAAAGTTGGTTCATTTCATGCCTGTGTGTGGTATTTGACTGAACAAGCTTCTCTACCTCTTCCATGTGAATTGCAAGCTCTGCCAAGTCGTCTTGGATCATCTGCAGAGGAAAAGAAAGATTCCATATGTGTAGTGTGCTAGGTATGGCACAGACTTTCACAAAATATACACCAAAGGTAGCTTCATTTGACAGCTTGAGGACAAAAAACCCAGCAACAACCACTGTCATTAAGGAAATGAATTGCTTCGATCCCTAGGAGTAAATGTTTCTGAAAAAAGGAGTTGGATGTTCTTTACATGTTACTGGGAGATAACAAAGAAGATAAGTTGCTGAGAAGTGCCAAAGGAGCCATCGTATAAGCAGCAAAGAACTGTAGTGATAACACCCCTGTGGTCACCAAGGATGAAGTGCCCAAGTACAGCTGGACCATCATAGCTCACCATGGCAGCCACATCCCCTCTCCCTTCTCCTCCTGCTCTTCTCTCCCCTCTCCCAGGTATGTAATCTCAATGCATGCCTTGACCAGGCTCTACTGCATGTTGGGCCCTTTGCTGAACCGTTTCAAAATACTAACCAAAAAAATTTTCATCTTTTTCTGTTAATTTTTTTTCTTATCTTGGACAGCTGAATCAGCCCGTGGAGTAAATCCAGCATGTGTCACAGCTAAGTGACAAGGTAAAGAGCAGAAAGAGTAGGATACAAAAGGAAATGGAACAGTGGAAACTCTTCTGAGGAAGTTAACCTGAACCAATCTATCTTGTGTAGTTTCACTGCCAATCAGAAGAGTCAGGACACATTTTCTTTAGCAATTAAACTAGCCCAAGAAGGTGTTCCACCAACAGCTTCCAGCTGCTTCTTCCTTTCCTCAAGCTCAGTTTGCAAATGCTTCATCTGCACTGGTTTAATTTAATTCACTCATGCTGTAAACTGGACCAAATGAAATTATCTAACACACAATTAAGGGGAAAGGTACAATGCTAATAAAATATGAACAAACAGGAACCACAGTTAGCTGGGGATAACATGGTTAAACAATACTGTAATGTACCTGGAGTCTCTGGAGTTGTGTCTTTTTACCCAAGAGGTCAGGCTGTGGTTCCTTCTCCAGATCTAATTTGGCTTTGATGGCAGATAATTTCTTCTGCAATGGTGCAAAACCAGCATCAAAGTTCTTATGTTGCAATATCAAATTCTAGATGGAGAAATAAGAAAACAGGTCCAACATTCAACCTAAACCCCTTGGCATGATCTTTTGTCAATATCTGCTTCACATTCAGTTCAAACACTGAGCTACACTATGCAACAGACCACAAATTTATTTGAGTATTTGATCAACTTAGGAAAAGGGATTAGTACTAAATTTATATGTATAAAACTGGCTTAGTAAAGACTTGATCTTAGTCGTTATCACAGGCAAAGGCAGTATATGGGTTTTGTAGTTCACCTGGAGTTTGCTCTTGCTTTGCAGCAAACTTCTGTGTAGAATTTCTCTCTCCTTTGAAGCTTCAGCTACTTCTTGAAGGAAAGACTTTGCTTCTTCCTCACCAAGGACATCATTTAGCAAATCTTTCTTTAGCTGTAATGTCACCAACTTCTCTTTGAACTGGGAGCTTTCAGCTAGAGCAGCCTGAAGGAGAAAAGTTCTTCCAGTGAGATCATTCCAAAACAAAAAATCATATAACCATCTTATTCTCACACAAGTCACACAACCAAAGCAGTACGACAAAGTCAGGGAAAAACAGCACACTGGGCCAACAAGGGGTAACAGAAGGTACCTGGACAGTGCCCAGTTAAAGGAAAAATCTTCCTGATAATGTTAGAGGCACCAGGGCTGCATCCATTTTGTGAACAGAAAGAGAGGTAAGCTGTACTATAGAAAAAGTTGTCTGTGCAGAGGAGAGGCCTAAACAACCAACAGAAAGGACAGCTTGAATGCTCATCCTGAGGATAAATTCCATCCCTGTTCACAGACACATTTATTAGGGAGATCACAGGGATGACAAAGTAACAAACACACCTTGCAGGGCACATGCACAAATCGTGCATTTTAATCCCATGTCTATATCACCACATAATTGTTTATCAGAGTCCACAAACTTCCCATCCAGGGAGATCTGGGTTAATGCTAGACAATATTATCATCATTGTTAAAGATGTCTAGCACTTTATGCAGCCCACTCAGCTAATAACTCCAGTTAATCAAATGGAGGGCAGAAAATAAGACAATGTGCTGCAGCTGGAGCTAAGTAAAGACCTCCATCCCTACTGTGGGTTTTTCTGCCACACTGGCAGGACCTTCCAGCTGCAGCTGCCTGGCAGCTGTATGCAGGCTTGGTCAAAGTCACATTTCTGAACTTAGCAACACCTTTGCTACCTCAATATGAGCCAGTTCTGGCTCTGGAGTCTCCAGGAGCATCTGGACCTTTGGCTTCCACTGTTCAAAACTTTGCAGGGGATTTTGCATGAGTCTCCTCAGTTGGGTTGCTGTATCAGTGCTCATTTTAGAAGTCTTGCCTCTAACACTGTAAGGATAAAGTGACAAGAGAAAAACTATGAAGAAATCCAAGCCCAAACATTCTATTCTTCAAGGCATGAATTAACACAATACTCGGGTGTAAGCCATACACAACACAAAAGCCTCAGTCTTTTTTACTGCTTGAACATGGTGTTGCATACCAACAGCTGCTCTGTCAGTCAGAAACATCTGACAAAACTTTATTTAGATACCATAGGACACATTTGTCTTTTTTGCAACTGTGTATCAGGAACTACTTTGCTTTTCTAGTAGCCAGCAGTCTCCCCTTGTATGTGATCTTTCTTGGCTGCTGTCACCAGTGTGATTTAACAAATCATATTATCAGAGCAGTCTTACTGACTGATGGGAGGAACAAGTCAAGAGTGTCTATAATCTAACTGCAGTTGCCTGTAAAAAATAAGGTATTGTTTCCTTAAAAAATTGAATTAAAAAGTTTTTGTTAACCTTATGTTAACACAAAAAGTGAAAAATACATTTTTATTTCAGATACAATTCTTCTAAATTTTGCAGAACCACCTGAATATATATTAGCACAGAGAGGTGATTCTGATAAAAGCTTTGTATTTATGTACATGTATCCACACACATACCCAGGTTTATTATTGGAAAAAAAAGATCAAATCAGCAAACCTTCAATGAATATCCAGGCTCCTCTGAAAAAGGCTTATCCCAAACACAGCTGAATGACAAGGCCCAGCAGTGACACACCCCATGCAGCTGCCTCCCGTTTTTTTCAGCTTGCCTGACCTCCCAGTTTGCAGAATCCTGCCCGATATGGCAAAATACAGCCCAAATTTTATGGTCATAGCAGAACAGTATCTTGCAAACTCACAAGACAGGCAGGTGAGGGCAATGCCAATCAGGATCAACACTGCCTTTCTATAAAAACAAACAACAGTCTTACCTGTGTCACTGGGCCATGACGGAGCTAAACAAAGGCAAGTTTGCAGAGGCCAAATGCTCCGCAAATAGAAAGTTCTGATTTTACACGTCCTCTGCCATTTGCTCTGCTGCCCCTGCCAGGCTCAGTGGGAAGCTGCCAGACTCCCCAAAGAAGTTTTAGAGAGAAGCTGGGAAAGGAGCAGCTGCCATTTTCTACTCAGAGGCAAGTCCCCTGCCTTCCTTGCTCCTCTTTCAACATTGCTTACTTGTTAGTTTTTAAACTGAAACCCTTTCCCAAAATGACCTATAACACTTCCAGCAGGACAGCATACTGTGCACAGAGGGAAATAAGCTGGGAGACAGGAAAAGAACTGACCTTCTTTTTTCCCCTCAAAAAAAGATCCTTTCTTCTAGTTTGCAAAATTTGCTGCAGCTTCTTTACTTCCTGATTCCAGGCAGCCTGGAAACGGAAACACTGAAGTCTGGGAGAGGCTAAACTTTCAGAGTTTCCAACCCAGGGCAAGTTGAAAACAGGAACATGCATATAAGCTGCCAGGAGAAGGGGAATAAACTCTGCCAAATAATTGCTAAGGCTGGTGAGTCACTGCAACAAACTCAACAAGGGAGGGCCATAATTCTTCTGAACCGTTTACTACCAGAACTCCTGTCCTGATTTTCTAGTTGCTGGCATGAAAGGCAAGCAAAATACATAAATTATTATTATAAAATGCTAATTAGATCAAACTAGCTGCCAACAATCTAATTTTCTCCAAACCATACACAATATTAATAATGTAAGATCATTGCTTGAAAACAACCAGGAGCCTCCAGCTCCTAGGAAATGGCTAAAATTACAGCTTTACTGAAACAGGCAGATGTAATTAGCAAAAGCTTTTTTTTCTACGCATCACCCACAATTGGATGGCATATCACTTTTTTCTTAGGCCCCTGACAACCCCTGAGAGAAGATTCCCCCCACCTGCCCACCAGAATCCGACTTCCCAGTACCTTTGATACTGGTGTATTGCAGAGACAACACTCTCAGCATGTGGCTGCACATCTTGGGAAAACCGTAGCAGTTCCTTAAGCTGAGCCTTCAGCCTCTCAATCTTTGACTCTTCTGCAGCCAGAGCTGCTCTTGTTGCCTTAATTATAAAAATGATGAACAGATCACACCTTATGTAGTGTCTGGCATATGAAATGAAGAAGTAAGGCTGTGTCTCAGGGCATGCACAAATCCCTTCTCAGTGATTTATCCCTTCTATAAGCTTTTTTCCTGCTTATAAGGAATATGGTCTTTGCTGAGACAGAAAACATTCTCAGCAACAGTTTTTTTTCCAGCAGGCTGTCTCTCCTCCCTTCACACTGCCCAGCTTCTGCATCTGATCTGCAGGGTTCACTGTTTGAACAGTGAATCAAAACCAGGCCTGGTTTCAGTTCACTGATTGCAGTATATAACATAAGCTGCATTTTTGGAGCAGTCTTAACAGCATCTATTTCCCTGAAAAGATCTTTCTCAGAGACTCACGTATAGAGAATATTAATTCTAGGGTGACTCAGGGAAACAAAAACAACTAAAACCCATGCAAATGTAGCTGGATTGAACCAGTCTAAATTTTTTGGATCCTTTTTGCATATACTTTTCCCAGTTAGTCCTGCACAGCTCTAGACATGCAAACAGCAATGAAAGGCATTTTGAGAACAGATAATAAATGCAAAACCAGCCCTTGAGAGGAAACGAGTAGTAAAGATTCTTATCTACTTAATGTGTGATACATTTTTGCACTCATTTTTGCAGCAGATAGGTTTTGGTGTAAATACTGGATTGTTACAATCTTGGGACTTCTCAGTACTGATGATGTGTCTGCTAGTAAAAGAAGAGAGGTACCTGTCTTACAGAGATGAAGGATACGATACAGCAATGATCTTACCAAATACCTCAGAAATACATGTACTTGTGTCTGTGAATGCACCTGTGTCTGTGTATTTATATATACAGTGAAGCATTAATTTCCTACTTCTTTTCAAGTGGAACAAACTGTGGTTTTGCTCTGTATTGTGCTCTTTTTGCCTATGATCCCTTTGAACTCTAGGCACAAACTCCACACATCCTCCAACCCTGCTCCTTCTGTGCAACGCAAGATGAAGGTTGGGGCAGTTGATTCCACGGTTGGCAGTCACATTTCCCTCAGTGTTTCACACACACTCATACTCTTTCCTTATCGTCTCTAACCAATGGCACAGGCATCTGTTGGATGTGACTATGCTTGTTCAGTCTATGGCTGCACTTGATCCTCCACACGAAGGGTAACAACTTACATTGCATTTTCTCCACAGAGTTACAAACTCATCTTCAGTCTTTTCCCCTTCCCCAGGGTCCAGATCATTTTCTAGTCTCTCTAGATCTTTTCTCAGCTTCTGGATGTCTGCTTCTAATTGTCTGGCTTGGGACTCATAGGCACTTTCAGACTGTTGGATCTTGAGCAATCTCTCCTCCTCCTCACTACTCATCAGTTTCAACTTCTCCAAGGCTTTTCTTAGCTCTTCAAGTTCATCCTTCAGTCTTGCAGATCCAAGTGGAGAGGTATTCTGAGCTACCTCTGCACACTGATTTTCAAGGTGCTTCCATTTCTTTCCTCCACTCCTAATATCTTTAGCAATTTCCTGCAAAAAGAAGTTTAATAAAGATTATCTGCAGGAATGGGAAGCTGGGGGGGAAAGCTGAAATCAGCAGGAAAAAAGCCCACCTCTCCTGATTGTATATATTTTAGTTTTCACTTCCTATTTCAAAATATGTCTTTTTCCAAGTGACCATAAGCCAGGGCTAGTCATCTGACTGCCTTCTGAGTAATATTAATTGCCACTGATTCTGAAAATATTTGTTTTCATTAATGTTTATTACCTGAGATCCCTGACAAAGACAACAGGAGCTGCAGGCCCTAGACATACATTAATAGCCGGATCTCAGAAATTTTAAGCTAAACCTTAAAAGCTCTGGCACCAAAATAAAGGATATTGTTCTCAAAAGTGGTATTTTCATCACCAGCTCTAAACTCTCACAGACTGTGAACCTTCAGGGTCTGCCACTGGGGGGCTTGTTCCTGCAAGCCCTCTCCTGGTCTGGCCGGGTTGAGCACGGCTAACAAACAGGATGGTACGATGGATAGCCCAGTGATATCCTTTATGTATCAGACCATAGGCAGCACCCACAGATGAGGGGATATGGTTAACCTGACATTTTATAGGGTTTTACCTGGGGCAGGTGTCCAGTCGTGGTTACAGGGCAGGGGCTTGACCTTATGTCTAAGGTCTTAACCAACGGGGCTTATTTTTGGGTGACTCTATTAGCATCTCCTTAACATCTTACCTCCCAAGGCCTCAGGTTTATTCCCTCTGTGTAGGGAATCTGGGCTAAGCTTTGATCTGTCCCAGGTGATTCGGCTTCCACAAGGGTCTATTTGGATCATGTTTACCAAATCTGATTTATTTAAACCAGATTCTCGAAGAATCATATAGCTGTTGGAGATCAGGCTTTGAGAAATACAAACCAGACCAGTTTGTGACTCATACTGCAAGAACCATATGTACAGTTTCAGGACCTCACACAACTCATGTGCCCTAGCCCATGCTAAAATCGCTGTCTATTTTGTACATGTAATTCTTTTCTCAAGGACACACTTGTGTGGTTTGAGCAACACATACAGGCATGAAAAACACAGAATCCTAATTCCTTGTTAGAGCTATATTGTTCAAGGACCTTCAGTGCCTTTAGCTTGTCCTCTGCTGAAGAGTTGGTTGCTTCTCCAATGCAGCAGTTTAATCTCTCTGTGACACCATTCAGCCATGATTGAAAGTGGTTGACACTGGCGCTGTACTGCTCATGTTCCTTGGTTATCATTTCAAGCAGTTTCACTCTGTTCTGTAACAAGAGACATCAGAAGTGGTGAGGACTGTGCTTATCTGGCCCTTTTCCCTTTACATTGTAACCCAGAATTTATAAACAAGACTCCCTTTTCACGAGCCCTGATAATGCTTGGCCTTCAAAGGAATTCAAAGTTTACCTAGAGAAACAGAACACAAAAGTACACAAAAGCTTGTTCCTGTCTGGATTTTGCTGCAGGCTCTCAATGTCTAAGTCTCCAAAAACACAAACTGTAAGGCCCTGTCAGGTGAATTTCTGGTTTTCCAAAAAGAAAAGAGACAGAAGCGTGTTTCTGGTTTGCACTTCGAGAGACAAGCAGTTACATTCCTCTTGTGGGTTAAAAATAAAGACAAGCACATCTTCCTTATCTCTGAAAATGAAAAAAAAGAGAATGCACTAGAGGCATGAAAACTGTTTTAAGTTGTTCATTATCTAAACAGACTGCATGAAAAATGACCATCACCTTCAATTGTGTAGTGTAGGCACTTTTGTACTTAGCAGGTCACAAACTATCACAGACTCAGGAAGCAAATTCAAGCCAATGGAAAGCAGGCTTCATTTTTCAAGTTATTGCCTGTACACCCTATAACCAACAATCCCTGAATTTACAAGAGCCTGCACACCATGAGTTGCTGCCAGCTGATCCAGTCTGGCATTCCTCACAAGTCAGAGTCACTTTTGCTCAGACTAGTCTTGCTTGCCAGCCCAAGTTCAGGCCTTTTGGATTTTGACACAAATCACCTGCTTTGTTGTTTCACTAGTATAATATTCAATCTAAATATTATCTTCTGCAAAACCAGACTGATTTTTTTTTGCCCTTCTCCAATCGGCATGGAGACCAACTGAGGTACACTGTGGTTACATTAGATTAGAAAAAAAATCATTCCTTGTGCAATCCATTTACTGCTTGCAGCACCCTTGAAAACACCCTTTGCTCTCACAGACAATGGGCCACATTTCATTTTGTGTAATACAGGATTCATCACTGGCCTCTGAGCAGCTGGCCTCCACGGCAAGTAGAGTGACAGCTGCAATGGTGGGTAGAGCTGAAAAGTCCCCTTTGTATTTCCCTTTTCCCTGTGAGGCTCTGGACAGGTCCCCACACCTGCCAACCTGCCTGAGGTGGCAGTGAGCCATCTCCATTCTGTCAGCCTGTTCTCCAGCCAGGCCAACAGGAGCCCTCGTGTGCTGGGGGTGGCAGTCCCTCTGGGACTTTGCCCTTCACCTTTGGGACAGCATATGCCCACGGTACTCGAGGCAGGATTGATCATAAGGGTCTTCCCTAACAAACTTCTGACAGTGCACTACAAAGACACCACCCTGCAAGTGCAACACCACCACTGGTCTGTTTTTCACACTGCCACTTCAGTCTCTGCTAACTTTTGCAAATCCTGAGTGACTCCCCTCAAGTTAGTTGACTTGCTGTGGAACAAAAGAGGGACAGCTGAGGGACAGCTGTTTCCCATGGAAGATGAAATGCTGCCCAGTTATTAGAGCATGCCCTTTAATAGCACCAGCCATACACAGGTTTGGATGAAACCAAAAGGTAGAATTATGACTGCAGACTTCTGTGGCCAAGATGTATCCAGCAAAACACCTCACTTGCTAAATCCCCATGTGTCAATTCTCAAATCTGCAGAGGCTAAACAATTCATGCTTTGACCTCAGGTCAAGGACCTGAAGAAGACAACCTTATAGCAGTGTAAAAGGGCCACACATCAAAGTGAACAAGTCAGGCCAAGCTTATTGACTCCAGGGAATTAGATTAACTTGTTTTACTGGCAGAAGCTCCAAAAGACATAAATCAGGGTAACAAGCAGAGATGTTATTAAAATCAAAAATCTTGGGCTGATATACAGGGGGTTAAAAGGAAGTCAAAACAACCTACCTTTGGCCAGCTACATAAGCACTTTGGGCGCACTGCTGGTCTGTGAGGTCAAGGAATAGATGCCATGGATCTGGACAGACTGTGCTAGTTATCAGACAGTAGTCTTACAGAGAGCTGGCTGAGCCTTCCCCCCACAGGATGTTAAGCAGGAAAACTTTCCAATGACGAAAAATAAGGTATCACTTGTTCCTGTTAGGTTAGCTGTTTGGGGAGCAGCACAGTGTGAAATTCAACATCCACATTCACTAGGCTAACGTGAGGAGACATGAAGCAAGGACATGGCCCTGCAAAGAGTAAGAGCACAGACAGGAAAAGAGTGGGTTTGCCTTGGGCTGCAGAGAAAGGGATGTGTCTGGGCAGAATATGCCCAGCTCTGGGTACTCAAGGAAGGTGGACAGAGGCCCTAACCCCTCTCCCCTAAGCTCCCTTTCAGTGAAAGCAAATGAGCCTCCTCTGGAAGGCAATCTAGAGCACATAAAGGAGGATCCAACTTTAAATTCCTCTGCAGAGTCTCAAGAAGAGCACAGAAAGCTCCTGCAGTCCTTCCTGGTTCTTTTAGTCTTACCCTTGGGGTAGCTTAGCAAACTATTGTAAGTATCCAGGTTTCAGTTAACAGAGACAACATGGACTGAAATTAATTTGATGTGCTCAGAAGTATGTAATATATTTCCTAAATGTCAACATCCTGTATATCATAACTTTTCTTACCATCTTCAATCATCATTTACGCTAAAACACACAACCATTTACCTCTGCATATTTTTAATTTCCTGGCCAAGGGAAAGCATGTAGGAAATGGCTGCCACATCTAAAAATATTCCTGCTGACATAATTAAAAGATATGCTTTTAAAATTTGGGAATGTTAAAGACACATGTTGGCACTAAGAAAAAAAAACAAACCAAAACCCTCCCACCATTTGCTCATACCAGAGAAGCAATATCACAGGCAAATCGTTTAAGAAATGCTGTCCAAGAGCCTGCCTTCTGATAGAGCTGGACAACTGCACAGGATCTAAAAATGCTCTGCAAACACCAGTGTAATCTACAAACACCAGTGAGCGTCCTCTGCTCAGGCATTCAGCTGGCATCTGCAAGTCACATTTAGCCTGGCCTCTCATCATGTGAGGGGCCAGAGCAGTCCCCTTACAACTCCTGTGTCTCTTTCATTCATTCCTCCTGCCCCTTGGAAGAGGTGGCAGGGTTTCTCCAACAAGTGTTATACTTTCCAACGCAGTTCCCAAGGTGCCTGTAACCTTGGCATTAGATAATAAACCCCTCATTTACCTCAGCTGCAAAATCCAAGGCTTCCAACTCCCTTCTTTGTTCCATACCTCCTCAAAGAGGGATTTCTTAGCTGGATTCTCTCACTCCATCCTCCTATGAAATGTGGTATTTATAACCAATGCCAAAGAAAAGCTTTTTCTAGTGTCTCAGCTGGCTGGAAACATAAAGACATATTTTGTCTAACTAGTACGAGCCACTTCCTGATCTCATTTACACCAGAACATATCCAAGTCGGTTAGAGAAATCACACTATGTAAAATCAGTCTCAGAGAGGTCACATTCTGGCTTTGAGTATTCAAATTACTTGTTTGAAAGAACAGCTTTATTAAAATAACGAAAGACTGTCTCTGGCTTCAAAACCAAAGACAATTTTGGTGAGGAGGGAGTGAATGATAATTTTAAGTGGTAATCTAGACAGACAACACCCGAATTCCCAGAAACCTTCTTAGTTGTATATCCAGATGCCTTGTAATCAAGTGATCTACCTTTAAAAATAAATCAGTGTTGAGGCCCAAGTCTGCTGGTGGCTTCTCTGTGGCAGCTGCAGCTACAGAAATTCCAAATATACTCTAGATTTTGGAAAGACATTCGCAGTAGTTGTATATTTATGGCTAGACAAGCATCTGAACTACATGGACACAAAAGATGCCAGCTTAGGGGCTTTTTTGTCACTTTTGGGGCTTGGGGTATTTTAGTTCAAAAGAGAAAATGTATCTATGGAGCAAGCAGGGCAATGGAACAAGCATCCCAATATTTTTGTTCTTCCAGTGTGATCTGAAGCTAACTTTGTACAATGGCATCCAGGGAGGGACAGCATCCATCACTGTCAGGCTCTAGTTCTGGACTGGAGTGTAGGTGTGGGAATTAATAGAAGGCAGCATTATAACAGAGGCAGAGAGCAGAACCAATGTAATGAAATGTTTCTGTTTGCACCAGGTAATTCCAGCCAACAAATTCCTGGAAGTCAGTATGAGCAAAAACTAGGTTTTCATTTCTATATATTTGGTATAGATGTGTCTATATATATATTTAAAATATCCCTTTGAGTATTTCTATTGATTTGGTTAGTAAGAAATTGAGTTCTTCCACCCATCCAGAGACATCTGCCCCTCAGCCATACCGCATGGTCTAATCCTATCTTTATTTGAGTTTTAGAAGTGAAAAGTACAAGTATTTTCTGGAATCTTTACTCAGAAATGGGTAAAAGGAAATCACTGGTACTGAAAGATGAAGCAGGATGTCTTACACCAGCCTATCTAACAACTGTTCAAGCTGGAAGATCAGTATTGGGCAAGAATTAGTACCTGTGTGCATGAAAATCTTTCAGATAGTGGAACTGGCCACTGAGCAAAGTGTTGGGCCAGAGCTGACTCCCACCTCTGTGTTTCCCAGTTCTGCAGGCAGGGAGGGCAGCTCTGGATCTCAACTAATGCTGCTTCCTCCAGCAAGGCTGTGTCCATGTAATATTCCCTGGCTTCTGGAATACATGAACCACTAATGTGTTGAAAGATGAGGAACAATTCAAACTTTATTCAGAGATGACCTAAAGCAATATTCACTGGGTCACAGCAAGCAGCCTGCAGTTACTTTACAGCAACACACTATAAAGCACCATGTAAGAGAATCCCAATTAACATCACCCCAGGACAACAGCTCACCTTGGGACTTGACAACTGTTTCAAACAGTACACTGACTGAAAGAACAGGGGGTCAGCTCTGCTTCCTTTTGCAGTCCTACCATGTAAGCCTCATCACTCAAGGAGCACATAGCAAACACCACCATAAATTGGAGGAATTTGAACACCTCCCACTCTTTCTAAGCGTACCTGAGCTTCTTGTTTGATTCCTTCATATTCCACCCTCATTTTCTTCTGAGCATCCTCATCAACGCTGGGGTCACCTATCCTGCTGAACAACGAAGCAGCTTCCTCCAGCAGCCTTTCCATCAGGACTGACTGATTGAGGACATCATTCTGCAAAACCTGAGCATGGCTCAGCTGCCACTGCTTCTCCTTTAAGCCAAGCTGCAACTCAATGTCAGGCTCCAAGGTCACCCTCATGTTGTGAATCCACGTGTAAAACTCATCTTGGGCTTTCAGGTACTCGCTCCAGTGCAGCCAGACCCACTCAATGCGGCTGTTGGGGAGAGCAAGAGAGGGGAGTTAGATGAAACGATGATGGGAGCAGTGGAGGCCAACAATATCAAAAGGTTTTCAAAGCAGTGCACAAAGTTCTCAGCAATTTTAACTTGCTCTGACTTCACAGGGTTTGGATTCACTTCCCAGGTCCTCTCTGCTTTGGGGAAGAAATATTCTGTATTTCCCATGCCTGACCAAACTCATCATTCCAGACCATGAGGTGGGTGGGCCAGGTTGTGAAGGCAGAGCACTGTGGTCTCACTGATCCTCTCCCCACACAGTCCTCAAAATGTTCATGGGACTGGGATTAGCAGGGAATTGCTGTTTACAATCCAGGCAGCAGAGAGAAGCAGGAAGCACTTTATGAAAGCACTGGAGGAAACAGCTGCCTCAACACACCCAAGAGTATGTTTGTCTTACCTGTGACAATGAGTAATGTATATGGCTGTCTCTTCCCACAAGGCTTTAATGTCTTTTAGTTTAGAGAGTACCTCATGCTTCTTATCCTCACTGATGCTGCGAAGAGCAGCATCTGCCTTCACAAGAATCAAGTCCATTTTCAAGCTGCCTTCTGGTTCCAGTGCACGTATTTTCTATGAGAAAAACAAATTAAACTGAAAGCATGGAAAGAAAACGAGCATAACTGATGAAATGTAAACTTTGTTTTTACCCAGGAATCATGAACTCATAGAATCATTTAGGTTGGAAAAGACCCTCACGATCATTGAGTCCAGTTGTTAACACGACACAGCTTAGGATGGAAACATTTCCATACAACACAGACCCTTCCCACCTAACTCCCTGCTGCAGCTTCTCCTGAAAGGGAAATATCAATGCTTTTCAGACATGTTTATTCTTAAACATCCTAAAGGACTGAATTTAATTGAAAACCATGCAGAGGTTGAAAAACATTCAAGCTAGCTACGAAAAACAGACCATCCTCTATGAAATGCCTGTGGCTGTGTTTCCATTGCTGCTATAAGGTTACAGCACTGTGTTGCCACAGGCCAGCTGTTCTCCCCCACCTGCCAAAGCACAAAGAGGCAACCTCCACAGGCTACACTGCAACCTCTCAATTTTAGGCCGTACTATAAGAAATCATGAAGCATATTAAAAAGGCTTCCTAGTGCAAATAAAAGCTGGCTGAGAAAAGAAGCCAAGAGAAATTAACTAGTGGAATTTTCTGCCTGCTACCATGTTTTGCTTTGACCCTAAATTGCGAAGTTATGAACTGGTGAAAATGTGTATCTTACACAAATAGGAATGCCAGGAACTGAAAGTGGAGTCATCTAATTTTAAGTATCCAGAGATGGAAAAATCAGCACAAGTTCTGTACAATTTAACAGATTAATTATCCCCCAATTTGGATGTCAGCTTTTAACATATCTCTATCCAAACTTCTGATACTATCAAATTATCTTTTCTTGCTGCTCTTCCATAAACTCCTGGCAAACTGCAAGCTTTCCTGAAAGAAAAGGAAGCCTTTTCTTTGAAGAAAAAGGCTTCTACAATGAAAACACCAAGATTTTCAAAATCAGTGATTACTTTTGGTAAAATTAGGCCCATGGGATTTGATCATGTCAGTTATTGCAAAGGTGAGACAAGTAAAGCCTTTGGATCTCCACTTCCACACTCTGGGAAAAGCAAACCCTGTTCTTTTGGCATGTAGGCAGCACACCTGCAGCTGATGTATAAACAGTTGTTTGGAGAAATTATTTACTAAGAAAGGTGTGATTAATAGAATCCAGGGAAGCAGGGCAAAGCAAGAAAATACAAGTCACAGCTATCATCCAACAGGTGAAGTGTAAGAGTAAAGCTGTATTCTAAGCCTGGTATTTTTCCAGCAGTTAGAAACAAACAACAGCTGGAGGGAAAGCAGTGGCTGTACAGTCCTTTTTCAAATCTGTTTTTTACATGATTTGTTTCATTGGCTGACATTTTCATTAACAAATTAAAAGAAAATAAACCACAGGAAGGAAGCATGAAAAAAACCTGGCAAGCCAGGTGCAAAAAAGGAACTGAAAAGTGATCACTGGATTTCAAGACAGCCAACAGGTGAAGCAGTGAGCACATCCGAGCTGGAGACAGAAGCCAGGCCCAGAAAGGAGGCAGGATGAAGGAGCAGGAGGTGGTTAAGGTACACACAGGAAGAAAGAACTTGTTAATCTTTGGAATGATGAATCTCTGAAGTCTGAGTTCAAAGAAACTCTTAATATGAGTTTTTCCATGTTACAGACCTCCTCTAAAGCCCACAGAAGTAAACAGGCTTCAGCAGTTCAGGCCCTATCATATCACCACAAATCTTTAGACCATATAACTTGTTATCTCTGCCATGAATGTTCCCCCTTTGCCAAACTACCACTCTTCTACTGGAGTTCCTGTATTTCTTGAGACTGTGCACATCATTGTTTCCAAGACAAAAGGGTGAAAATAATTTACAGTCAGAAAAATAAAACTATAGACCAAGATAAAATACATCAGATTTTGATGACTGACATGCAAGTCTAGCCACCATCCATCACTCCATGAACAGTCTCTGTATTATGCCAGAGGCAAGATCCATCCTCCTATAAACCACAGTTAAGGAAAAAGGCTGAAGACATCACTGTAATCTACCTCATCATCCATGTAAGCCTTCACCGTTTTTTGTTAAACTTCAGAAGAGGCAGGCCAAATAATAAGTAGACACACAAAAGGAGAGACTTTGGGGTAAATAGGAATGGGAAAGATCTTGCCATTTAAATTAAAGAACAGATTACTTGGAATTAAAGGTAAAGATAAAATAAAAATAGTTTCAATGTTAGTCATAGAAATATCACCACTCCCTCCAATCATGAATGGTACAAATGGGACAAACAAGAGTGTTTCCTTCTCTGAGATTACAGAACCTAGATAACATCTAACGAAACTGAAGTTAATGAATGTGAAATCATTGTGAGAGAGCAGGCACAATCTCCAACAGGATCTCTGTGAGAAGAGTTATACAACAGATTTTCTAAAACCAGGGAAAAATGAGAACTTTTACCTTTTCATTAAACGGATCATAAAGGGGATCTGTAAACCCTGTTACCATCAGGGTTATGGAAAAGGACAAAGGAACTACTCTAAAACAGCCCATTACCCGGACTCTGCAATCTTTTTCTATCGGTGCCAGAGTCCTGGAGGGGATAGAACACTAACATGATCTGATTCTCTTATACTATATGCTGATCATCTGCAAATTACTATGGTAATTGCAAGCAGCAACCAAATTGTTCCAGGCTTGAGGAGAGTGTAAACATTTTAACCTGCCAAACTTGCTGCTAGTGCTCCAAATCAATCTGAAAAGCTTGGAAGCCTGTGATAACAAATTGCCATCCTCTTTTTCTACATCTGTAAACAATTTGCAAATAGAAAATTTAAAAAGAATACGTGATGTGAACCCATCCACACAGGCCCAATGCTCCAACAAGCAGGGGCAGCTGACAATTTCCTACTGGAAAACTCCTGAGCTCACAGCAATAACTGCTGTGACAATGGCAGCAGTGAGAGCCACCTCCAAATTCCATCGCTCTTCCCTTACCTCAGTCTCTCTCAGTCGGGCTTCTAGGGCAGATCGAGGTCCTTTGGTGTTGTCATTGATCCTCAGTCTCTCTTGGATGGCCTTCATCCAAGCCTCTGCGTTCTCCACGCTGCTGTCAAACTCATCCTGGAGCTGCTGAGTCATCGCATTTGAAGAAGCTGAAAGCACAGGAAACTGGGAGGTAAGCAGGTTTTGGGTACGACCTGAACAGGAATGAAAGGCAACCCAAAGGAGCAAGCGAGAAAAGTTGATGATGTTTTGGCTTTCCCTTTGAATAGTAATACCAAAAAATGCAGCAGTATCCCTGTCCAGTTGAGCCCAGAGAACAAATGCACACTGCAGCTTTCCCAAATGAAAATATACCAGGAAACAAAAAGAAGGTGGAGAACTGTGGGAGGCTCCATTACAGTAAGGAGACTTAATTCAAAGCTTTTAAATGAGATTAATTTGGTGTTTGTAGTGTATTCCAGATTAGCTACACCAAACACAAACACTTTCTGCTTCTTTCTAGTCACATCAGTGTAAAATTTTCCCAATGCCCTTCCAGGCTCATGTACTGAGCACCTGACACCAGACTAGTGAAGTACTTTGGCACATGCTTAACTCAGAGGTGTATAAACTGCTGTTGTAGAGGTGTTAAAGCTGCTGAGAACAGGATCAGATGCTTAGATGCTCAGTTAACTTCTGCTGAGACTATGCAGAGGTTACCTGAATGCATATGCAATGAGTCTGGGATGCAGAGATGGGAATTGGCCAGCAGCTTCCAAGACAAACCACAAACAAGACTTCACAGAGGATTACCAACACTGGTGGATATCTTGTTTTGCCATCTCTTACTCCATACCAGGCTCCAAGCTTTTAATTTTCCTCTCCCTCTCTCCTGTTGCCCATTCCCCATCAGCAGGAACATATGATGCTTGGCTGCTCTGTTGTCTCTGTTTAGAGCACAAGCTCTCCACTGCCCAGCCAGCCTCCTTTGTGCCTGTACAATAGAGCAGAGCCATCCTAGGCTCACCCCTAGGACTGCTGGACTAAACTTGACTAATCAGGATGAGCCATAACAAAGCACCCTGTAGGTCAGCTCCACTGAAGTGAGCAGAACAAGAGCCAATGGCTCTATTCAATGCCTTTGGATCACATCCTACAACTCCTGCCAGCCAAGCAGCCAGTGTTTTGTGGAAAATAAAATATTCTTCCTCTTTGTTATTCATCACTCAAAGATTTTTTCAGCACAAAGTTTGAGACTTAATTACTGAACCCACGTTTGATGTGCAGAATTCAGTTCCACAGAGCCCCTCAGTTTCCATTAAATGATTCATGTGGAAGAAAGTGCTCACTGTGAGAGGCAGAGCACAGCTCCTTGTGAAGCTGGACCAATGCTGTTTTGCAACCACCATAGCTCTCAGCAGCTCAGTCTTTACAAGGGAGAGTCATCCTTCTGCTCACAAGCAGCAAGCTCCCCACCATCCTGCCCATGTTCCTTTCCACGAGGTAGAGGGATTCATGCAATATTAGAGGTCCTACCCTGCAGCTCCCAGTGAATTTTCTTCCACATTAGCCCAGAGGAAACAAAATGTCAGCATTTGCTGCTTCCCGGCTGTCAGCAGGCTCTCTACTCAACAGGTCCCAGAGCAGGACCAAAGAACTGCATCTGCAGAGCAGCTACTGCACCACTCATGGGGACAGCAGGAGCAGAGAACGGGGTCAGACCTCTGTGTGCAGACCAGCAGAGCTGCATTTGCATGAAGGAGGGAATTCCTCCCTAAGTGAGACCTGTCAGACAGGACAGAATCTAAGGCTGTAGCTCTCAGAACTTTAGAGTAGTTTTAAAAAGAGTGATCTCACCCTGAAAAGTTAAAAAAAAACCCCCCAGGATGCCCTGGATTTAGTGAGGGTGGTGTGACATGGTGCAGCTACTCCCATTCTCAAATATAAAAAGTATGACAGGATACATAATTACAGCTAAGATCATTGACTTACATCGCACGAGTCCTAAAGATGAAGCCAGCTAATGGAGTAATGTTATTCTCAGTGGATTGCTAGATAGTGTGTCCTTCTCCAACTACCACTGGTTCAGAACCAACATTTCTGAACTACAATAATCCAGTTCTTAGAAAGGAGCATGTATCTCATTGCAGTGAAAACCCAACTCATTTTCACATTAACATTTCTCACTATATTTGGCAGTTGTAGAGGGACTGTCCTCTTGTTACGTACATACATTTCTAGGCAGTTTCTGAATGCTCAAGTATGAGCTGTGGTGATTCCAAGTTATGCTATTGTGAAACAAAAACTCACTCATTTGCCAGATAGACCCTGACGAGAAGTGGCATTCATTTCCTAGGAGAGGTTTCTATTCCTGGCAACATCCATATCATATTTAAAATTGGCTTCAGTACTCCAGTCATGGAGTAGCTAACATAGAACACAATGTTATCCTAGTCCTATTTTTTACAAAAAGTTGAGGGCAATCTAACATGGTTAAGAAGTGGAAAACCTACTGTCATCCAACAGGAAGAAAACCCCACTCACACTCTGCCCTCATGCTGCTGCTCTCTGAGCACAAGGAATTTCTGTCAAAACCTCACAGTAACACAGCCCCTCCCCAGCCCACATACAGTCAATCCATGTAAGCAGTCAACAAAGGAAACCACAAAAAATGTTATTTCAATATTAAGATCACCAGCTTGCAAAAGAAGAGGAACACTTTGCTACCCCAACTGCAGGCGTAAAACGTCATTGACTGATTTTGACCAAGCAATTCCTGTACCTAGGACCACAGAGAGGATTAAATTTAGCATGGACTCAATGCCCAGGTGAATTTTGTAGTAGTTAGAACCTGCAATTTCTGACATGGGTTTGGGCTGCCTTTTGAGACCTGTTTTCCCTTCATTCAGGGCAGCCAAATGTTGGCTGAAGCAATCAGCTACAGCACTAGGCTTTTGCTCTGGAACTCTCCTAAGCACCAACAGCATGATTTATACCTGCAAGGTTAAAGTATGACTTCTGACTTACTGGCTGCTTGGGAGGAAGAACAACTGCTGCCTATTTGAGATACGGCAAGATCTGTAACTCCTTTGCAAGTTCTTCTAAAGCTGAGACTAATGATTAGTGGGTAAAAGTCAACCAATCAACACCATTCACCCCATTTCTCTTGCATCATTGGAACTAAAAGATTGAGCAATACTTCTGGACATGAAATTGAGCAATACTGCTGGACCCTGATCAGTACAAAAAGGACAAAGGAGACACAGTGGCTCCTGGAATAGACCTCAGCTGCAGAGCTGTGCAAAGCCATCATTCACATACCAACCTGTAACAGCAGCAGACAAATAGGGACACCTGTACAGTGGTGCAACAGCCCCTATCCCAGGCTCAGTCTCTGGGACCCACTGTGCCATGGAAAGTCTTCCCTTAATCACCAGTGAGATCCTCCAAGCAATTTGTACAAAATTGTTTTACTCACAGTTATTTTCAAATGCATCCAGCTGTTCAAAACTACTTTCCATTTAATGCCACTTGAATCAGTGTATTAATTCATACTGTGGGAAGGACATTTACACTGTCAAAATCACTTGGCATCTCTATACATGTTACTAAATGAGGGCAATAACTATGTGTAAGAAATTCTGGCATAGATAATGAGATGCTGAGCAAAACCAAGTTTTATTTGTCCAGATGCAATAACAGTTTCTTGGTAGAGGTAATGAAGAAACATATTTCAGGGTGTTAAACAGAACTGACCCAGGACAGCTCCTGCAGTATATCCACAGGTTACAAAAGGCACATTTTAGAATAGGAAAATGCAAGACAGATTACCTGCAGAAACTTGTAGCTGAACTTCTCCCACACCACTACTCTTACCACCTTCTTTGAATCACCCTCCATGACCCCAGAACACCTCTTGGCAGCGTCTGGGCAGGCACACACGTTTCAGTGCCACAGAGGGATGACACCTCAGCCCTTGCCCAGCTCTGCCAGGCCCACCACACACCCACAGCACAACCAGGGCTTGCACTGGTCTGTCTGAGGCTCAGTTCCATGCACGGCATATCTGTACCTTTGGAAGAGGGAAAGGTGAACACCTGACACAGCACACACTTGTCTCAAGTCAGCATCACTCCCAATCTCTCATCCAAGCACAAAACCATTTAGCATGGAAGGAAGTCAGATTACTGCAGCCTACCACCTCTTCCCAAAATCCTGGAGGAGAAGGGGCAGCTGGAAGGATGCTGGGGGCACACACTCTGTACCTCCATCTTGCCTACAGGCTGAATACCCCAACACGAATTAATGAGATCCAAAGCAACAGCAAGCTGGGTTTTGCTTTTAAAATCTGTTCCAACTGGGCTGGGCTGGGCTGAAGAGAGGCAGAGGCAGCTTTGTTTCAGCTGTGGTCTTGGAGCCATCTTGCTGAAAGAGCAGATAAATGATTAGCTGACTGCTGTGCATTATAGCTCTGGGAGCCATGGACATGTCTGGGTTTCTGCTGCAGACCCTGACACAGACACAGGCAGAGGTCACCCCTCCTGTGACCCACCTGGCATTCACTGGGCCATATTTCTCTGAGCAGTTCTTCCCTAAGTACAGCCACTGCAGGAGCCTTGCTAGTGCATCTAATGACTCTTCTGGGACATTGCAAGATTTACTGATTTAATATTTGTAATACACTACTGAGAGCTTTTAAAATTATTTTGCAAGTGCAGTGTCTTTTTCTTTGGATTATCCTATTATTTTGAAGTCTTTCCTAATGTACTATTTTCTCTCTGCCAGTCACACTGGGGTTCAGGTTGTTTTTTTTTTTAAATTTAAATCTCTTAAAACATTTCTTACAACCACTCCAATTTTAAACATTCTTTTAAACCCTACATTTATAGAACACAGGCTTTTAAATGGTTTCAATATGTCTTGGATTCTTATATTCATGTACTACTTGACTAGTTTCCAGAACCCTGTTCTTACAAAAATAAAAGTACAAAAATGCTCCAGGAAAATTCAAACCACTCACTATTAGGGAGCCTATTTTCCAATTACTGAAATACTTCAAACTTTTCATAACCCTTTTCATTTGGTTTTGGGATTGAATGTGAAAAAAAAAACAAACCTAAAAAAAGCCCACTGAACTGCATCAGATTTTAGACAAATGTATGAGTGTGAAGCAATTTTGGTTCTGGGAATCATATCTGGGATAATTTAGTAACTTTCCAGCTTCCCTAGATACTTTAGAGAGAGCTCTGAGGAGGCACAGAGCTGGGAGCTCTGTCTGTCTGCTTCAGATTGGAGCGGAGGTCAGGAGTTGGCACAGAGCACTGACCCTTGCCTTTCCAAAGTAGAATATTTTTGGTCTACTCCAGGAGGAGCTACTGCAAATTTTTAATCCAGGCAGCCTTACCAACCTTCCTGAAAGCCTCCAGGACAGCAGCTGCACCCATGTAGAGCCCAGTTAAACTGCCTGAGTAGGTGCAGAAGCTCTCAAGGTTTCAAATAAAAGGTGTAGCAATTTCCAGTGGCTCAAAACATAATCCTATTACCTTGGCCATCTTCCAATATAGCCCTCTCCTGTGTTATTGGCAGTGAATGTTTACGACAATCAGCAATTGTTTGTCCTAATTAATGAGCTAGACTATGAATAGGGTTTTTTGGAATAAACACATCCATATCCTCGTAACAAGCATCCCCTTCAACCAAGGAATGCAACATTGTGAGTACATACAGCACTCATCCATATCATAGCCTCTTCCTCTCCCTTACAAAACAATCCACAGGAAATCCATGGCTAATGCAAGGCATTCTGCCACAACATGATCACACCTGACAATATTCTCTTTGTTACCAAAGTAGAGGCATGTTCTGTGCAGGCTAACTCTCAAAAAATGCCTGATTTTTTTTAGCCATTTGATTGAAAACTAATTTCAGACTTTGGTGAGAGCCAGTACAAGCGGGATATCTTTTTGTTTCCTAAGACTGCTAGGGAAAATATATAATTCCCAGGTCCAAAAAGCCATTTCCTTAAAAAAAGGGATTGACATTTAAAAATAGTTTTATACTCGAATGTAATCATAGCCTAAAATTAAGGTAGAATTGGGTCCTGGGGCCATCTCCCCTTCTAGGGAATGATACTCAATAGATCTGATCACAGCATTTTTATTCTATATTTCAATCTTCAAGTCATTTGGAAATTGAAAGAATAAATGAGGACTCTTAATTAGAAATCTCTCCCCATTCCATACACACACTCCACACACAAACTTCTGCATTTCCAGGTCACTCTAGGAGATGGGTTGGTCTGTAATGATTAATTTAGATAAGTAAAATGCAGGGTTTAGTTCTGGTCTACAACTTTTCTTACCATCAAGGAGACAGAGTATCTGTATTACATAGCTGTCTGGTTTAGATTTTGCTTTTCTATCCCCACATTGTTGAGTTATAAATAATCTTTAGAGCATTTATTCAGTCAGCCCTCCTGGGAAGTAAGACTATACTATCCCTTTTACAGATAACAACTTGGGTTCAAAGGCACTTGGTTTCTTGCCTCTAAGCAATAAGGAAATACTTGAAAGGACAAGAACAAAGTCGAAGATTCTGTTAATAAATGCTGCAGAGGATGAAGTGGTACAGATTAGAAAAGGCTGAAAATCAAGTGTCTCTGCTGAGATGCAGATATCTTTTTAGTGACTTCAAACTTAATAACAAGAGACTTCATTTTCCCAGTTACCATTCACAGACACTTTAGTCTGGGAAATCACACGTTAAACACCTCTGCTCTACAACTTCAGCAAAGATTCTTCAGGTCCAGGGAATCTGATGGGGAAATTACCTGAAAGATATCTGTGAATTTACCAACAATCTACATCTTGAGCAGCTGGGGACAGGTTCCCAAGTAGGTTTGGTTTCAACTTTTGTCAGCTCCCTAAGTTTTACCATCAGTCAGACAACAAAAAAAGCCCTGCACGCCAACAGCATTAGTTTCACAGTCTCTGGAGACTAGAATTGATGTATTCAATTATCTCCCACTTGTCCTCTACAGACCATGTGATCCCTCAGTGCTGGGTGCCAGTCACAGCACTGATATACTGACTAATAGATCTCTGTGGTATCTGCCCCTTGGCTAGAGATCAGTGAACAATGCAGAGTGAATAATATATCTGGTAAATCATTCCTCTTTTGCTGGCCATATTATTGTGTAGAGACAACCTCATTTTCTCAAAGGTGTGGTTATCCCTATTTCCCAAATATACTTGGCAAATTAGTTTTGCTCTGCAGACTATTCCCAAGTAACTCTTCCTGGCAATCCTTAACACCCCAGCTGTGCTGCTTAGCTTTGGTTTGGCATCACAACCCTAATGAGAAATTGCCCATCTTCCCTGGCTAGCTGGGCACAGCTCTCCTTGTTTGTGTGCAGCTTGTCACATGGCAGCTCCAAGTGTTATAATCAGGACTCCAGAGTGTTAAGCCACACACGACGAGTGTGCTGTCACAGCACCCTTGGTGAGCAGAAGTGCCCTGCAGTTAAAAGGATAATACCTCTGTCCTGAAGAGATTACAGAGGACAAGTCGGAGGGGTTTGGCAATGAAAGCAAGGCATCAGTGTGTACTTAGGGACCAGGAGTGATGGAGGAAGAAAGGGCTGTCAGAGCCTTCAGCTGCACTGCCACTGCTCTGTGCAAGCTGCAGTGCGTCCACCACCCACGCCCTCCACCCACACCTTGGAACCAGAGATACTCAGAAAGAGACCCTCAAGCCCAGCTGGAGCATGTGGCCTCAGCACAGGCTGCATCTCACACCAGGAAAGGGGATTCACTGCACTGAAGCACAGGCTGTCAGTGGGACACCCTGGGGTAGGAGCCCTGCAATTCCATGGGGAGTCAGTGCAAGAGAGGGGCACGTCCAGGCAAGGAATCATACCAGAGGTGGGATAATTCACCTTCTTCAGGAATCCTGTGTTCTGAAGTGGTCTACAGTTGTAATATGGATGCTCAGGGCTACAGGATATCAATCTGTCTGCAAGTCTGTATTCTTTCCTATTCCACATCACTGTTTCCACATTTGGATCTCAGGGGTTTTACATATGCAATTTTTTCCCCTTACAAGATCAGTGTTAAAATATTTTTGACTATCATTTGACTATTTCACCTCTGAATGTGTAACTTGGAGCACTAAGCACATGGCTTTTAAACTAATAAATCTTTAGATTCAAGTATATACCTTAAAATATTTCTTAGAAACAAAGTCACCTGCAAGTACTTTGCAAGTATGCTCTAAGGGCACGGGTCTTTTGTCCCATTTAGAACAACTGAAGGACCAACTCTCCAAAACAAGATTTCTCAGATATATCTTTCAAAACACTATCAGTTCAGTTATGCTAATGATATATTTATACACTGAAAGTGAGACTTATGGAATTGAAAAAAAAAAGTAGCAAGTAGGACAATACTAATTTTAGATACTAAAGCTGTTGATTAAGAGTTATTTTCTTGGGATCAAAGCATATGGTTATGGAAAAATTTGCTAATTTTCATTTGCATGGAACAGAAAGATCTGTTTAAATAAAGAAAGAGAAAAATGACCCCTGAAAGAGATGAATGCTTGAAATGCTGTCAAGAACACACAGGAGGCTTTACCTAAACAGTAAATAGCTATGCCTAAACAGTCAGCACTCTGTACATCATTAAAAGTAATATTTGCATTAATCTGATAATGCCAGGCTTTATATTGCAAAACAGCACTGGTTTGTGTTCAGAGAAACCCACAGGCAAACAAGGCCTGCCTGTGTCCCAAACAAAACACACCATTAGAACCGCCAGCAACCTCATCCCCGAGCTCAGAAACAAAGCAGACCACTGCAAAATGCTGGTTATAAATTAATTTCGAGTGGTTGAGAACATTCTTGGAATTGAATTAAGCAGGCTGCTTTCTCGTGACTCATTTTTGCCTGAACTATTGCAGTTTCCACGTCTTCGTCACGCTCCCACAGTGGGAGCTCGGCAGGCGGTGTGGGTTAGAGAGCACGGCCACATCAGCTTTCGGCTGCACAGAGCCCTCCCGCCGCCTGCCAACAGCCCCGCACCGCCAGGCCCACCGACGGCTCAGGACCCCACCACGGCGAGCAAGAACGCCGCTTCAGCAGGCTTTTATGCCTGATCGGGGACTGAAGTCCCGTCGTCTATAAACCCAGAGGGGATGGGCACCTCCTCCTACTGAGATTCATCAAACCTCAAGGGAAGAGTAAAGCGGCAGCAGGAGCCAGCGGCGAGCCGCGTTTGTCAGCAGTCATCCCCCTGTGAGGAGGACCGGAGGCATGTACAGCTGTGATCACAGATAATTACCCAGCACAAGTAAAGCCGATGCTTTTTCTTCTCACTCGTATCACTCACCAGCAACTTCCTGTTAGAAATGGAGTACCGCGAGAAACCAAAGCTCTTTTCCCCCTGCAAATGTCTGAAGAGATCCGCTCCATTCGGACCCCAAGGCGGCCTCAGGGTGTGCTGCTTCTCAGCAAGGTCGAAAATTCCACCCTAAATATTATGGGACATATCCCTGGGGCTGCCAGAGACCTAACACAGAGATACATCTGGAGCAACAGAGGTCCACATCAGCCAAGGATTTGTACACACACGCTGGCAGACATAGCACTACCTATTCTCAAATACTTGACAGAAGGAAAAGGTATAAAACTACAGATTTGCTTAACCCAAGTAATATGTAATTCTTCTACAAGGAGTAATAGACATCATGGCACAAACTCAACTTTGGTTTAAAAGAAATAAAAATATCTCCCCACTAGTCTCCAAAGTTATCTTCTAAAGATAACACAAATACCTGCTGTATTTTAAAGGCATTTTATATCATTGAAATTTTTCTCCACTATTTCCTTTTCAATTTACAGATCAGGGCTCAGCAGATACCTTGCAAAAGGTAGATTCATAAAGCAGGAGAAGCCAGTTATCATTTTCCTGAAGGAAAATATGTCCAGCTCTGATGAGGACAATTGTTGAAGCACCACAGAGCAGAGCCTCCGATGACCTTGTTTGGGTTCAATGAACACAACACAAGCAACAGTGTTTGTGCAAACTATGCTCCCTAGTAAAAAAATAAATCTGAATTTCTTTAGTCCCCCTTTTTGCCTATTGCATACCTCCAGGCCGTGTTTCAACAGTTATTTATGTGATCTTAAACCCACACTTCAGGGAAGGGATCCCCACAGTCCCAGTTCAGCAAACATTTTGGGGCTGTAAAAGCTGATATCATGTCTTGAGTGCCAGCCACACTCCCAGCTCCCAACAGACTCTCTATTAACTTCACCGACTGTCCCTTATCTCCAACCCTTCATGTGCACACCACACAAGGGATATTTTGCCTTCCCTTCTCCTGCCTCATCAAGGAGTTCCCCATCCTGGCCTGCTGCTCACAAAACAATTTATCAAGCCTTATTCCATTGCACTGGGCCCTCACCCTTGTGCCCTCCCGCCCTTTCCCCCAGCACCCTGTGGTGCTGGCACCAGGCAGGAGGGGAGGCATGGGCTTGCTCGGGAGAAAAGCGCGCGAACGGGCTGATCTTGGCACCCTTCACCAGCTGGGTGCTGCCAGAACCCTCAGCCATGGCTCTCCTGCAGCAGGCCACCGACTTCTCTTTCCCCTTTCACTAGAATTCAAATCCTTGACATTTCAAGACACTTGATATTTTTAACATGTCCATGTCTCTGGCAAATTTAATGCAAAGAGAAAATGAGCCCAAAAGTTACTAGGAGCCAAAAGATACAGACACACTGCCTGTCACAACCATCTCACTACATTATGAAATAAAAGTAACCTTGTAAAAACCTTACCAAAATCCTGGGAAATCTGGTAAAAAGGGTAAGTAAAGGTCTGTGGTGATTCCATTAAAGTTCCCTGATGTGTTCCCAGCCTGGCCTCCACTGGGCGTTGGAACAGCAATTCGGCACAGTTGGCAGCACGAGCAAGTCTGGCACGAAGAGAAACCAGTGGCTTCCTCCTCACTAATGCAGGAGGAAGCACAGGACTTCCTCTCTGCCTCCTCCCGTGCTGAGGGAGTGAAAGAGGAGATGGCAATCCACAGATATATCAATGCAGAAAAAATAAAAAATAAAACAAACCCAGAGCAGAGCATGCTGCCACTGTTTAAAATGTAGGTGAGATTTAAATAGCAATAATCCCCAGAAACTATCTAGTTCAGGTCATCAACTAACAAGCTGGTTAATTCCTGTAAGGATTAATGCTCGAAATTATTATGCCTGACAGATGTTTGCTGAATGGGAACTAGTCAAGGATACACAGGATGAAGACCAGCAAGAAGTAAAGTACAGACATCTACGTCAGAGCTGAGATTTTAGAAATCATTAACTCATGCTTTAACATAATAGTTTTCCTTATCTTCCACTTTTTTTTTTACTCTCAAGGTCTCTAGCAGGAAATTCCCTGCACAGACTGACACACTAATCTAGATTCTGCCCTCAGTTACAATGATGCAAGACAAAAAGGAGGTTAGCTGATATTTTCAGGAAATACCTCTGCTGCACAGTTTGGCTGAATGGAATATGCTTTGTAGGCGTTAGCTGTCCCTCACAACACAGCACGTGATGAATTCTCCTTTCTTAATTCCCCAAAACTATTGGAAAATATGAAGCAGCATTCTGCCTTGACTAATGAAGATCCTGCTGGTTACACCTGCTTTTAGACATTCAGTGAAACCCACTGGTTTGGTCTATGTACCCCACTACCATTTGCATCATCCTAGAGGTGTAGATCTAATACACTCCAGGGCCAAAACAGGTGGCACTTGCTCAAGTTGGTGTAAATCCAAAGCAAGCCTGTAAGGCCAACAATCTCTCAACTTTTTTAGTTGCTGTATGTCATACTTTATACTACACTGAGCAGCATTTCTAGAATTACAACTAATATGGAGGAGAGGTGGAGAAATCAGTGAAAGAAAGCAAAACATGGGGGGAAAAGTTGGTTTGACTTCTACCTCCAAATTAGACACTACAGACAAAAACAGGGATAAAACTGTGAGCCTCTCTACCCATTTTGGAATCAGGCTGCACAAGGGAAGAGCATGGGGAACAACTGAAGAGAGGAACAAAGATGGATGAAAACTTAGGTGGAAGAACAACAGTGGCATAGAAAATGTTTATCAAGGTAACTCTGTGAAGTTGTTAATTCAGAGAATTAACTAAAGACCAGTAGCTTCAGAGAGGCTGTGACTCCCATGTGCAGTGGTGACCTCAGTGCAGGAAATCAAACAGAATTTTGGTGAAAAAAAACCCAAGGGACAGAAGAGGAGAAACATCTTAGGAGTTAGCAATGCTGATTGCATCTCTAGAGAGGGAACTGATATACCAGCTATTTTCCAACTGTCTTGTTAGCCTGTTGCTAACATGGATAATCCTAAGAACTATATGAATATCTCAAAACACATCAGGATAAGAACATCTCAAAACACATAAGCATGCAGACTAAACTATACGATGCCTAGGGGCTGTAAACTGGAGATTGGTCCACTTATCTGAAAGTCAAATCATGGTTGTTTTAGAATTGTGTTGTTCGAATGGGGGGTTTTAAATGCCTGTAAGTGAACCCCTTCATCACTTTTTCCTTGTTTTCTCTCTCTTGTGGTATATCCATAGTCACTGCAAATTTGCCATAGTCTTGATGAAAAAAAATCAACATTTTAAAAAAGCACTGAAACTACTAGTACTGAGGAAGCAGAGCATATCATAGTGGCTAACATCAGCTATTCATAGCAGCTTTTAAAACAAGGTAAGACTCAGTCTCTTCTAAATTAATCTAGAAGGCAAAGGAGCTCCCCTGGTGAGCACAGACAGCCACAAGCTAGAGGCAGCAATGAGAAGATCAAACTAACAGTGAAAAATGCAGCATTCCCCACAAAACTTTCTGCAAGTTAGTATTACAACATCTTTAAAATATATAAATACCACATTACCACTTGAGCATAATTCCCTTTAGAGTGAACTGGATTTTATGTATTTCCACATTTTTAAAGGAAACCAGGTTCAGCAAAATATTCCAAATGTCCCCACAACATCTGACCTGCCATTCATTCTCTTCTTTCCCATACAGAGAAGTCCATTTTCAGTTTCAGCAAGGGATGAAACTGTTTGCCCCACTCTTCTGGCCAACTTTCATTTCTGTTATGGTAATGGAAAGCATTTGAATGGCCCCTTCTTTGAGCTGACATGCCTAAGTTCAAACATGGATTCAGTTACATCTGTAGCTGTGGTAACATCTGCTGTAGCTGTAACTCTTGTAACACATCTGTTAGATGATCTTAGATTACCTGGCAGCCCCTGGGCACTGCAAGGGAAACATTTCTGCAAACCCAGTGCAGCCCACAGAGTTAAATGACCACACTGCTCCACTGATTAATCTGTAAGTGATATTCTGGGCAGACTGGCCCCATTGCCCACTAACTATCCTGCAAAACATCTTCAAGCAGGCAGTGACATATTTGTCCTCTAACTGCTCAGGAGACAGACGTCGTCACCCCAGCAGGGTTGCAAGGGTTATAAATTATAAAGGGTTCTCTGAGCTCTGACAAAGAGCTATGAAACCCCTCAGATAGGAAACAGAGCAGCAGTCTAAAACTTTTTCTTCAAACATAGCAATTGTGTTATATGTTCTCACTACTCTGCAGATCATATTTCTAACTATATTTTAGTTGTGAATTAGAATAGCTTTGGTATAAAGGGACTGTCAGTGCAAGTGCTTCTCACCAAAGAATCTGGTTTGGAATTGCTGTGAAAGGGCTTTTCAGAAAAGAAATATTCACATCAAGCAGTCAGGTTGTGCTAAGTACTGGACTTGGAGGTACTGCATGGATAGCATAGACAGGTGTCAAGCTCTTGGTCTCTCTTTCTGGTTTTACAGAGTTTCACTCTGCGTAAATAATGAATTGTTATGAAGAACCTAATCATTATGCACAGCCTAATGATTCAGGTGTTCTTCCTGGCAAGCTGAACATCTTAAAGGTCTGGCTTAGGTCATCATTATGCTCTGTTCCACTCAGCAAGGAAAAAAAAAAATGTTTTGATTTACCAGGTAGCATTAAAAGAAACAAACAAAAAAACTCAACCCACACTCCAAACCAAACTCTGAAAAATGTCAGATCTGACCTGAGCAAGACTAAGAGAACCAAGAAGTGGGCTAGCTGCTGATATAGTTGCTTAACTGAGAAAAACATCTGTTTGCAAATCCCCAAACTAAGGTGTAACCTGCTAGTAGCAATAACAGCACTTCACAAATACCAGTGATAGCTCACATAGGAAGGGTACTATAGAAAACAATTACCTGCAGAAGACTGAAGCACATCCAGGTAGATTCCTCAACACTGACTAACTACAACTATTCAACAATATAAGGACTATAAAAAAACCAGGGGGGACGTGACTTTGAAGTATTGGAATTAAACGTGTCGACATAATTACTTATAAAAATGTTTTTTGTAAACACCTTCAGCTCTTTCATCAGTCAGCAAACATAACTTCACTCTGCAGACCAGAATGACAGCACCAGCTCTCCTCCATCGTGAGGTAGTCACAGAATCACAGAATGGCTGAGCTTGGAAGGGACCACTGGAGCTCATCTAATCCAACCTCCCTGCTCAGTCTGGGTCCCCTAGTAAAGAATGTTACTCAGGATTTTATCCAGATGGCTTTTGAGTCTCTCCAGAGGAGACTCTACAGCCTCTCTAGGCAACCTATATTATCACAATATGCAATAGCTGGACAAGCAAAGACCTGGGGGGAGAAATAAAGTAATGTTGAAGGCAAAAATACCTTTAGGGTTGTTGGTGGCTCCATCCCAAATAGGAATTTCTCTTGTACAAAAAAACAAACAAAACCAAACCAACTAACCAAAAGAACATCCTGCAAAACAAACAAACAAAACAACAATACAACCCCAAGCAAAACAAAAAACCCCAAACAAACAAAAAACCAACCCAAAGACGGTTGAAATATTTTTGTTTTCCTTAGGCTGCAGACATTTTCTGTAGATTGGCATTTCACACCAGCAGCACAACTAATGGAGTCAGCAGGTTTATAATCTGAGAAGATGAGGGAAAATCCCAGGCTCTGGTAAAGCCAAGGGCAATACTGTCACAGTGCCAAGATTTTTACCCTGACTCCTGTGGACTTAAAAGACAAGGTAACAAGTAAATTTTTCTGTGGGTGCTCTCTTAATCTGGAGATCTAAATTAATGCGCGTCTGTGGTGTTTACTGAGCCAGTGTTATTAGCCAGTGTTAAAGTCTTATTCTTCACACAAAGCCTGTGCTTAACCTGCTGCACCTATAGACCAATTCTGCTGACTTACATAAGAAACATCACCTACATTTGCCAACTGCTGTCATCTGACATTCTTATAACCAATACCGACAACTCGAGTGCTCATGCAAAGACTCTTGCATTAAGAAAAATCAGTCATGTAAGCTAAAGGAAATGCACAGCCTGGGGAAGAACTGACAGCTTCAGAACTGACAGAAATGATTTCTTTTATTTAGTCACAGAAACTTTAAGACAGGAGTATATTTTCTCACATGATCCCGTCTTTGCATGTGAAAATGCAGTGGGTACATCAGCAGTTGTACACTTTCCACCTTCAGCTTCCCAGAGCTCCTTCAGGCTGCACCGACAGTGGGGTACAGAGCCTGGGTAAAGACCAGCTGTTACATCTCTCAAACTACTCCTCAGTCAGAAACAACACATGTTTTTATGATACAATTGCCTCATTATAATGGCAGGAAAATAACACAAGCATGTAATGCTTTAAATCACATGTCATTTCTGTGTGAGATGGAGATACAACGCAGCCAAAAGTAACCCCTACACTTTTTTCACAGTTTAATTTATTATTGTTGTTGTGTCAGTCCAGATGAGTGAGTAGGCGAGTCAGTGTGTGAGATAATCTTCTAGAGTGAAAACTCCAATCTTGGTTTTTAAATAAAACCAAGTACCCAGATCCAGTGTGGGTGGTTTTCTCTGTCGCACCTGTGACACCCTCCCACCTGTACCTACAACACAGCTGCCACACACACCAAGTGTAGCCTATGGGATAAGATGTTAGTGCCCCCTTTCACAGATGAAGACACTGGTGCTCTCAGCAGCATCTATCTTTCAAATGCAGCCTTTGACAGACCCAACAACACACAAAGCATCCAACATCACTGGTCCCATATTAAACCTCTGACTGTACATGCTCCTTCGAGATCACAGAGCAAACTTGTGGCAGGCAAAGCCGCATTAAGGGAGGTTTAGACTGGACGTTAGGAAGCACTTCCTGCCTAACAGGGTGGTCAAACGCTGCAGTAGAGAGAGGCAGTCAATGCCCCAAGCCTGTCAGTGTTTGAGGCATTCAGTGCCCTTAATAATGAGCTTTAACTTTTGCTCAGCCTCGAAGTGGTCAGGCAGTTGCACCAGGTGATTGTTGTAGGCCCCTTCTACTCTTATTATTACCATAATCAACCGCAAGTGGAGCAGCATGTAGCCTTACGTAAAGTGTGTCTAGGGTTCCCTGGTGACAGGCACTATATCTGCTACGTAGAACAGTAGTTCCCCAGCACAAGCTATCCCACGTGGGGCTCTCATTCAGCTTGTGCTCCCAAGTATTACTGTCACGTTTCTCAAAAGGCTTTCTGCATAGCACAACTGTAACAGCAGCTATTTCACCTTTCAAAGCCGCTAAATAAACACTAGTCAAGAACAAAACAAACAAGCCACAGCTTGATACCTGAATTCCAATCAAATTACTATCTCCTGGTTTCCTGCTATCTCTTAATTTTTTCCAGTATGTTTTTTTATGCACCTGTTCAGTGACATCCAAAGGCTGAGACTGCCCTGTAATCCTCAGTCTGTCACAGTCAAAGCAGAAATTTCCCTGAAATTCCTTGATATGAAGGACTTAATATAAAGTCCACGTCTTTTCTTTAAGTGTAACATAGAAAAGAAGCTTGTAACAGCAGAGACATGAAAAGTCAGTTGTGTCTAAGGGAAAGAAATGTTTCCACACCCCCTTGAAATCAATGCACATTCATTGAAATACAATTAAGCTGTATGCACAGACAGAGACATCAAAAATTGCTTATTAGTCTGATATGGGGTGCCAGTGAGAACCACTGCCTCTGTCAGACCTACCATTCTTTCCTCAGCATTGAGGTGGGGCCACTTCAGATACCTGAAGTTAAATACCTCAGGGCTCTACTCTCTAAGTACTTTTTCTGTAATTCAGGCAGTACCATCCTGTGATGTAATTTATCAGCAATACAGGAACATACGATAAGCAACAGTTCGTGCTACTTTAAGTCTCCAAAGCAGTGAGTCCACAGCAATGTCTAACAGACAGCATGTTAGAGAGTCATCAGTCCTTGTGGAAGGCAAGGACTGACTTGGAGCTCCAGCTCTGCAGAAGACTGTGTAAGGATCTCCACTTTCAGTTTAAAAGACTCCATTTCCTCAATACTTCTACTGTTATGCCCTCAACAAACAGTGGAAAACAAACAAGAAGAGTAAACTTTCAAACAAAAGAACAAGACTGTGTTTAAGTTGATGCTGACAATACTGCAGCTAGTCATGGAAGTATTATAAGAAAAGTCTGCATATGCCCATACCAGCCTCAGGCAATAAAACTGTATTTCAGACCAAAATGTAAGCACAATTTAAGGCTGTGACATTTGGGCCCCATAACTAATCAATATCAGGCTGGTTTGAACTTTAAGCATTGCATTTGATGGCAACTGATGACACATTTCAGTTTTTCTCGTGTCATTTCAAACTACTTTAACCAATATTAACTAAAGGCACTAAATTTCTATCATACAGGTGTTTGCAGAGCAGGTTTGCATGATCAAAAGGGACCTGACCACCTGTTTTCCATGTTTTAATTTAATGAAATTGCAACCTGAAGAAGCTGAGACGTTACTGACTATCAGTAAACACTACCCTAAAAGATATTTTCCTTCAAGACTATGAGTATTCCACTTACTGCACTCTAAAGACAGTGAGAGAGTTTTCAGCCAGCCTCAAAAGGATATTGAAAGACTTGGTATTTATTCCTGTTGATCTCAGGTGCCTGATACCTTTGCCTTCATATAGAAAATGTGCCAAGCAAAAAAATCCCTTACCAGTTACACCCTCTGTTAACATTCCTGGAACTCAAGAATTTTTCCTGCTACAATGTGTTTTTTTCCTTTCACATGCCTGAATTACCAGGGTTCACATTTGGCCCACAATCCTTACGTGGACATACACAATCCAGTTATAAGGGGACCCTTTCTAAGGACACCATTGCACCTGTCTATATGGCAGAACAAGTTTGAGGGGCACGTCAAAGCTGTGCCACAAGACCCCATCTGCAGCTGACAAGGACTAACAGTTAAGAAAACCCAACTCAAAACAGAAATCCAGTATCTTGTCATTGCTACAAATGATCTGGGATTTGTCCTGCCAGAACACATTATTTTGAGTCAGGATGAATGGTCACTGCTTTTGCTTGGTTTCATGGGAATTATGCTAATATGATGGCAGTCTTGAAACTGTTGGCCAATTTTGTCAAAATAAAATAAATCTAAAGACACTAGCTGAGATCATAGCCCTTCTTTACTTGTGCAAATGTGTGCCTGGCGGAACAAAGACAGGAGTTGTGCCCTGGAGATGCAGGGATGTAAAAACAAAGCACTCTGTGACCAGGCCAACTCAGAAAATCAGATCTACAGAGCTGTGTTCCTTGGTTGATTAAAAGTATACACTCAACTGTACCAAGACTTTCTGCTCCCCTGTTCAAAATGCAATGTATCATATTAGTGTTACTTGTATTCTTTGAAGTTTTAAGGGAGATGCCAGTTCAGGGCCATTTACTCAGAAAATCCTTCTCCCTTTCTCTTTACAGCTTCATTTGCACCAAACATATTATTGCCAAATGGAGGCTGTCAAATATGACTGTAACACTCAGTCACTGAGCTAAAAACTTGGGAAAACTAGCAAGTGTCTGATTTTAGACTTGCTTTTCCCTGTTGGCCTGCTTCTACAAAATTTGCAGGAACTTAATTACCTTGGAGCTGTTCTCCTTATGTCATACTTGGCTGAAACTAGGAAATGGCAAAAAAAGTATTACATAAGGGACACATACCAGGACTCATGTGTATACATATATTAAGTGATGGCAAAAACACCCTGTTTCCAACAGATGCCAGTTATCTTTCTGAAGCTGCAATGCAGGTGTGAAGCATGCCTTCAGGCAGTGGAATAGCTCTCCAAAATCATGTGCATGCAGGTACAGCCACATTCTGAGGTCAAGCCATCCACAAGTGTGTACAACAGTTTTAAAGATGCCACAGGTAAGTGGAGGAGCACAAAAAAAAATTACTTATTCCCAAAGAAAAGCTAGACACTCTTTTCAATGAGGTCAGTGAAAAAGGCCACACAGAGGACATATGTGCCAGGAACAGACTTGGAGGTATAGTACAAGTCCTGACCAAGATGAGAGGGAAAGGAGGAGCAGTGAAATATGGCTGAAAGGAAGAACTGGAACTGTCAGAAGAAATACAACAAGAGAAGCAAGCACCATAATACCACACCCTGAATGCTAGCTAATTCTGTTTTCCTTGGGAATTCAAGGGGACTCCGGATCTGATGATTCACAAACATGGAAACAGCATTGGGTGTGGGGAAAGCTGGTTTTATAGAGGGACCATCGGCATTGTCAGACTCCATTTCCTGACAACAAATTTATCGGGAACAATGTTACTGTGACTCACCAAAAGATGTTTGCTTCTTGTGGAACAAAAAGTTACCACAGGACTGATTGCAAGAAGTTACATTTCCTTGAGATCCAACTGGCTCACACATTTGTCAGCCACATAGACTGTGCCAAGCTGATGTGCATTTCAACAACTGCAGATTTGAGACATTTCCAGGAAAAGAAGGAAAACACTTGAATGCTACCAATCAGCTATTAAAGTTTTGTGGCATTTTTAAAATTCTTTCCCCAGAAAACAAGCACTGCATACAAAGATTTTCAGATTACATGCACTATGCCAAGGGCTGAAAAGTAACATCCAAAACTAGCAGCAAGGAAGTGGCAAGAGTAGCATAGTGATTTTAATTTTCATTAATGATTCAAGACAGCCAGGCTTAGATTTTGAGGCAAAGAAGAAGACAGGCATAGTTGCTCTGATGAATTTGCAAAATAAAGTGGTGTCTTGCAACCATAATTTTCACAATTAGTAATATATACATGCATACTTCCTGCAAATTTCAGTCTGTTAACCTATTTGAGTAGATCTATTTCTACGAATAAAATTTTCCTGGACAAAGATCTAAACTCACACAAGGCCAAGCCAATAAAGATGTGCGAATAAAAGAGATGGCAGAGAACTGAGCAGGAAAAACCAAAGCCTTAATATACCTTGGGTGTGGGGGAACTTTACATACAGAAGTTACACAGAATGTTAGTTGCTCTTGTAATAGAAAAACTGTCAAACTTTCTACCTGTTTAGGAAATGTGAGACAATGTCAGACCCCCTTAAGGGGGATCAGAGCCAAGCTAGGATGTATCCAATAGGTTTGAAGGGGAGAGAAGTGGGAAGGGACAAGAGGAACAAGGACCTTGCAAACCGCAGTAGAGTCCTGGCAGCGGGGACCTACAGATGAAGAAATGTGACAGTAACGCTGAGCAACCGGCTTTGGCAAAAGCCTGACATCTATCTGAGGAAGAAAAGTTGCAGAATGCAGCTTAGTGCTGAACCAGGCTGGCACTCGTTCGCAGATGCGATTTTCTAAAAGAAGCTAAATAAAAGGCTTTACCCGTTTAGCGTATATTAGGGAGATATGCTGCAGTTACTGCAGCTACGACATTACGTGTATCAGGAGTAGACGGGGAGCTCTCACGGAGCTGTCCTGGCAAGGACAAGCCCTGCCGGCGCTCCCGCTCTGCGGTCCCGGCGGTGCCCGCTACCCCCGTTAGACGGGCGGCCGGCCCGGGAGCCGAGCAGGAACCGGGCTGTCCCGGCGGCGTTTTGCCCCAGCGCGCCGAGCAACAGGAGGCGGGTCTGGAGCCGGGCGGGCTGACAGCGAGCCCCGCCGAGCCCGCCTGCCCTGTGCCGCTCCGCGCTCCCGCCCGGCGGGACGGGACGGTGCAATCCCAGGCGCCGCCGCCTCGTCGCTTCTCCCTCCCGCAGCCCCCCAACACCCGCAACAGGCCCCGGGCAGCGCAGCACGGCCCGTCCCACTCACCGCCGCGGCACCGCCGCCGCCGCCGCTTCCCCCGGGCTCCCCCCGCCGCCGCCGCCGCCNGCCCGCGCCGAGGGCGGCGGGGCCGGGCCGTCCTTGCGCGGCGGCAGTGGCGGGCGGGCGGCCGTGGGCGCCAGGTGAGCACCCGCGCTCTGCTATTTTTAGCAGAGTAAAATGCAGCAGAAGAGGAGAAGCTGAGTTTCTCACAGTGTTCTGGGGGACTCGGGGTTCTGGGAGTCACCAAACACCAGGCGACGGGCGACAAGCCCCGGGCGATCCTTGCACGTGCCGGTAGCTCCGGCGAGCCGTGTCAACACGTGCGGAAGTCTCTTAACGTTTCTTTTGAATGGCCAGCAAGCAGGCAGGCAGGCAGCCTGGATTTCAGCAGTTACACGTGCATGAAACAACCCCAGCTCACCACTGGCAGTGCCAACAGGAATTCATTTGGATGCATGAAGTGATACTTCGGGGAAAAAAAAATCAACAAAAACTTGGGAAACAAAACCTATTTCCACTGTAGTACTGATTCAGGCGCAAGGTCTACTGCGTGTGCTCAATCATGGAAAAAAATCAGAAGCAAAAGGAGCATCAGTGGAGGTGCTTTTCCAGCCACAGCGTCGGTTCTGTAGCCCAGCGGGAGAAGCCAGAGTCATTAACATCTTGTGCTCCATCTGCAGTATCAGAAAGTTGTAATCATATGACAGCCTGTGTGCTGAGCCACTGGGAGGGAAGGAGGAAAGAATGAACACCTTCTTCATATTTGAACAATAATATAAAGTAAACAAACTGAATGAGCATGTGAAAAGCTTGTATTTCGTAAAGCACTAAACCGTCCTCTGGCAGGAGTTATATTGCTGCCCTCTGCTGCTGGGAAGTTGAGCAGTTCATCTGCCTTACGAGCAGAAAAATGGGCTATTTGCGATAAAAATCTCTGATTACACATAACAGTTCTGTGGCCAAGAGCCTCGAGATACTTAGTTCAAAAGTGAAGAAAGAGTGAGCTCCCCAGTTCTGCGAGAGGCAGGGGATGACAGTTCTCTAAGGCCGGGTGGGTTGGCTGACTCACACCAACAGCGTTCTCTGGGCCTTCATGGGCTCACTTCTGCCCACAGCCAGCGAGGTGATCTGCCATCCATGTGCCAACACACTCTTAACTGGAATAGCTCTGTATTTATATTGCTCCCAAAGCATCAGGAATCCCTATCCCTCACCAGCAGTGGAAAAGGTCACAGGAAATTTTGTCAGAACTTTATGGTACAGAGCACACTTTTACAGCTTTGACTGCAAGCAGTGCATACTGTAGTGGTACAATCTGGGGTGGCTATGACCTTTTAAATTGTCACTGAGATGAAAGGCTTGCTTGCCCTCTAACTTGGAAAATAGTTTATTTGCTAGTTTGGCTTTGACAGACTATTTACTTGGAGGAAGTTCATAAAGACAGTGCGTAAAATTGAATCCATGCCTATGCAACTGCCCTTGCCCATGGTAATTCAGAGCTGACTCTCTCTCAGTGACCTTTGGAATAGTGTGAGGAAATGGATACAATCCAAAAGGATTGCACTCCAAAGGAATGTGTCCAGAATAAGTAGACGGGAAAAGAGAATATAAAATCTTACTTGTGAATTTGCCTTAAGAAAGCAGGCTCAGTTATCATGGTGAGTAGACAAACTACTGTTACTGACAGTGATTAATTCCTTAGGAAACCACCCCCTAGGAAGTTACTTAGCATACCTAGACCTTTTAAACCCCTGTATTCAGAAAGCTTGCTGGTGGGGGACAATACATCAGTATATATAAAAATGGCTTGAATAAAGCTCCTCTTTTGCATTTCCCCATGTGAAGGCTTCCATGGCTCCGATTTTACTCCCTCAAACAACTTGTACATGCTGAGTTAGAAAAATCCCTACACACAGGCAAACAGCAGGCATTAAGTAAATGAGCATTCAGTGCACTACCCAAACAATAAAAAGCTGCCCACAAACCACACCTAAATGACAAAGGAGAGGTTAGAATGACTGCAAGCAGTGCGGAAGGGTGGAGGGGCTTCTGAAAAGGCAAGAACGGCAGCCCTAGCTCTCTTTCTTTGGAAGAAAGGAATATATTTTTAGAAGCAGTTAGCCCAGCCTATAAACCAAACCACAAGTATTTAGTCAGTGAATACACAGCATTTTCAGGCATTTCCTGTGATGAGCAGAATGCCCAAGAGACTGGGTGGAAAGCATCAAATAGTACAAATGTAAAAATGGTGTTGGCATGGTTTACTACACAGGAAGGCCTGCATGATGTCTGTAGAGTATCAGAGAACCATTTAAAATGCTGCAGGGTAGCTGCTCTCTCTCATTAGCGTAACACACCCATTTATTCATGCTCATAACTGATGACAAACTAGTATTACAAGATATTAGGATGTTTTCCTTTATGTTTGCTTGGGTACAGCAATACAAAATTGTTATTCAAATAATGAGTCACATAGCAGTCAGGGTGGGAGGGACAGCATTTGTTGGCAGAGTAACATTTCTGTGTAGCATACCAGTGACATGTCTTTAGCATGAGAGGTTTCAACACTGGAGCTTCTCAGCGTTTTTTGTGTGTTGTTTTATAGCTCCTAGATGTTGCACATTGCTTGACAGAGCTTTTGAGGGTGGTGAGGGGAGTTGCTACACAAGAATTCTCTTGTTAGAGAATTTAGTTAGAATTCTTCTGCAGTTAGTGAGGAATCAAGAACTATAAACTCTAAATGCTGATGCCAAAACAACATATCCTCAGGAGCACTAGGCCAAGGACCACACTGGCAGACCAGGCTTTCTGTCTTTTATTCACCCAGAGACCACATGGACTTAAACCCAGCGTTTCACATTCTCCCTGCTGCATATACTGGACTCTACCTTTTGTCTAATTTGGCTCCACACAGATTGACTACCTCCACAGGGAAGTGAGACTTTGTGCTACTGGATCAGTTCTGACACCCTGTCACTTTAACAGTACAGCCTTTTGTTGCATTAAGTTTGGCAGAAAAATAACACCCCTTTCATCCCAACTGGACTCAGATATCAAGAGGGGCTGGGGAAAGCTGGGCTTATTCTGAGTCAGAGCAAATTCAACACTAAGGAACAGAAATGCAGGGCAAATCGGACACTGTAATTTCAATTATGTTCAATAAGAACTACCACATTTTCAAATTCACAAATCATGTGATACACTCTAAGTCTCCAATGAACTCTCACTGCCGGCCTAGAAGTCCAGCCCTGTTCAGTTACTCTCACAGCCAGGTGCAATATACTGTAGTTTACTGAGCAACACACAGGCAGGATTGTATCGGAAGAGAAGGCTCCAGGGAAAACTTACAGCACCTTCCAGGACCTAAAGGGGTCCTCTCCGATGTGCTTGGAAAGTGTGAAGGAAGCAGCAGCAAAATGGAGGGCTGGAGGTTTAGGAGGATGCAGTGCTAACTTTTGTAACTAACAGCAATGCCCCCACTGGCACTCAGCAAATGAGCCAGGGGAAGCCAAGACTGTGAAAATCAGGATTTGAAGCCAAATCTCCTGTGTCCAATTCCACTGGATTTTCTTCCTTACTACTCTCCACAAATGTTTTGGGTTTTTTTAAATTATAGATGTTGCCAACAACTAGTTTAAGACAATATTCTCTGAAGTCCTCTGAATAGAGAGCAAAGACAACTGTTGATGACATTCCATCATTAAAATTATTCCGTGCTTCCCTTCCCACCACAAATACAGTTTTGTTACACCGATTTCCCAGAGACTCCATAGTCTGGAGCTACACTTTCACCTTTATTAGCATCCCTTTTCCTAGACATGACAGGTTTGTAGAACAATTTGTTTAGATCTAGTCTTTTAATGGATGGGAAACACATGCTGCACCAAACTACTGTTGTATGCCAGTGTTTAAAATGTCAGTCTAAGAAGCTTTTAGTTTTGCTTTCCTCCTTCCATGGCACACAGACCTTAAATCATTCACCACAGTAGTTAAGCATGAAACTAAAACACAGTACAGATCTACTTACTCTAATTGTGTCAAACTGAAGTACAGTGACAGAAAGCAGCTGTGAGGGTATACTTTTGTCTCCTCCTGTCTCCCAGGACTAGCAAGGATGGAAAAGTAGTATCTGAACAAAGAGCAAAAGGGCTACTGGTAAGAAAGGGAGTCCAAGGATGATTCATAGTGATCTGAGCATCACTGTGACAAGGAAACTGATTGTTCTGAAACTCAGAGCTTTTTCTCAGGCTGAAAATGCTTTTGTTTGATTAAAATGAAGTCAAGCTGATTATAAAGCAGGCCTTTATACAAAAACCCAAGAATTGCTACAATAAAATGACACACAGCTTTCAGGGCCAAGTTCTTTATCCTGCAAGCTGCTAGCTATGTCAAGACTGGGGAGCAATCTCAGCTGCCATGGATATTAGCAAGGGAAGAAGGCTGCTAGGAACTTAAGAGGAAACACTTAAAAGTACTGCAACATAGAAACTTCAATCACTGAATTGCAAGAAATTAACTTAAAGGGAAGCATTAGAAAGCATAAAATTATTTTAAAGGAAGTTTAGGAAAGATTATATGCTTGCATTTGTGGAGAAGCTGCCTGTTCCGTGAAAGAACTGCTTGCCCTCTAAAGCACATAGTTAATAATCATTCCCCAAAAAAACCTGTTTGTGAGATGCAGTTATGAGCAATAAAACCACTGCACATGCACAGTGAGAGTAATGAAAAATCACTGTATCTATATGGAGCATTTGGAAATACTCTTTGAAAAGTTAGATTTTCAAAATATACACTTTTTCATACTTCAAAAACAGAATAAAAACATTTTAGAACATCAAAAAAACCCCTCGAACATCCCTCATCTGTACATTGTTTTACAAGTTTTTCTTTTTAACTAACTGCAGCATTCTAAAAATTCAAGTTTCTGGGCTCCCCTTAAAGATTTACATTTTTACCTCCCACAACAGATACTTTGACTCTGTTCTTCATCTTTGAATGCACACATTACAAATGCAAGTATGCCCAACACATCCACTCCTCCTCTCCCATTTTAAGTTTCTGCTACATATGATTTTCTTCACATCACATAAAACTCTGCAGACAAAGTGATAAAATATAGTCCCACTGTACTCATGGACACTTTTAACATACATGACATCAATATCTGTGGTCAGCAGGCAGGGATTTAAAGCACAGCAAGTTCAAAGCACCTGCTGATTTCACAAACACACATTCCTAGAAAAAAAATCAAAGACTAAAGGGTGTGCAGAGAAAGAAAAAATCTTTATTGAAATATTGTAATCCCAAGCTTAAAAACTCTTTAAGATATACAAAACCCCTTATCATTAAGATTCTTCATACCAATTCCTTCTACTTTACAAATACAGTGATGTGTGCAAAACTCTCAAATTTTTACTTGGAGAAATAGCTGAAACAGATGAAACTCACATGTGATGACATGCTTGGTACTATCTGTCTTCTGGCACAGAAGAGATCAAATGGCCAGGTGCTATTTATTAAAGCTGAGTTGAGTTTTTGTAATGAGATGCATTTCTCAAAATTACACAGCAAAATACTGTAATTAAAAATATGTCTATATATATATAAGAGGTAATTCAGAAGTGCTGAACAAGAAGGGATGTAACCACTGAGGCACCAAGCAGTCCTGCCCTCCTACCACAGTGTGTAATTCCAGGCTCACCCTGACCGAAGCCGCCAGGGCCCCCTCGTGGTCACGACATACACGATAATGACAGATGCTCTTGTGCCTCAGTGCACCTGCAGGTTTTTTAAATAAACGGAGCCAATGAAAGCACCCTTGTCACCGCTGCTGCGACAGAGCGTGCCAGCAGACCTTACCGGGGGCACAAGAATCTCTCTGGCAGGCAGGGAGTGCCCTGGGGTTTTCCCAGACTTACTAAAGGCCAAGACACTTCCAGCACTTCAAGTAAATTAGAACTGTACAAATTACCATACCAGAGACCAAGACCCTGCTTCTGTGACACTGGACAAAACTGAGCACACAGGAAGCAAAGAACAGGACATGCATATAGTTACAATCCCACTGCCTAGCCTTCTATGGCTCAGGACTTGATACCATAATGGTGTCTTTATATCTGGCAGATCAATTTTTTCTTCAGCTTGCCCAGTCTTTTTCTAAGGCCCATCAAAGATCTTAGCACTAACTCCTGGATGAAAAGAGGCAAGAGGTGTTCTCATTAGAGGCAGTATTTCTCAGAAGCATATAAAATTATGCTTCCTCTGTAATACTGAAAGACTCAAGAACCACTACCATCTGCAAATCAGAAACATGGATCTAACAGATTTTCATACACCAGAAGAGCTGCAAGCAGCTTGCTTATCCCAAAGAACAGATCTACTCCTCTATTACAGAGGTCATACTACTTGTCCTTGCTTCAGGACAGGTGTCACAACTCACGAAGCTCAGTGAAAAGTGGCACACAGTGATATCCATGTCATTAAGAAGTAAATGAAGTCTAAAGCATGTCTCATTTAAAGGTGCACATTCAAGCCTGAACATGATCTTCCATTGTATTTGTTAAATATGGGGCTCAGACATTTCTCCATGGATGATTACCATGACCCCTCTCTGCCAAAGGTATCTTTACACAGTTAAAATCAAAAAACTGCCTTAGGTCATGTTTATCCCCATCAGTTAAATTGATACAGGTAATTTTGTAAGTATTCTTCACCTCTGTAATTCATGAAATGGATTGCTGTATTTTAAAGCTAAGGCAAACACCCTCTTAGGAATATACCATAAATCCATGGATACTATTTAATTACCTATGCAGTTCAGAAACAAACTTGTTTATAGATCTCCAGGTTAGATTGAAAACAGGAAGTTAGGTACAGTTCAGATTCCAAAATGTCTATTTCCCTGTAAAATCCCCACAGCATTTCTATGTTTCTGCTGTTTGTTGCACAACTTTTTAAAACTTGCACATTTCCAAAATAACCAGAACTTTTTACAGATGTGTTTTCCGTGTTCACAATTTAGGCAGTCCAGAACTGTAAGTACATTTTAAGCATTCATGATGCCCTCAAAACTGAGGATATGTTGGTGCTGCCAGATGCTACCGTGATGGTACACTGAGATTATTTACCTGGCGTGCAAAACAGCTGGAGCTCATGCTATCCCACTTAAAAACTTCAATAAACAAAAAAACACTCCGACCTAAATAGAGCTCAATTGTTAGGGCACAACAAAGGACTTCATTTTCACTCACTATCACAACTCAGAATGACACAGAGATATCAGACTTGAACATGAAGATGTGTCCTGTTCTGATAAGCTGAAGTAAGAATTTTCTTTCTCACTAGCTAACTTATCCCTCCCCTTTTTAAAAACAAATAAAAACCTCTTTGCTGACAGTATCATTCTTGGATGTCCACCTCCTTGTGCAGCTTGTGAGAACAAACCACAACTTTATAAATCATAATTCTGTTCTGCAGCAGAATGCCTGAAGTTAACCCAGTTTATGAGTGACTGTAAGCATTTAAACCCTGCTGGTGCTTTTATTAGTGTTTTCAAAATGAGGTGATGGGTCTTCTAACAGGAACACCAGCAAAATGTCAGGAGTCTCATGGGAATCCCATTAATATTTCTTCTGAACAGATGATTTAAATCATTATCTGGAAAACACAAGAAGTTTCACTTAGACTAATAGAAGATGAGACCTGGTGACATAATTATCTCTTTCCACAGTGCACACGGATGAATTGTTTTAAGTCTTACCAGTAGGTAAAAGTGTTTATCCTCTAATTAAGTGCTGCATATTGCATAATCCAAAAACATTTGGCCATACTAATATCTTATTAAAAAGCATTCTGCTAAGCTTAATATCTCATAGGCTGATCTCATAAAACTACAGTAAGAACAAATGCAGTAGTTCTCTTTAACCTAGTACACAAGACTTCTGAGAAGCTTTCCAGCATTTTATAGCAGTTTTTTCAGTGTTCAGCAGATGTTACTCTATTTGCTAAACAATATCAGACTGCAAAATTGCTCTTACTGTTGGTAGATCAATAATGACACGGGAAAAGTCATTATCTCCGTGGCAACAGAGTGGCAACTGTTGGAGGAATATTGCGCATGGTGCTGCTGTGCTCTGACAGTCATGCCTCGGCTTCCTCACGCTGCTGCTCTCTCTGTAAGCCTGGTATGCCCAGGGTACCGACAACCAAGGGCACCTCTTAGACTACAGAGGATTAAACTACTGTGTTAAAGCTGGGGTTACATGATTTCTGAAAGAATATATACTCACAAGGGTTTATTACGCTTGAGTCTGATGTCTTTATGTTACTTATTTTTGATGAACTATCCCTTTGTAGAAATAGCTAGGACAAAATTCAGGAAGCTAAATACCACAGTATTTTGTTCATAGCCCAATATTTCGTTGAAAGAAAACATTTAGTTGTCTTTAAGAATAAAAAAAGATAACTTTCTTGTCAATTTTTATTTAATTCCACTTTGACTCCCCCAGATCTAAAAGTGACAGGAGTCTTTATACTTGATTAAAATGACAAAAGAGACCATTTGGGATATTACATTTAACACTTGTTATGTCTTTGTATATTGAAACAGTCCAACAAATATGAAAACATACTTTTGCTCTGCATAAGTTACTGCAGTTCCATCTAGCATGAACAGGACATATTTCTTTTCATAGTGCACAACTTTCACCATGTTAATCACAACATATTAACCACAGAAAGCAAACACTCCTCTGTGTCTTGATTACCATGGCTGAGCCTGGCTAGTGATGTTTTGTTGAAAGCAAAACATACCAGCTCACAAAATACACGGTGTTCATCAGCAACACAACATATGAACTTTGCCTTCAGATTAAACGTGGAAAGTATTTCCTCATAAATATATCTACTTTTAAATACTGCAGCAACACTGTTCTTATGCATAACCTGTTCACATGGGATGACAAAGGACAAGTTTGCAACAATTCCCTTCAGAATCTGTTCTGAATAAGTTTAAATAAAAGGCAACAGAAGTGATCCTGAGAGTGGCTTCAAAAAAAATTAAAACAAAGTTGTCACTCAAGCATCAGCTGGATTCCACAAAAAAACAAGAATTAGGCAAGCACTCTTCTCAATGCTGAAAACAAGCTGGTCTTGTTTGCAAAGCTCTCACAAGAACAGAGCTGGATGGTAAAAGTTCTTTTCCTTACAAATGGTCATTAATATTCCAAAAGTCCAGATACCAGAGCTGCAATACACGTTAGCACTCAAAATACACTGTGACTTGTTATTTGTGAGAGACTGTATTTTAGTAAAGAGGAAAACTATTGAACATTTTCTTCTACTTACAGGATGGGCCTGCTGCTTTAGGAGACCGCCAAGCTCTACGCCAAGTTCTTGGAAAGAATACGGCATCTGTCCAGGAGACCAAGCAACACTGGCTGCACAGGCGGCCGTCTACAGGACACATTCCAAATCCAGCACTTCTCTGGCTAACATCAGGCAGTTCTGCCCTTGCTCCAGCACCGACTGAACCAGCCTTCTGCGCAGGCAGCCAGCCCAATCTTGCTCCCATTTTTCCATCCCGCTGCCACCCCTGCCAGCTACTCAGGTGACGGATCAAGCTGTGCAGAACTACACGGGTCTCCCCTCTCAGCACCAAATCGGAGCATGCAAAGCACCGCTACTTTCTCAGGGACAAACCGCCCGCTTTATCCAATCGAAAATCTACCAAACCTGGGCAACTGAACGCAGTCAAATCGGTCTCCGGACACAGCCAAAGCCAGGAAGGAGACAGACCCATGCAGCGCTTTGCCACCTGCCCACATACAGCCTCCGCCGCCTACGGGGACAGAAGGTGCCGACGGAACGGCGCTGCTCGTCCGAGAGTGGCTTCCCCGCTGCCACTCGCGCCCCTGAGCACGCTTTAGCACCGCGGCTTCCCCTCGCACACCCGGCGACACTCCACCGCACCCCGGCTCCATCAGCCCCTTCTCCACGGATTTCCCTTGACCCTGAGACAGCCCCGGCCCGAGGGAGCTCCACCACCGCCTGCACCACCAAAGGGCCGGCGGGATAAAATCCAGACCCCGCGCGAGGGCCGGCGGCCCCGGCACCGCCCGGGGGTCTTCGAGGGCCCTCAGGCCTGAAAAGGAGAGGCTGAGCACAGCAGCGGCCGCCTGGAAAGGCATCCTCGCCGTGCTGCTCGGCGCTCCCCACGGAGCCGAGGATGGGGGCGCGGGAGGGGAAGCGCGGCCCGTCCATGCCGGGGATGCCGCAGGGCCCGGGCAGGAGGAGCAGCGCCAACGCGTGCGGCCGCTACCCGGAAACGGAAGGAGCCTCACACTACTCGCCCGCCGCCCGCCCGAGCATCCCGAGAGAAGCCCCGCCCCGGGGCAGCCTGACCAATCGCGTCCTCAGAGGAGGCGGGATTAACCTATTCACGTTAAATTGACAGTTCTCTCACCCAATGCAGCCGCAGAGGCTCTGTTCTCTTCACTAGGAAAGCGAAGTCGCCTCAGGGCTGCTGGGCGGGACAAATGCCTCTGTAGGTCAGTACTATTGGCTGTGGTTGATGATTGGTGGGTGCCTGCACCTATGCGGAGGAAGCTCTCCGGCGGCCCGTCGCGCCGTGCGCCAATGGGCGGGCCGTGCGGGCACGGTGTGGCGGTGCCGGCGGCGGGGCGATGAGAGCGGCGGTGCGAACGGGGTGGCGGATCGGGGCCGCTGCCGCCGCTCTGCGGAGCCGAGCCGGGCGCCCGCTCAGCCAGGCGGCTGGGGAGGGCGGCGGGGCTGAGGGCGGCGGCGGCTCGGGGTCGCGGGAGGCGGTGGAGCGGCTGGTGCGGGAGCACCCGGTGGTGGTGTTCATGAAGGGCAGCCCGGAGCAGCCGCTCTGCGGCTTCAGCAACGCCGTGGTGCAGATCCTGCGACTGCACGGCGTGGAGGATTACCGCGCCCACGACGTGCTGCAGGACCCCGACCTCCGCCAAGGTCAGCGCCGGGCCGGGCCGGGGTCACCTCTGGGTGCCGCCTCCCCGGGGCCTGTGCAGCCCAAGCCGGCTCCTGGTGGGGGCCAGAGCCGGGGCCGGTTCCCTGTGGGAAGGGCCCTCGGGAGCTGCTGGGAGGTCGGGCTTGTCTTAACGCCCCTGACCTCGGGCACTGTGGGAGCGGCCCTTGCCCGCTTTTCCCACCTTTAACGTGCCTCTTCTTGCATTGTTGGGTGGGCTGGGTTGGGCTCTGTTCTTTTTTAACGACGCCAGCATCGCGGGGAGAAGGGCGACGGAGCTGGAGAAGGGTCTGGAGCGCGTGTCCTGTGAGGAGCGGCTGAGGGAGTTTGCCGGTGTTAAACCTGGAGGAGTGCCATGGTGCATGGCACAGATGACCTTATTATTGTCTACAACTACATGGAAGGAGGTTCTAGCCAGGTGGGGATCGGCCTTTTCTCCCAGGCAACAAGCGACAGGACGGGAGGACTGCCGTTAGTTGTGCCAGGGGAGCTGTAGGTTGGATACTAAGATGAATTTCTTCTCGGAAAGGGTGATTAGGCATTGGGATGGGCTGCCCACGGAGGGGTTGGAGTCGCTGTCCCTGGAGGTGTTAAGGGAAAGACTGAATGTGGCACGTAGTGCCATGGTCCAGGTGACAAGATGGTATTCAGTCATGGGTTGGACTCAATGATCTTAGAGGTTTTTTCTAATGTAATTAATTCTGTGATTTTGTTTGGGTGTTAGTAGAACTAGAAGTGTACCGCAGAGATGTGCCGTTGAGGTTGCTGCCCAAACACCCTGGTTTGGTTTTTGTGACCCTCTCCGTGTTCAAGAGGTCTCAGTTATCAGCAGAGTGCAGTTGTGTGTGCAGGGTGATGCTTGGAGATGGGGCTCTTTGTGCCACGCTGCCTTGCCTGGTTCAGAGATAGAGAGACCCCTGAAATACTTGATTATCAGGTTTTGTCTTCCCTGTGAACAGTATGGTGGAATTTCATGTATGGCTTGGACTTGTACTACTTGATTCCCAGCTGATACTGCCTGCTGGGGTTCTCTTGATAAAGTACAAATTTATGCTAATCATTTGCACAAGAAATACTTAGTAATAGTTTCACCATTACTGCACAAGTGGTAGTAGCTATTCTCTATAAGTTTTTTTTTGCCAGTTGTGGAAAGCTAGTAATCTGTTTTGGTAATACTTTTCATCTTTCCCTCTTCAATGTGCATAGCTGACTGGTGAGGTTCTATGTCGTTATTTGAGAAAGTTTGAAAACAAAAAAATATATACAAGTACATAGTAATTAGTCTTGTAGGTGTGTGGCATTAACAGTTCTTGCCCAGAATACACTAAAATGCGCTGTAAAGCCACGTGTTGGCATGTGTCAGGTGACTTTGTTCTCCTTTGTTTTTGGTGTCATCTGACTGACTCAGTTTTTCATTACCTCTTAGCTAAAAGGCTGATTTTTCCAGTCCTTGTTTGCTTTTCAATTCACAACTATAATAGTTGCAATGGTATAAAAGCTTATATTGGAATACTGGAATTTCTATGTAATGACATCTTTTCTTAATGAAGGTTGGTTTTGTTCAAGTACATCTTCCTCTGCCTTTACAAGTGAACAAATCATGGTAATTTTCTAAACTTTACATATTTGAATTTATTAATTGTAGAGTTTATGAGAACAAACTCTTATCTCTTCCCACAACTCATGAACTAAAAAGGAAGAAACAAAACCGTGGAATCAAACCATCACCATTTCACTTTTGGTTGAGGGGGCTTCTGTGAGCCTCTGAATGTGCAGTGCATTTACAAATTACAGTCTCTGAGCACTTGACCATGTGATTAGATAGTATTTTCTTTAGTGTAATTTAAACTTTTCCTCCACATGAACTCGGGCTTGTGCTAGGTAATGAGAGCGGTTATTGCCCTCTTGCCTACGAGAGCTTTAAATTGGTGTCTTGATCCAGCCCTCCAGTGTCTAAGCTACATAGAATGCAGTTACAGAGTGTACCCTTGCACAATACCCTGCTGGTTCTCAGGTGCTTAAAGAAGTTGTTCTGTTCCTTTCCATGCACCAACTTTGGCACCTGTCCAACTGTGCGGAGGGCCAACTCTATTTATTAACTGTATCACTGGGCTTGCAAGTTGAAGTAGCAGTTTGTACTATGAGCTGAGTGCTAGAGCCACCACCAAGAACAGAGCCTTGAAGAGTTGGGGAAGGACACAGCTGTTTTCACAGCAGCAGAATTCTTGTACTGCTTCAACTGTATTACCTACTGCACTCTAAAAAGCCAGGATGTGCCTGCTTCTGTGGGTGGCAATCTCTGACGGAGGAGATGACAGGGCTACTCAAAGTTGTAGTTCTCTAAGTTGCCAACTGTATTTCAGCAGTGGCTGTCTGAAGGCCAGGATCTGGCCTCGAGTGCCAAAGAGTTAGATATGCAGCATGTGAGCCTTCCCTAGGCTCTCTCTGTGAACGTAATCTGCACTGCATGCGTGGGGATAGTGAGGGGGTGTGGAAGCTTTAGCTGTGAAAGTATCAAGTACATCAACAAAAGACTGATCTGCAAGGAGATTGCTGTGTGAGAGCTGGCCACCACCTTTGTGTTCACCTGAACCTAACTTCATTGTTTGGATATATGTGTGCTTATACATTTGTAGTAGGGGCAGGCTGTTGGAGAAAGGGTAATTCAGGCATGTCTGGATTGCTTGTTGGTTTCTTGCCTGTATCTATTGAAACACCTTATTTTTAGCTAGTTATAGTTCAATTGGTGAAACGTACCCTGTGCTAAAATATGGCAAGCTGTAAATATGGGAGCTGCTCTCCCCTGCTTGCCTCTTTACCTAAAAACTCAGATCTGTGAAACTAAAGTTATTGGTACTTCATGTGATCTATCTGAGCTTGAGCTTAGGGTACACTTCCCTGACACAAATCCGTCCTTATCAAAGCTGGTTTAAGAGACCTTGGCACTCTTTTGGGCTCATGGCAATTCAGGTTTCTCTAAGTCGGTTCTCAGCTGATGGACAGCGTTAGACTGGTTCCAGTCACTGAGACAGAGAAGTTTGGGATTACATACTGGAAAACTGGTGGTTTAAACCATTGGGGTAGTTCATCCTTATATTATTTTCATTGTTGTCTCTACATTATTTGAGCATGGGATGTTGCCAAGCAGGTGTTCTGGATCCTTTCTGCCACCCTTGGCTAGCCTTCTCTCAGTAAAGCTTGTATCAGTGCTAATAGTACTCAGGCTTTGGAATAGGCTGCACAGGGAAGTGTTGGAATCTCTGTCCCTGGAAGTGTTTAAAAGGCTTGTGGATATGACACTTGGGGGTATGGTTTACTAGTAAATGGTGGTGGTGCTGAGTTAACAGTTGAGTTCTATGATCTAGAGGTCTTTTCCAACCTTAATGATTCTGTGATGTCCATGAAAACTTGTTGCTTTTCTGGAGCAAGTGTGGTGGGAATGAGTGTTGCTTGAGTCAGTTCTTTGATGTGGCCCATCCTTCATTAGTGCTAATACTGCCAAGAGAAGCTGAGAATTGATAACTGGATCTGGGGAGAGGGGTGGGAGTGTGCTGGGTACCTGTTTCAGTAGCTCTTTGCACTGATCCTGGTTTCACAGTTACCTTAAATGTGCTACCACATCTGTCAGACTGAACCCCTGACCTGTGGAGTGTGTTTTTCCAACGTAAACAGCGATTCAGAGCAGAAGCTGCAGCTTCTGAAGTACAGCAAGGAACCAGTCTGCAGATGGAGGGGATGGAGATCCCTTGGGATGTCCAAAAGTATCATCACAAATGTGCATCCCGAGTGCAGCAAGCGTAGCCCAGGCTAACGTGCTTTAACACCACTGCAGCAGTGTCAGTAACTGCACTGAGGTGAGGCTTGGGTGGCCGGTGCAGGGAGCATTCAGTTTGTGACCTGGGAGAGCCCCAGCACAGAGGTATTTAAAGCAGCTTGCCCAGCACATGAAATGCAGCACACAGAGCAAATGAGCTTGATGGTATTCTTATTTTGATCTGAAGCTGGATAGGTCCTTGAAAGTGCTATCAGTGCTTGTATGTGTGCACAGTTGGGTCCTTGAAGAAAATATTTCTGTGAAAGAATTATTGGTGTAAATATTGCCTTGGAATGCTCGTTAGCAGTAGGTTTATTATGCAGAGCCCTATCAATTCATGTTTAGCATTGCAGTATCTATAAAGAAAAATGAGCCCTATTTTCTTATCTGCAGTGGCTCTTTCACCAGGGTCATCCTGAGGCATGTCTTAATCATGGAACAGTTTTTCATTGAAAATTTGATGGGTTAATAGATATTTAGGACATTTAAGCAGTTTTGAGTGCTCAAAAGGCCAAAGAACATTTTAAAAAAGTATTGCTAAGTCCAGGTTGACGCAAAGTTTAAAAGTTCTGCAGACTAAGGAAGAAGTTACAAGTGGTGATGATGGAGCTTAGATGGTTATGGGTTCCCTTTGGCCTTGATTTATATGCTAAACTTTCCAGTTTGGGCTTACAAAACATTGGTTGTCCGTGCACAAAATCTGAAGTCAGAATAAAATCTCTTAGCTGACATATGTAGTGGTTAAGAACACTTAGTCACAACAATCTTTTTTTCTAGCTTACTATTATTTTAGTGGATTTTTTTAAGCATGTTATATTTTGCTAAGGGGAATTATTTTCTATATTGCATCTTTTATACATTAAAGTAACAATCCCACTGTATATTTTGGCACTTACACATATTTATTAAAAAAGAAAGTGGTTTACGTTCCAATAAAGTAAGCATAATTTCCTGACGGTTATTTTTTTGAGTATTTTGGGGTTTGCCTTTTTAGTTTCTAGAGACTAAAATGTTTTATAAAGGGAAAACAAGTTCTCTTGTGCTATCAGGTACTCAGGTCTAATATTTGTTGGTGGGGGGTTGGCTTCCAAGGTGAGTGGGCTCTGATGTTCTGCGAAGGTACCTCTGAAGGCTTAAGTTTGCTATACGGGCTTTCATGCCTTTGGCAGAAAAATTCCAGGCACTGCATGTTGAAAATACATAAAAATGTTGAATTCAAAACTTGTCATCTAGTCAAATGCTTGTGGTTCTGTTATAAAAATAGGCAGCAGTAGGTTTTAGCTATTTCCTCTGCCACAGAAATAATGGCTTTGTGTGAAGGGTCATTTTAAAAGCTATCTCATTTTAAAATGAGATACAAAGATTGTTCTTCATAATTTTTTTGTGTGATGTCTAAGTGCAAGCTGGTTTCAGTGTGTATCAGCTGATCAGGTTATATTTTTGGGTGGTCTTACATTTGACTTCTGTGAAGTATAGTTTTAAACTTTAATTCTGTACTTCATAATTCTGACTTAAGCTGTGTTTTGTTAAATGGGTACTTTTAAAGACACTTCAGCCTTTGTGCCCCTCCCATGTGCTGTAAGGTCTGGCATTGAAAGATAAAGCAATTTGAAATTCATAAGACCTCTACAGGGGCAAATGTATCTTGCAATTGAAATTGCAGGAATAAATGTAACTGTATGAGTTCAGTATATTTTAAAGTCCCTCTGGGAAATATAACAGAAAGTAAACAGTTCTCAATATTTTTCAATATTTCTCGTTTCTGTAATTGATTAAAAGAGTCATGTTTTCTTGTTGGAGTAAAAAGAGATGTGGTATTTTTCTAGTTCTTGCTTAAAGTCAGTACAGGAGCTCACTCCATATCTTTCAACCCACATCTTTGAGTTGGGGTGAGAAACAAACCTAACTCTAACATAGTTTTTTTTCTGATAGTGCTCCTGTTACATAGGTACTTCTTTGCCTTTATGGGAAAGAAATTCGAATATCAGTGGCAGAGTTAGGTGGAAGCAATGCATTTCTTTTAAAATACCATTCTATTAGGAGAAGTGGGGAAATGTCTAATAATTTTTTTTTTCTTACTCAGGAATAAAAAACTACTCCAACTGGCCTACCATCCCACAAGTGTACCTCAATGGTGAATTTGTTGGTGGCTGTGATATACTCCTCCAGATGCATCAGAATGGAGATCTTGTAGAAGAGCTGAAGAAACTAGGAATCCGTTCAGCACTTCTGGATGCAGACAAAGACCAAGAGAAAAAGTAAAATGAGCAAAAAGAAAAAAATGCTGTGACAGGAATAAAGCAAGTCTTCAATAAGAACTTGTTACCTATAAAGCCTTACATACTTTAGGTCAAGGAAGGCATCTGTTTGAACTGACACTAAGTGAGTGTCTCTTAGCTCATGGTAAATGTAGTGATCTTGGTATTTTGATTTATGGGTATCGTGAAAATTTGAGTATAACCACTGCACTGTAAAGCAAACGTTTGTGAAAATTTGTGTTTTAAAAAAGTTCACTTCTAAAAGCACTCTTCTTCATTGAGGTGGGAGTAAACCAAAAGAACTAATGATATTTTTATGGATTTTATGTGTGTGATTCTCTGTTCTTTGATACATGAACATATACCAACAGCATTTACATTTCCTTGCTTCACTTGAAAAAGCATCAAGTAATAGTGCATCTGTTTTTCTGTTTAACTCCTGGTGATAAGACTTCCTGAGAGCCTGTAAAACCTGTGTAATCACATACAATATAGGAGAAAAACAGTTTTTCCAACAATATAGGAGAAAAAAGATTATATGAGAGTGCATGAAATATACTTTTATTCCAAAGGGTAAAAATAAACAGAACTTGTACAAATACATGTATAGTGGTCATTATTACTTTGTAACTTTCTGATGGCTTTTAAAGCTGCTAAGAATTGTGCCTAAATATTTTATAAAACCTTTTCTACCTCTTGCAAAACAGCTTTTCTCCATGCTTAAATACTTTGTGTATGGCAGTTCTGTGTCAGTGCTAAAATGTGGGAATTGTTTAAGGCTTCAGTATTCTAGCTGGAAATAGTACAGGAGAATACTTCAGTTATTACTGTAATCTTGTATTATTTGCTTGTTATCTTTTTATATTTGTTGTGTTTCCAAGTGTTTTCTCCTGACGGATGTGCCCAGGAGAATATAGTCTTCAAACATGGGATTTACAGATTAAATGTTCATGTGGGTAAGATGAGTGCAGCAGAGAGGTTACTGAACAGATAAATATTTCTTTGTGGAAAGTCTCTGAAATGTTCAGTACCTATCTAACGACATTTCTCTAAATAAAAACAAATTATATTAACCAGTGTAGCTTCAGCTCTATGGCAATGCTACTAAGTTTAAAAGCTAACCAAGCTATTTTTAAATGCAGTTTAATTAATATAAACCAATCTGCATGTGAATTAGGCAAATGATTGGAAATAAACTGTTTTGTGTTGATTGTCTACAGTAGTTGCTCTTTATTTTAAATGTCTAATGAAACTCATACTACTTTTGATTTGAAGCCTGTTTTCCACTGCATAGGATATAAAATGTGTTCTAGAGAAAGAAGAAATTATAAATGGTCAGTGAAAGACAAGAACAGGACTGGAACTTGTAGACAGGAGAGAGTTGATGCAAGTTCTAGTTCTAAATCTCTCCTGCCCATTTGAGCAAGCAGTGGAGAAACTATACTAGAACATTCTGCACAGGATTTGCCATACTGATAACAGTAAGCTTGCTGTATAGTTGTAATGCAGTCAGGGTCAGCAGGATGAAATACAGCATGTGTGTTGTGTGTATTCACTTGTCACCACAGCAGGTCTGTGGAGGTCACTGTATGACCACTGTGTAGGAGAGAGTTCCACTTGCAGCAGTCACTTGTGGCTGTAAGGCACGGAGGTGTGAGTGCAAGATTTTTTCTGCTCTTGTGCCACATCACATCATGCAAAGCTTAAGGTATCAATGAAGGTTTGTTCTGAGCATTTGAATTCAGATTAAGTGAACTTTCTTATGGCTAATCACAAGTAGTTTTTGCCATTCTGAATGTGAAACAATGTTTAGAAAAATTTCAAAAGTCTTTGGTTATTTGTGTCAACCTATGGAAATGAATGTACCCAGTAAACAAAAAGGTAATGAAGAAAATTTAACTATTTTCTGCTTCAATAGTTAACTCTTAGTCTGAATACTAAATAAATCTATTAAAAAAAGAATCCCCCAAATCTGCTGTTTCATAGCTCTCTAGTTTTCTGCACAAGCTGAATACTTTTCAGTCATACCTGCCAGCAATTTAACATAAAGGGAACTTCAGCATTGACAGGTAGTCTCTATGCAGCAAAATTTTTCTCCCAGCATGAGTTCCTGCTTTTAAAAACCATGGAAGTTTTTCTGCTTTCTCTACTTTCTTTCCATCTTTAGATTTTAATTACTTGATTAAACCTTTGCATAACATGCATAGTAGTGTTTATATCAATCTCTACGTGACTGGAACATGTTATTGAGCAAGTAAAAGCAACAGTAATTCCATAAAGTGTGTGTGACAAAGCCACAGTGGGGAATGAAATTGGGACTTCTGCCTGCATTCTTGTGCAAGCCGTACATTTCCAGCCAATATGTGCATAAGCAGTCGTTCTACATTTATAAAAACGATCATGTTAAACCAGCTACAATAAAAAAAATTACCATCTACTTAAATTGTAAACTTCAAATGCTTACAAAGAGCTTTATTTTGTTGTTTATTGAGAGTATTTTCCACAAGAAACTAGTTCTAGGGGATCGTTTAGAAGATGAGCAGTATTGTGCACTCTGCTCATCATCCTCTGCTGTCCCTGAAACTAGAGGCAAAAGGGAGCATGTGCTCCAATCCCAAAGGGATGCCACAGATAAACGGATTTTTTTGAGGAAAAAACCCATGCCTCCCTTGAGAGGTTTGCACCTGCTTTTCTCATGCTCTTAGGCAGTGGGAGAAGGCAACTGGTAATATTGGAGTATGGGGTGACAACCAGTGAGTGTGCTGAGCTAATACTGAGGGGCTGGTGCCAGCTGGAGGGATCCATGAGGAATCCTTAGTCAGGAGGATGTGGCAGGTTTTGTGGAGGAAAGAGTGACTTTTTTTCTCCCCAGGAGGAGCAGCTTGTTGCAGGAGGTGAGGTAGGGGATGGGGGAAGCTGCTACAGCTGCTTGTTATTCCTGGGTTCCTCTGCCCTAGAATGAAGGCTGAAGAGGTAATGGTGGCCAAGAGTGTGCCTTGGGAAGGCCGACTGAAGTCCCTGAGGACAGCCAACAGCAAAAATGGGAACCTGCCCTTGCCATCTTTGGTGAAGAGAGAGGCAAAACTGCCTGCTCTGGAGTTGGGTCTGCTGTGGTAAGGATAGGGCACGCGGCAGGGCTGTGCAGGAGCGTTGCCACCTGCAGGGCTTCTATGGATCAAGGTTGGGTGTGTGCAGCTGCCAGTCCCATTCCTGCTCTTTGTGTTCTTGTGTGTCGTGCCAGGCAGGAATTCCAGCTGGCTGCTCCTCTGGTGAGATGCTGCTGGATCCATCTTCGTTGGATTGCCCTGCTTAGAGCTTACAGTGAGATACTTGTGAATGCATGTAAACTTATGTGGGATTGTTACTCTGTTATGGGGTTGTAGTATGAGCATTTGCCAAACTGGAAACCATTACCGTAATTACATTTTATTGTGAGGGTGCCCTTGTTGTTGCTGCTGTGCTAAAAGGCTGAACTGAGTGGATCAACCTATCCCCAGATCATAAATTAAGATAATCTTTTGTATTTGCTAGCAGTTCACACCTCTTAGATATAAAAGAAGGTGCTTTGGTTTAAGCAAATGAGATTGTTCATGTTCCATAGCTGATCTACTCTCTTAAACCTTCACCAAAGCAGGATATGAGGTTTCTTTGCTCTTCCTGAACTGGTCCTGGTGAGGAGCAGAAGGAAGCAGGATGCAAACACCTGCTATTATGCTGCTAATTTTGTGTTGGGAGCATTAAAATCAATTAACACAAAAGTTGTTTTCCTGAGAAAACAGCTGGTAGCAGCTCAGGGCATATTAACGGGTTACATGGCAAGTGTGTTTCTCAGCCCAAATGACTTGCCTTAATTTTGATAGCAAACATTTGGGCATGGTCAATGTTCTTCATTGCTTGTCTTCTCTGAAAAAATAACTTTATACTATCTAAATGCCCTGAATACTTAAGTGCCTTTATTTTAGGTCTGACAAACATGTAGGCTTATTTTCATGTTCTCACTGAGTTCTCTGGTTCTTTTTAAAAAGTAGGCTAGAAATCTTTGGCAGGACTTTTTTGAGAGTCAGTCAATACTAACAAAGTGCATAGAAAACAAACAGCTTGAGAACATGAAATCAAAGAATTGTACCAAGGAAAATATCTTCTGAGCTGTCACCAAGAATCCCAGTAAGACTCTGGCAGTGCCTGCATCTAAGAAGGGCAATATTAAAAAGCAGAGCTGGCAGCCTGATTAATAAATCCATGTCTAATCTGATTGGCATGTCCCTTCTGCAGAAACCAGATCTTCTTACACAGGGTTGTTCAATATCCATTATTGCAGAACTGTGAAAGAAAAAAACACTCATTAGTTACAAGATATGTGCCACCTATAAGTTAGGGAATCTGTGAGCAACAGTGGAACGATAAGGAAAGGTAAAGAGAATGGAAAGGGTTTGGATTGTTAATGGTGCTGGGTGGTAGGTCAAGCTTGCTTTTTGGCTGAAAGAGTTGAGATGAACACACTGCTCTGTAAAGGGCCGTGCTTCATTATCTGGTTTTGGCTTTTTCTTTGGGATGCTGCTTGTTTTGTTAAATAGCTGTGCCAAAGCAGTGCTGTCTGATGTGACCTGATCATGGCTCTAGGAAGTCCTCACTGATTTAAGTACTTGAGGCCTTTCCTGGAATCACCCAGGGAAAGCAGGTTTTTTGTTACGCAGAAAATAGCACTAAAATGGCTAAATGGATTCAGGTTTTATTTTCAACAATTTTTTTTTCGATCATCCAGCTTCTTGTTTGTTATGCCTTGTTTCTCTGAAGTAAGGGAGTAGGCCAGGAGCAATGCGTTTTAGTTAGAAAGATCATGGTCCTCCATAAAATCCATGGCAGTCATAGGGTGTAAGATGAGATGAATGAACTGACATGAATGCACAGTGCTGTATGTAATCAACAAGCATTTGTATCTTCCCAGTTTTGAGGATCACATTTTAATTAGACCATAAAAATGCTGGCAGAACAGCAGGCTGCTGGCTTATACTCCACTTTCAAGAAGAAACAAAACCCCTTAAGGGTGACTTTTATTCTCAAATGACATGTCTTAATGTTTTAAGACCTTTAGAATCAGAGTAAATAAACAAATTAAACATCCTTAAAGATGAAGGGAGTCACTAGAAACATTTTTCTAGCTGTAGAAATACATTTTGTAATCTCCAAAGGACCTTGTTTACCATATGTACATGCAGGTGGTGATGGTTTATAATTACCTAAGAAGAATCCAAAGGCCAAGTTCAATATGAATTTTGAAACAACTTTGCCACTAAAAGATGTTAATTTAGCAAACAACAGGGATTTTTTTTTCTTTTCATTGTTGCAGCAGTTTTACATAGAAAGCTGTGAGACTGCTCCTGCACAGGTGCAGGCATATGTGTCTGTATTTATAGTTACATGTTGTCCCTCCTAACTTAAAGCTGGCACAAGGGACCTACTTAGCATCTTTTAAAGATGAGCTTCTGTAAAATTTTGCCAGGCATTTAGCAGTAAATTAAGCTAAAACGGGCTTTGGATGAGTATTGAATTAAAAAAAAAATCATTGACTTAAACTTTTTTGCCTTATTATATAAGCCTTCAAAGCGTGAAGGATTTTATGTACAATTTAGCCTCAAAACAGTGAAACAAATCTTCACTTTGCAGACTAATGAAAACTGAAACACAGAAGTGATTTTGTTAGTTGTATGGTAATAGCTATAGAGAGAATAAAGTTTTGGAGCCTTTAATCTTAAATCTGTGATCCAGTGAGTGAAGCCCACATGCTTTTACAGGGTGTATCTCAACAAGCATTTTAGAGCTTTCAAATACACACTACAAAATTATCTTTGAAATACTACTTGCCAGACTGGATTTCCCCATTGAATGGTAATACTATGAAATCTACCGTTTCTGCTCTTTTGCATCATTTCACTTGTCTAAACTCTAAACAGCTCTTCAAGCAGATTTGGTTTCTCTTGAAAAAAAATAGGTATTCTCTGAGAAGCAGCACTTTTTGATTACTTCAAAGAGGATGTGCTCCGTGAAGAGGAGGTACATATTTAAACCTTCACAGCTCAGGAAGGGAGCAGATTTAGGGCTGGTATGCAAGAATGTTTTCTACTGCTGATTAAAAAAAAAAAAAAAAATACAGATCCTAGAATTCTTCAGTATTTCATTTATTTACTCATCCATCTGTAATACTTCATGAGAGACAAGCAATAGGATGTGAAAGGAAACATTTGCAAAAGTATTGATAGTGCCTGAAAGGAAAGCAAATAAACTAAACACGTTGAAGGCAGAGGAAAGCTGTGCAGGGTCTTCCCGGGGAGATGCTCTGGGGTGAGCTGCCGGCAGCCGGGCGAGCGGCCGACGCCACCCAGGAGATGGTGCTGTTGGACCGGGGAAGCGGCACAGCCCTGACCCAGAAGCATCTTTCAATGCGGTCCTCCCTGTTTTCCATCTGTGTTGCATGTTACTCTTTGGGGTCCTCGTTTTCTTTTGGGAGAAGAAGGTGTCGGTGTTAAGCAGGCGCGTACCGCGGTCCGGTGTGCGATGCCATTCCCAGCCAGCCAGCCCTGCTGCGCCCTGGGTGGAGATGACGGCAGTGCTTGAAGGCGATGTTTTTCGCCGGGACTGCGTGGCTGGCGAGATGGTAACGCCGAGGCGGGGAGCAGCTTCACAGCTCACTGCCCTCACCGGAGCCACCGCCTGAGCAGCGCTGTGCCCCGCTCGCCGGGCGCCCGCAGCCTCGCTGCCTGGCGTGGGGAGCAGCACGCCCGCTCCGGGGGCTCCTCGGGGACCCGCCGCCGGCCAGCTTCCCTGCCGGCTTCCCGGCCAGCTTCCCTGCCGGCTTCCCCGCCAGCTTCCCTGCGCCATCCTCGGGGCGGCCCGGCCCGTCCCGCGCACACGTGCCTGGCCAAGGTAAGCGCCAGGGCGGCTCTGCGGCCGCACGGCGAGGGCGGCGCGGGGCGGGGGGCGCGCAGCTCCCGGGCACACGAGGCGCTGCCCTCCCGCCGGCACCGGGGCACCTGTGGGCCCTGTGGGCGCCAAGGGCTGCGGGCGGCTCAGCGTGGGAAGATTTGAGGTGGCAAAGGGGAATCTGGGTTTCTTTCAGTCCAGAGTGTCTCAGCAGAGCAAGAGGTCAGAGGGTTGTGGTGACGTTTTCTGTCGATTTGCTGTTTTATTAGCATCCTCCTGTCTCATTTGGTTCGGAGACTTCAAATCTGGCCAGAAAAGATCAGCAGGGACTGGAACAGGTTAGTGGATGCCCTGGGAGTGACTGTAGCAACATAAAGTAACCAGACTGGGTACTTGAAGAATATTTAATGGAAGGAAACATGAAAGGCCTTTCCGCAGTTGCAGGAGGGCTTCTGTCTCTGAGTATGTCTGCATGTGTGACCAGGCAGTTTATATGTCATTTAAATCTATTTCCCCAGTTCTTCAGCATAAGGTCTCTTCTATCTGAATGGGTATAACCAAAAGAAGATCTTTCTACATGCAGGCAGAGATGCCAAAAGCAAACCTCCTGCAGGTATCTGGGTGGGTTACAAGGCCTCCCTAATTGCAGCCACCATTGTGCCATTTAGAGTTTGTTGCACCCATTTCTCTGTGGCTGAAGTGAGCGTGGCCAGCGGTGGAGGTGAAGTGGCTGGTGAAGAAAGAGCCATCAGAGACAGGACAGCCTAACCTCCTTTGGAGTAGAACCACTGGGGAGGCCAGTGGTGTAAGGATTTGAGGATCACGTCTGTTGTGCTGCATTTCTAGTCCTCTCTTTTAAAATCATTAACAGCAATTCAATGGACAGTGGTAGGATTCTACTTTTTCTTTTCTTTTCTTTTTTTTTTTTTTTTTTTTCCTTAGCAATAAATGACTTAAAGCTTAGGTGACATTTTGTGGGGGCTTTTGCTACATGAGTAATAATTTGGCATGAGATGAGTAGGGAAGCAATTGAGAAACTCTGCTGTCCAGTCATGTTTAGGTGTGTCAGCAGAAGGAAACCAGAAGAAAATACTGAAGAACAGCAATTCAGGAAGGAGTATAAGAAGCCCAAAGCAAGCCTGTTAAAATTCCTTTACTTTTCATGTGAACTTGAAGTACAGTTCAGCTCACTCTGCCAAACAACTGTCAAGTTTTCAGGCAGGAGCTGGATGTTCCTTGGGCCTGAGGAGTGAGTGCTCCGAGCAGGAGATGACTCAGGGCTCAGGCCACAGCTTTAACATTGTCCCACACATCTCTGTCTCAGAAAGATAAGCTCTTCCTACATATTGAAGATGAGTCTCAGCAGGCACCAGACAGTAAGTTACACACTTTGCTTTAGGGACCATTTTGCACTGAGCTCATGGATGAAATAAAGTGCTTAGGATCAGCCCACTGACTCAAACCTGGGAGACCTCTCTGCTCTGAGACCCCAAACCACCAAGCTATACTGTCAGGCCTCCTTTCACCCCAGAAACTTTGCAGTTCTTTCTGAGCCAGGAACCCTGTCCCAACAAGTAGAGGGGTGTGCCCTCTTCCATCCTAGTTCCCTGCCAGTGCTTCATTTGAGATGAGCAATGATGGTTTGACCTCCCTCCCATGCAGCCTTTCCATGTCTGGAAGAAAGTACTCTAATCACTGCACTATTGCAGCCACGCAGTTTCCAACACCATGTTGCTACTGGTATGGATTACACACCTCAGATTTGCCAGATACTGTCCAATGGCTGCCTCTGGAAAGTATTAAAAAAGGGGTAGGTGCATTTTTTTTCCCAGCTTGGGCCAGAGCCATAAGTCTGTATGAAATTTCAGATCAAAATGCCACCTTTTTTAGGTGCCTACACCTTGATATCCTGATTTTTGGTTCTTAATCAATATGCGGGAACGAATTCAAGACAAGATTGTATCTGTAGCTGCTAGCAGACATATTAATGCAATATAATCTCGTAGTGGGAAATAAAGTACAAAAAAGTGACTGAAATTTCAGAGCATCTGGGTTTTGGTTGTGTTGAGAGGATTTGTCAGAAAAGCTCCTGAGGGAAGAGTAAAGGAAGATGCCATGAATTCCACTTAAGAACAATAATAGAGTCTGGAGGGCATGTATGTTGCCAACAACAGTAATACTGGGCAGACAAAGAGGACATCAGTACAACTGAGAGTCAGAGAACTCTTCCAAATCTGAAAATCTAACCTTAGTTTTCTGAGACATTGTTTTTTAATTAGTGTAAAGACTAGATGAAAGGGAAATAAAAAGGAAATATGGTGGACTGCAAAATGCTAAAGTTATAAAATAAGAATGCTTCAGGTTTGTCAGTCAGAAGAATTGGAATAATTAACTGGTAGTTCAGAAACTGGATCACCGAAGATTAAAGGCAGAAATTAAAGAAGATAAAGACATTGCTGAGAATCTAAATGATTTGTTTGCAGTGCTCTTCGGCACAGAGAATATCAGAGTGATACCTACTGGGACTTGCTCCTTTCTGGTAATCAAGATGTGTCAGAAGGAAGAGCTGGAACAAATCGATAATTTAAAAAGCAGCAAATCATCAGATCCAGATGGTACATTGAAAAGTTTTGAAGAAGCTTAGTATGAAATAGCTGATCTGCAGCAAAAATATGCCTTCCTTAATTAAAAACAGCTATTTCTCTGGAGAAGTGGAAGGTAACAGTTGTACCCAGAGTTGAACACAGGACTGAGAAAATTTGAGAAAGCACACACTCTATACCCAGATATACACTTCTGTTTTATAGCTGGTTGAAGACAGAATATAAAGTAGGAAAAAAAAAAAAGAAAAATGATAGTATCTAAAGAGCAAAGCTTCTGCAAGAAAGGGTCATGCCTCATCATTAATCTCTTTTAACTCCAACAGGGACGTGCTCGTAATGGGCAAATAAGAAGGAACCACTGTAATTTAGACAAACCTCAAAGGACCTTTGGCCTAGGCAGGATACTGTGAAAGAGAGAGGGGGACTTGCTGCAAATCTCTTGTCTGATGAGACTGTGCTGGGCTGCATGTCCAAAGGAGCCCTGCCCACCCTTGACATCTCCATGCTGCATCAGGCCTGTGACTTGTTCCTGCTCTGTGTTGTCCCACCCATGTGACGCCAAGCTCTGCTTTCAGGGGTCTTGGGAGGTGAGGAACCAATGAGAGGATGAGTGATCCATTTCCAGCCTCTGAGAAAGCTGAGCAGAGGTTGTTTCTGTGTGTCTGTCAGGCTCACAAGTCTGAAAAGGTGAACACTGTTGAGAAAGATTACATACTGCTTTTAAATTTTAAGTCCTACAGAGGATGAAGAGGTTGCTGTGGGGAACTGCAGGAGGCCAGAAACTAGAAGCTGAGAAGCATCAGTGGCAGTTGTGGTGGGAAGTTTTTCCTGTGGGTAGCACCAAGGTAGCATCTGTGTGGTCAAGGGAAAAAAATATATGAGCAAAAAGTTTAAGACCCTCCAATTGTTAGGTAAAGGCAGGGGCTGGCTGGCAGAATGCTTTTTACTACTGTCACTCACTAGAAGCAGATCTAGTACTGTTTAAAAAATATTAAAAGGAATTTGGTCATAGCAAAATAGAAAATGAATATGACAAAGCATCTAATTTCAGAAGAAGAAATAAAAGGGAATTTGTTCATTTTCCCTCCCAATGCTATGTGTGAATTAATTAGATACAATATCAATGTTAATATTGTTTAACAACAACCCTGTATGTTTACAGTGAATACTCTGGATGTGCTGAGAGGAAAATCCATACCTTTTCCCTTAGAGGGACTCCATAAGAATCTATACCTTTACCCATAAAAAACTAGCTTTTTCCTATCTTAATCTTATGCAAATCGGGACCATGTGTGGACTCCTTATCATGATCTTCATTCCCACATCCTGCTTCAAAGGTATTTCCCTGCTTCTATTCTGTCAGTGAAGGTTCACAAACTGACAATGTCACCAGGAAAAAAAATTCAGTAGGATTTTGTGCAATAGCTTAAAAACCCTAAACAACCAACCACCAAATCTTTAACAAGTATTTCATGTTCAGAACCTTTGTCAATACAAATGTACAGTTTTCATTAACTTCAACCAGAGGTTCTTTGCTCTTTTAGGCAGACAACAGAACTACTACCTCCTTCTTTCTCGATTGTTTTTGCCTGTCAGTCCTTCTCTATTTCTTCTGATCTCTTCTATGTATTCTTCCCTTCCTTGCCTCCCTCTCACAGGTGTGTGATGCTGCTGCTGATCTTCTTCTATGCCTGCTCCTGCCCCCTCACAGCCTTGTCAGCTCACAGCTGTACCAACTCTGGTGCCCAGCCAGAGTCAATTATGCCAGCAGAGCTAATTAGAAGGCACAAGATGCCATGCCTCATTCTTGAGATTTGTGCAGCTCACCATCGCAGTGTGCTCTGCTGATTAGGAAGTACTGATTTATAGTAACAAAAATTATAACAAAAAAATAATTTAAAGGCTTCAGGATTAACCCTGCTGTTTTTCTCTTTGCTCTGTTCTGTGCAATTATTTTTGTATTAATAACCTCTAGTATACAGCACTTCTAGGATTTCACTGGGTATTTGGTGGGGAACAGCATCAGCCAGGAAATGCCTGGAGAAGTGCTGTATTTATGGACAATAAGCTAGGCTGTAGATTTTAGAAAGACTGTGTTTTTCCTTTTCCTTTAAATTTTCTTATGCAGTCACATAAGGGAGGAAAAGATGGTGCAGAGGTGCCCAGGACATTTTTAAATTAGCTAATTTAGATGCAAAGTCAGTTTTGCCACGGCAGCATGGAGCAGAGCAGCATGGCTGATTCACTCGGCTCCCCAAGAGTCCCAAGGGTCCCACTGCTCAGCTTTTTCAGTGCTCTTTTCTGCAAGAAAAGTCTCCCCTCTCTGATGCCATGGGATGCTGTGGCTCATGTCATCACACAGTAATCCAGCTGCTTGATGTGACAGGTTGTTGATATACAGGCTTGTGGGCTTTTCCCGATCCACAGTAGAGTTGAATGGCTAACGCTTCAGGGTCAGTAGGTTTGGGTCCTTTCTTCCCATTTATGAAAACACCCATAACTGTCAAAGCTCAAGAGAACTAAGACCCTACAAAAAACCTGAACCCCTTGCACATCAATGCCATCAGCAAATGCTTCTTTGAACTGGTTTTCATGTCTGAGACTCAGACCAACATGCAGTGATATTGTTATTTCTATATCAGCAGAATAGCAGACAGTTCTGACATTTCTTCCCTTACCCAAAACTACTTTGGGCTAGATAAAACAATAAGATCTCAGTGATGGCTGCCCAGAGCAGTTCTCAAAACCACTTTATTCATCATTAAGACAAAGAAAATTGTCTTCAGTCACAGGACTATGGAACAGGAAATAGAGATTATAGATACAGTCTTGGGGAAAATCTTTGTGTTAATTATTGTTAACGTCTTGTGAACTCTAAGATGTCCAAGTTGTAACTGTTCATCTGGGCTCCACCTAGCAGAAAAATACATATGTTTTCTGATCATGCTGCCAGCGTAAGGCAAATTGTAAATATGAAGTTTGTGGTTACTTTTTTCTTCCTGTCCCCTCCCCCCAGGGCTAAAGGGTGTTTAGTCTGGTGGACAAGTCATTTTTCATTTTTTTACCTCACAAAAAAGCTGTAATAGGAGAGTGAGACTTCAAATCTCATGTTGCAGAGAATTTACTATGTAGTTTTCTGTTTGGAGAAGCCAAAGTTAAAAGAAAATGTAAATCAATTTTTTCTCAGAAGAGGGATATCATTTTGTCTGGTCAGCTATTGTGAGTTTGCTTTCCTGAACTGCTGAGTTCAGCTGGAACTTTAGGTGCTTGGTCTCTTTGAAAATCAGGCCTGGGGCTTCCAAATCCAGGCAAAGGGCCATGGTGGTTTACATAGTAACTCTGGCACAGAGGATGAAATAGAGCCTTTCTCTTTCAAAAGGACCTTCTTACTTCAGGGACTCTGAGTACTGAACCCTTGCTGTTTAACGTCCTTTCTGCTTTGAGGTATTCCAGCAGGGAGTGCAGTCTCCAAGTTCAGCACAAAATGATGGAGCCCCAAATAGGACACTGCATCTGAGCCCCCTCTAGATTATTATCTGACACTATTATTTTTCTTGTGGAGATCATAAAGAGTATGTGGTGAAGCCCTTCAACATCTTTTCTAAAGAGTAACTGGGAGCTGTTACCCTGAGAATATGACAGGAACCTCTCATAAATAAACCTTGACATTTATTAGGTAACCAAATCCATGTTTCACTGTAGTGTAGTGGGTACTTCATTCTGTTCACTGTCCTGCTTTGATTGGAATTTCAAATACCTAATCTAATCTGACTGCTGCAATTTTAACTCCTGGTTTTTATATGGCTGCTTCTGGTTGACCATGCGATGTTGCCATCTTGCCTTTTTGGTTTGGATGTGTCCATTTAGATCTTCTGAAGAGAAAGTTGCTCTATTCTGACATGTTGAACTTTCCCATGCAGAGAGTCCCAGAGATTGATTTCTGGAGACTTACTTGACTTTGAGATCACATCCTGGAGGATGGTGGTGTTGAACTATAATTGGTTTCTCAGAGTTGATTTTCTCCTCTTATTGGTTCACAGAAGAGATGAGCAATTCACTCAACTCTAGATTGGTTCATGAGACTGAAGAGCCTGTCCTTGCTCATATTTTAAACATCTCCTACCATTTCTTTATAAGTGTCCAGTTGAATGATACTAAGTTACAAAGTGCTTATTTTCTTTACCACATTGAAGCACAGCTCAGAGCATCCAGAGCCTGGTGTAGCTGTTAGGAAAATACTTGTTCCAAACATGCTGCTTTTGTTGATATGCCCCAGTGGAGCTTAGCAAATGTGTATTACCTTTATTACCACAATAACACAAGTCCGTATGCTTTCTGATGAAATTCAAAGAGGCATTTCCATTTCTCTGCTGCTTGTAATTAGGGCAGAGCAGACAGGAGGAGACCCTGACCTTTTACACCAGTTTGTACAGGGGCTGTGGTCATGATGCCAGAGCAGGAATCGTGAGACTCTTTAAGCTTTGTTAATGACCCTCATGGAGATGCTTCCTCCAGGGCTCAGGATCTGTTCCCCTTATATCAATGACTTGACCTAATTTTTTAAATCAATGGACTAACAATAATTAACCCACAGAGCAGGGTTTGTCCTCGAGTCTGTTTCTGCAGTGCCAGTGACAAGTGACCAGAGACACTAGGTTTGCTTGTGCTGTCTGTGTGTCCTCCTTGGGAAAATGGGGAGTAAATGGTGGGATACACATGCTGAAAAGCACTTTGCTGCGGTGCTGCTGTGTTCCAACCAGTGTGTAAAACCTGGGTAGGTTTTAACATGAGTTAGGCAAACACTGACATCTGCATGGACATGTCTACCTGTGAAATGGCTGTCTGTTCTTGGTTTGTAGTCAATGGTGGTCAGTCAGTCCTGCCAGAGTGGTCCAGAGAGGTGCCCAAGCATCAGGGGTTTAGTTCAATCACTTAAACATACACATTTGGTGCCATTTGAGATGCCCTGGAGTAAGAGGGGCATCCCCAGAGAGCTGAAGATTTAGCACAGGACTTTTGCTGTCCAGGAAGCTGCAGGTCACACCAGACACCTCCACACAGTCAAACCTTGAGGGCTGGCTGAAATGCTCTCTAGGGTCTGCTCACTGTATGGGCAAACTCTCCCAGTGATTGCAACCTGCACACAGCACTCACATACAGACACCTGGATGGAAGCACCTTCTCCTCCAGCTGCATCCAGTCCCTTGTGGCTGGAGATACAGGTCTGGCTTCCAGAGACATTTAGAGTTAAGTATGTAGGTAAGCAGCTCCAGGGGGAAAGGTATTCAGCCTATTTTTAATAGCTACTGTAGGAGCAAAATAAGTGCCTTCTGGAAATGCCTTTCCTCAAACTGGCTACAGAGGGACAGTAGGCATGTAGCTGTTTAACTTTTAGGTTAAGTGAAAAGCATCCCATCTTTAGATGAGATGTAATCCTTTTAACTCCACTGACCCAGAAACAGTTTTCTCCAGTTACAGGAAAGGCCATTTGGGACATACAGTAATGATATTCTGAACCTCAGGAGCATTTTGAATATTTCTGAACTTTGCAAAATGATGTTGATTTAGAGACAGTTGAGTTTGAACTGAGCTATGCACAAGTTAAAAACTTACTTTCTCCAGGTAATACTTTGCACCTTTGCAGCCCAAAAATCTCTGGAAATGAGCATAGTTTCTCACTTTATTTGCCTGGACAATTTGAGTCTTCACCATCTGGGTGGTGTTTTTTTACCCCCTTCCCCTATTTCCATTCTTTTTGAAAGATAAAAAGACCACAATTTCACTTGGGTTGTTCTGGGAGGCATACAAACCATGATGGCTGCTGTGGGATTGATTGGAGAAGTTTAGTGTGGGAGTAATGACATTTTCAAATTAAGGCTGGCTGACCCAGATGCTCTTTATAGAGGTATCTCATTTAGAAGCTTAAGTGAATTATATGGTCAGAGTTTTAAAGGGATATGTTAGGAGGAAAACTGGGACAACTAAAAAAGTGCAACAACAGTGAAAGTCTGAGAAGTGCAATAGGGTTTGTATAAATCCACAATTCATCACCCTGGGGACATTTGAAAGTGGAAGTAATTGTAGAAAAGTAAAAGGTAAGTCTTCAATGGATGTTGACTAAGTTAATTCCAGTGGGATTAATTTTACTTACATCAATGAGAATCCAACTCTCACCAGTGTGGATTGATGGCTCTGGTGAGAAGGTAATAGTGTCAACTTGGTATATCATTAAATAATATCATTTTGCCTCTGTCATTGTCCAAAATCTCATATTTTGCAGCTGTTTTGATTAGATTTAGCTTTTTATCTGTATCTAGGTGGTGTGAATGACTGAAACTTTGAACAGAGGTCACATACTTATTCTTGATTTCCATATATATATACATATGTCTATATCTATAGGGAAAAATGCATATTTATACATCAAGTAGAATCCATAGAGGTATTTAGATGAAAGAGCAGCTAAGCAGGTCTTGGCAGTGAGCAGTTTCCTCATGATCACTTTTCTGTGCTTAGGTCCCTCCAGAGGGGCATGTGTATTTATTGGGACTTCTAAGGAGATCAAGCAACAAAAAGACACTGACAATTTGATGTGTGTTTCATGTGGTGCCTTGTTTATAAAGATCCTAAATGACCTTACAATGTGTAATGAAGAGAGGGTCAAAACAAATGTGATGCCAGGAACAGTACCAGGGTGCTGCAGTCCAATATGGGCAGGGGACTTGCACAGGAGCGCAGTGGCAAAAGCAGGAACAGAATTGAGATCCTTGGGTCTCGTCTCTCCACAAAGACAAGGCAGTCACCTTCCCTTCACACATGCTGGCCGTTGCAGTCAGGAGTGCTGCATACAGCTATCACCAAGGTTTGCTCTGTGCAAACAGACTGCAATGCCATCACTGCTTGGTCTGCTAGGCTGATAGGGTACAACTGCTGCATGAGCCCAGAAGTGAACTCCACTCCCCTGGGGCCAGCCAGCTGCTGTGCTCATGTTCATCTGAGGAATCCTCTCCTGTTGGATGCCATGTGCTCTTGGGAGAGGCCCTGTTACCCTGTGGTCAGCCATACCTAGTGATGGACCCAGCTGTGTTCCCTGTCTCTACTTGTCACGACCTGGAGCTTGGAACAGGGCAGAGATTATCTTGCTGGATGAATAATATCCGATATTCCTTGGGGAAACTCTTGGGAGGGTGTCGCATCCTAGAGAAGCTGCTGAAGGCAAGTGCCAAGAGGAAGGTGACAGGGATACTTTTGGCATCTTGAAGTGGGAGATAAACAGGTTTTGCAATGTAATTGAAAGTGTGATACTTCAAGTGAATTCCTCCATCCATGTGCCTCCCTCAGCTCAGCTCTCTGTACTTGTTTCTTTCTTTGAACCAGCACCAGTGTCTCTTACTTGCAAATTTTCGTAGGCAAAAATTGATTAAAATAACCAGAAATCAAGGACCTCTGCCTTCACATCCACTTCTACAGCTTCTTGTGATTGTTTGAGTTGATTTTTACCCTCTCTTTGCTCCTCCAGATGCCGTCACAGCTTTAAAACATCAGTACAAAGCTTAGGCAACCTCACCAGTCAGTCATCCTGCCTCAGGGCAGCAGGTGCCTCAACAGGTGTTATTTGCTGGAAGGAGAGATTTCACTTGGCTTAGGCTGATGGGAAGAACAGTTGATGTTGGCAGTGGGATGGGAGGAAAATTATGGTCCCATGCACATTTGGGTTGGATAATGCTGTCACTAGAAAACGTCCCTCTTTTGGAATTCATCTGACAAGTGAACCCACCTTCACTATTAGTTTGGATCATGACAGGAAAAGAAACTCTCCTATATAGAAGACACTTCTTGTCCTTTGCTTATATAAGTCAGAGCTATGGCTTCTGGGCTCTCACTGAATGCCTCTTTTTCTCTGTACTTTTCCAGCTCATTTGCTACAGTTTTGAATTGTGGGTTGTTGGTTTTTTGTTGTTTTTTTTTTTTTTTTTTTGGGGGGGGGGGTTGAGTTTTTTTGAAAAGATATATTAATTACACAAATGGTTGGTGGAGAGCACTGCTCATGTCAAAAGGTTTAAGCTTTGGGTTTAATTTGGATGAATGCCTAAAATTTAGCTCTGAACGAGTGGCAGTCTTTGAATTTATAAATACTAATATCCACCTGAGATTCTGGTCCAAAGCAAGAGCAAGAATTTTATTCTGTTCAGGTTCTTCATCTCTGCTTATCACTATAGCAAATTAGGCTTTTCAGGCAAGCAACAAGTGGTATGACTAACAACCTTGTAGTGCTTATTCTTTCTTCCCAGCAGTTTCAGTGAGAACAGCCAAGGACTTGGCCATTCCAGCCAAGGACTTAAAAATTTGTTTGATATTTATGAGGACTCTTGCAAATTTCAATACAAATTATTTTTGTTCTGGAGTTTGCCTGCTCTTAGCTGGCCCAGATTAACCAAGTATAGGGAACAGGTTCAGGATCCTTCCCATTCTCCAATACTGCAGGGTGAGTGAGACTCTATAAGAAGTATTTAACAACAGAAGTCACTTCCTGGGAGCAGAGTGATCAAATGAGATAGATTAGAGTGATAAATCAGCTGAAGGCATGGCTATAGGACAGGCATAACACTTTAGTTATGACAAAATTGTAGAAGTTAAAATGTTCATGGATTTAAAAATTAGGAATTTATGTTTTCTTGCTTTCTTGAATAGGATTTAGAAATTACATTGAACAGGTAAGTGAAACCTGGATTTAGGATTTTGTATATGATAAAATGAGGTACCTCAGCAGGGATTTTTTTCTGACTAATTGGTAGGACTGTGGGTGGAAATGTCTGTAGTATTGTGTGCTGTGTAAGCAAGCATGTCTGCTTACTGCACTCGCTCTTCCCTGAAATCATGTTCTGACACGTGTTTGCTGATTCCTGTTCCAACACAGATAAAGTCATGCTGAAATCTCTTGGTAACAGGCTCTCAGGACTTGGGAATTTTCACATTATGGTGAAGTCAGAAATATCACCAAGGCAGGACATTATGCTAGTTGGAGGATTCTATTTCCAGTGTAAAGAAAGACAGACAAAGTGTCACCTTTGTGACTCCCACACACACTTGGTCTGAGCACAGGGCTGAAGGTATCCAGCTGTTCTGTAGTCTGCAGGAACCCTACTTTCACCTGCTAAAGGTGAGCAGAATGGGGAGCTTCTTTTCTTAACCACCTATGATTGAATACTATTATTATTTAATACTTGTATTGAATCTCAGATAATTGCTCAAGTGCTGAACTGCTGTCTCAATTTATCCACAAGCAATTAATAATATTGATCACCCTATACTGACCTTGAGAGTTAATAACTGTTTTTTCTCTTAGTTTCCCTTGATGAATGGTGCTTTCTACATGCCAACTTATAATTTTGTCAAGGTGTCAGATCACAGGGTCTGATCCTGCAGACCCTGAAATGCAGGGAGTGCTTTCTGCAATGGTTTTTTCTTTGGGACCAATAAGAATATTCATGTCTAGGCTGAGAAAAAGAAGTACTTTTTTATTTTTACAGGATTTTGCCTGGGGGAAGCCTATACAAATTACTTTAAATCTGTGTAGGATACCTACACAAAGATTTGAGGCCTTATTTTCCCTATCAAATAATTTGGTTGTTCTTTTCTTCATCTAATGATAAAGTGTTTATGTTTTTCTCAAAAAATCCTTTTCCAAAGTAAACACGCTGGTTAAGACACAGAGAGATAATTGAGGCAATTTATTTGTCTCCTCTCTTTTGGAGAGACCTTTAGAAGTTTTTTTGCTCTAGGTAATCGGAACAACATCTTTTTCCTTATTACCATGAACAAACGGAAGAATTTATTTCTGGTTATCTTTTACTTACAGGCTTCCCTGCTTACCTAATCCTCATCTTACTAGTATTATCTGATAATGAATCAACAGTACTGCTCCTGTTTTGTATGACATTTTTTTCTTAGGCTCCTGCTGCCCTATGTGCCTTTTTGCTTGGTAATATCCCTCTGCTGAGATCCCTAACAGAGGGATCAGAACCACTGCAGGCCTGGAAACAGAGAATGTAGCAAAAAAGGTTCTGCTAAAGTCTCTGAAATATTTTTTTTCTCTGCTGCAGAGAAAATCAAATAGATCTGAAAATCAACAGTGTGAAGTGGCACTCCCAACCCAGAGCTTGGCATGGCTGAGGAAAGCTTTGCAGTGCTGTATTATCCAAGAGATACATAGGGAGGGAGTTTGGGGGAACAAATCCGCCTCCACATCGGTTTTCTCACATCAGCACTAACTCTCATTGGTGGAGTAGTATGTGGGAATGGTGTGTGAAAATCTCGCTGCTCCTTCTGCAGAGTAAATGGAGCACATTGTCCCATAACAGCCAGCAGTTAGCACTGATTTACCTTCCCCACAGACACATATAACTACCCCCTTCCTTTGAACAACTGGCATCATCCTTATATTTGTAAAAAGCATCTTGACAAACTCTTGAAACACTGCCTCTTCCCTGCCCTTGTCCTTTCACCCCCCTCCCCAATACATCCTCAGCTAAAGCAGATTATTGCAAAATCCATTTGAAAAACACAGCAGTTTTATACTGAAAGATATCTAGAGGACAGCAAATCCAGAGGGAAATCTCATCCTTCAGTGCAAACGAAACCTCCTCTTTTATTTAATTTCTGAAAAATCAAACATAGAGTTACGTAAAGCTTTTTTTTTCTCTCTCTCTCTCTCTCCCCACATAGCAGCAAGAATAATGAGATATCTCTATAAGGTTGCGATATAATCATACCTGGGAGCAAATTTTTAATTTGATTAAAGCTTATAGTACTGGGCAAAACCTCTAAGTTCAGGTGTGTTATGAAGAAACTGCTCGGCCATCTGTAATCCCATCCAAAAGCAAATGTATTTTTGAAGTATTGCTGTGTGACATGGAATGCTCTTATTTGTGTACAACTGTGTTTGTTGTGAAGCATATATTTAATTTAGTATTAAGATTGTGTTATTGATTGCAATTTCGTTTTCCTTCATGTTTGGTTCCAATTGTGGTTGGTCAAACTGCAGCTGGGTTCCATTTAACTGTTGACAATGGAAATCAAGGCTTCTGTGACATTTTGCTTTATTGCATACTGCCTTCTTCAGCACATTTTGACACCCTGTGAGAAACGTTTCCGCAATTACCCTTCCTAAATTTCATCAGCAGCAGTTGATGTATACAGTAATAGGGATGTTGGAAACCCTCATCTCTTGTCCCTAACATCTTATGTTTGGCACTTGAGGTTTGGAACTTGGCCATCAAGAAGTTATCAGAATGGTTAAAAGAAAGGAGAAAGTTTAAGAATAGCCATGCTAATGGCTTGAGGTTTTAACTCAATGTTTGAAACTTTTCACTTTAATTGTGTGTGAAAAAATGGCATCTGCATGTTGAAAGATGCAAGTAGAAGCAAATCAGTGCAGCTTTTTGTGGATGCTGTCAGTAACCACAGGGAAAACCAGACAGGCTCCTTTGAGCACACTTGGGAGTGTCTAAATGTCAGAAGGGACATCTCCCATTCCCCACTTTCTGAAGTTGCAAAATGGGGATAATGAACTGGCCTCCATTGGTCTGACGTTTACTTTTACATTTACTGATGAAAAATGTGGTGTGAGGGTGGGTGATTCTTGTGGTCACGGGGCAACATATTTGCATTGAAACAGGATAGGATACAGGAGAGAGGAGGATTGGGACTGTGTGGTGACCTTTTTTTGCTGGAGACTATGCCTGAAATGAGAAGGATTTATGTGGTACCTGATAGCATTTATGGCAAAGGCCATACAAGAACACAGGCAATTTCCTGCTAATTGCTTTTCTTATGACGTACAACTTTCTGTCTCATACATGTGGTGATTTTGCACAGCTAGTACTACATTAACATTGAAATGTGTGGGAATTTTTGTCACTAGAATAGTCAGTCGTTACTGAACGTGTAAAAGGCATCACCTTCCTTACTGTATCTGCTATCTCTGAACATCACTGTGTTTCCTCTGCAGGAAGGGAAGATTCCTTTTCTTCCTTTATCTTCACTAAAGCCTTCCTTTTGGCTGGGCTAATTGTTTGTAAGGTGACCACTGTGTGGGTTTCTAAAGCAGCAGCAGGTTGTGGGGTGCTGGTTCAGAATGATGCACTGCCAAAGGCAGCTGACCTGCTGCTGTTAGGGGTCATAGAATGGATCGGGTTGGAAGGGACCTTAAAGGTCATTCAACTCCAACCCCTCTGGCTGGGGATCCTGTTGGCGTTCAGGGCTCTACTTAATAGCAATATATGACTGCTTTTGTTTGTTTGTTTGTTTGTTATTGTGTGTACCCTGCCCCGTGGGTAGTGGGTCTGTCTGAGCCATGAGAGGTTAAACTCATTTGGACTCCTTCGGTTGCTTAGCAGACTCTTGCTGCCCTGGGCTCCTTAGATGAAATGTAAACACCATTTGCATCTACTTAAAATCTGAATTGCACTTGAAATTTCTGTTCAGTCCAGTGGCAAATGTAGCTACTGTTAAATTGCTCCATTAACTATAAAGCAAAGTTTAATCTGCTGTGTTTCACTTTCGTAAAATGCTTCTAAGCACTGGTAATGTTCCTTTTTATTGTGTTCCTTTGACTTTACAGAAAAGTGAAAACTTTGTCCCAATTAAAAAAAAAAAGGATTAAAATACCCGTGGAAGAAACACATAGGTTCAAAAAAAGAGAGAAGAAAGGAGGAGCATTACCAGGAAGAATTGAGGAACAACACTGGAGCAACTTGCTGTTTTCCCTTTTCCTTTCCAAAGGACAAAGGTGGTCAAAGACCTTGGTCAAAGAGCCCCACTAAGCAGATAACCTCAACTACTTATGGAAAAGACTACAAATGTTATCCAGAAAGGCAATTACTTTTTTTTTTTTTCCATTCAGATAGAATTTTTCCATTTCTAACACGGAGTTAATTGCCTTTTTTTTCCCCTCCTTTTTTCTTGTAATGGTCCTTTGCATAGGTTTAGTCATCCTTGAGGCAGCTGCTCCAAGTATACAACAATTGCCAGATGATTACCTCTTTAATGTTTTCACTGAGTACTTTGCTGGTTAACCTCCTTAACTGGAGAGCTGCTTATTGTTATTTATGTCTTGTCAGCATAGAGGTTCATTAAGCATTGGTAAATGACATGTTTTCATATCTGCTGACACTAGAAATGCAATATGATCAATTGCAAATTGACTTCAGTGCAGCAATAGAGTGCATTTAACACACATCAGTGGATCATTTGTACAAGCAGAGCTCGAATTTTTATGGCTGTTTATGTCTCTCTAATACCCAAGTATAAATTCTCCCAAGCCAAGCAATTCTTAGTAAAACCAAATGCAAAACTCTGTCCAACAACTGACCGTGTATCCCAGGCTGGGTCTCAGCACAGGAAGTTTTTGGCTGGCAGGAAGCTGAAAGTGGTGAAACAGGCCTGATTGCCTGAGCTGTGCCAGGAGGCACAGATGGGCTGGGGCATCTCTGCTGAGCATTCCCTGCCTCAGGCTGCTCCGGGGCAGCTCCCCAGTGCTTTCCCTCACTTGCTGGCTTGCCACTGCCTCAGGAGGGGGACACTGGGTCCTACCCACAGCCCAGGGAAGATCTGGAGATAGCTTTGTGTGTGTGTGATGCCCAAAAGCTGAGCTGATGACACCTGTATGTCCACGTCCTGTGGGGCAGGGGATGTCAACGCCAGGGAGTCAAGAGCTTCCAGTCTCCCATTAGCAGTGGTCTTTTTTTGCTCTGCTGCTCACACTCCTGGCCATGGAGATGAGCTCACACTAAGTTGGGTCCAAAGTGCTGCTTTCTGGTGTTACTGTAGCAGCAGTTCCTGAGGAAGCTGCCCTTGCTTTGAGTGGCTCAAGCCCGTTGTTAAACTGGCAGCCTTGGGGCCGGAGGGCAGGGCCCTGAACTCTGTCCTGCTGCACAGGGAGATAGAGCACCCACTGAATAGCACTGTCAGGCACTGGGGATCTCCTGTGCTTCCGAGGCCTGGGGTAGAGATCTTCCTTATCCATGCTTGGATCTCCTCTCTAGGATGAGCTCTGACCCCATGCCAAAGGCAGCTAAACAGTGACTGTAACCCTCCAGGTTATCTCCTACCTAAAAGTGTACATTCACTTACATTTGGCTGCTTATCCCTCACTGGAGTACAGGCTCTTCGTCTGGTTTCCTTCTGACCAAAATTTCTAGGAACTACTGATATTTCTGTAGTTCTAAGACTTCTCTTGCCTGTACCAGTGTGCTTGGACTGGAGTATGTCACCTTCCCAGACACCTCTGAATTTCTAGGCCTCTATCTTCTGAAATTTGTCTCAGTGGCAGAGGTAAAATTTTCAACTCTGCAGATCCAGGCAGATTATATGGTAAAGATTTGCCTTCAGAGCTAGGAAAAGCATATTGTTATCTGTATTAAAACAAACTAACAAACAACAAAACCCCAACCAAACAAAAAAACACAACAACAACAACAACAACAACAACAACAAAACCAACTCCATAACACCAAAAGGGGGAAAAAAAGCTTATTGGGGAAAGGTTTTCANCTCCATAACACCAAAAGGGGAAAAAAAAGCTTATTGGGGAAAGGTTTTCATTACAAAGCATCATCAGGTTTCAATTTAACAAAATGCTGTAAAATAAAAGAAAACCATGAATGCAGGCAGCAGCCTTAGGAGCATTCAGTGCTGATTTACTATGCCAGGGCATATCTCCTGTAGAGTTAGATTATTATTTTTCCTTGCTGTTCTGTCACACATTGTTTCATGTCTGAGATTCCTCACTAGTAACTGAGTAAAGGCAGAAAGGATTTACACGCATTAAATCCATTATTTTTTGTACTGGAGAAAACAACAACAACAAAAAATGCTTGCATTGAAATCTCTTTGGGAAGAAAGTAAGATCTTACATTGTTTTAATTGGGGTAGCTTTGGCAATTTACAATTTATACATAAATCAAAACACTTTGATGTTCATCTGGCATATCTGACTCTTAGCTTATGCTTTTCATCTGTTGGAGTATTTGCAATATGCTCATGGCTTTATACGCTGCAATAACTTTATTGTTTTGTCTTATGAAAATGAAATTAAACTTCAGATTGTCTTTTCTGTACAGAAGAGATAGGAGCTTCTGATCTAATCTGTTTGATTAGTGACCTTCCTGAAGAAAACTGCCATCTTCCTTGTTATACTTATTCTCACTAAGTATCCAGAACTATATTTGCTCATGGGCAGCTGAAGTACTGGCTGTGTTTGCTCCCTGCTGATTGGACCGTGTGAAACAGCCTTGTTTCAGCACTACGAATAGCAGAATGCTGAATTAATATTATGGTTCCCTAACTAAATTGCTTTGATGTAAGATTCCGATATCCTTTTTTTGTTACAGAGCCATAATGCTTGTTTAGCATTCTGTTATTCATGTGCTGAGATGATATTGATGGACTTATTAGGAGTCCAGATATCTAGTTCATGCTGGGGTAGTCAGACAAATTAAGGCAAATTTCAGTCCAAGTTTAAGACTATAAGGTGGAGCAGATGGCAGAGCCAGTTATTTCAGTCTTTGTTATCAACATGCTGATTGTCCCTTTTTCCCAACTTTTTTGGTTTTCATCACAGTGCAAGGCCAGATCCTGCCCTGAGAAAACCTGCAGTGTACTGGCAGTACAGGCTGTAAACTGTGTCTTAATAGGCTGTATTTTAAAAAAAGAGCACCTGTTGATCACAAAATATGAATTTTTGTTTAAGGAAAGCAATGATAAACTTGACGAAGGATAGAAAGATGAAGAAAAATTGACTAAGAGAGGTTTGAGTGTCTAAGCACAGTGTGATGATTCCACTAAAATCTTGATAATTTAACCAAACTCTGCTTGTGCACACAGGTAAATATGAACAACAATGGAAAGGAAAGAACAAAGAACAGCTGCTCTGTGTGTCTTCAGATAGCACACACCGTCCTTATAAAATTCACCTGGAGCCATAGTATATAAAATAGGGTATGCACTGAGCCAGTAATAACCAAAGAATTTGAGATCATGCAAAGTTTTACCATTTCTCTTTCGTTTCTTAAAATCAATTAAAACGTAATTTTATTTCAAGAACGTTGAACGATGATTTATAGAAGACTATAACTCTGGATGATGATGCCCACTAACAACAAAATACAAGAAAACAAGATCCCAGAGCTCTTCAGAATGATGTCCTAAAATCTGCTGGAGACATGTTGGGGTCAGGCTTTCTCAGAGGCACTGCAGACTCCATTTCTGCTGTCTCTGGCTGTCCAAATAGCAGTGCCAGGCTGTAAGACATAGAAATGCTTTTCCTCCAGGCTGCCTCATGATCCCAGGCACTCTGCAGACAGAGGAAACTGCCTCTGACATCCTCTGCAGAAACCATCATGGTCCAGAAAAGGGGTGGGGGCAGAGATGTGTCACTCCCACAGCTTGCTGTGTGTGTTCAGAGGCTGCTGCCCATCCCAGAGCTGTAGCCATAACCAGTGGCACAGCCAGGGGTGCAGGAGGACGTGGAGCCAGAGCCAAGAAGAAGGGTGTGGTCCTGCTCTGTATGACTCCTCTGGTTTTGATAGACAGGGATCTGAGTATTAATGTTACACATAGTTGCAAGGATGAGGATGAAAATTGACCAAAATTACCAAAAGGACCAGCATTTCATTAAGTAGGATAGATTTATTGACTGTCTAGACTGAAGCTAGTTTTGTATTCACACTTTAAAACTTTTAATTAAGGTTTACACTTATACTGTCTAGCCATTCCCAGGTTAGTTTTATGAAAACATTAACCTTGACATTTTGACAACTTTCTTCCTTTCATTTAGTCTCTCATTTAAAATTGTTTTCATTGTCTGTGGTTTAGTGATTCCCTTGGTCCGCTTACACAACCGAGCCCTTTGAAGAGTGACAGCTCGGCGTGCCCAGTGGCAGCTCCCAGCACAGCACTGAATTCTCAGTTCGAGCTCAGCAGCAGAGCTCTACCTCTGTGCCACTGCACCAGCATCACACCGGGTTTTGCAGGCAGAGATGTGAAATTTGCCTCCACACCTGCACAGTGCACCTGCGAGAACAACTAACTGGGGCCTTCACAGCTTGTGGGACCCAGGGCCCTGCAGAGGGTGTGGGGCTGTCCCTCACCTTTGTGCCTTGGCAAGAAGCTCCTGCTGTCCCTCCTCCCATCACCTGCACACACAAGTCCTGTACCTCCCAGGGCAGTCTGTTCCTCTGGAAGATGCTTCAGCTTCTGCATGGGAGGCCCTAAGCAGTTCCCAGTAACTTCTGTCATGTGCTGGGACCAAGCAGTACAGCATGCAAAGATGCCTGACAGTGCCACATGTTGATTTGGAAAGTCCAAATTCAGCATTGTTGTATCAGGAAATGCCCCAAATCACCTCAGAACTTACTGCAGGACATACTGAAACCTTTCTGCCCCAGCTCTCCAAAGGTATTTAGGCAGAAATGTACGTAAACTATGTATGTTTACAGTGATGCAGGGAGGTGCTGGGAAAGTCATACAGGAATGTTTCCATGGCTCACACCAATAAATAAGCCTTTAGATTTTAGTGCCGTATTTCTTCTCAGCTGCTTTTCTCTTCAAAGCTGCTGTGGTTATTAACTCATTGGAGCTCACAGGGGATGAGACAAGACATTTGGGTGTTAGCACTTTGATAGACAAGTAGAGAGAGAGAGAAGTTATAAAGTCTCTCCTCAGAGACACAGGAGAACACATCAACTCTTAAGAAAGGAATAACCCTCACCTCTGCATCCCTGCATATCTTTCTTTAAGACTGCATTGTGTTGGGGAATTTCAATCCCACTGACTGCATGTGAGAAACTGTCTTTCAATTTTACTGGAAAAAAGGAAAATGAAGAGTTTTGTTGTTTGAAACAACAGAGAAAAAGTGGTAAGATGGCATAGTTCAGACTAAGCTCCTGTGGAAGGCAGGAAATGTTGCTGAAAGAAATTGCCAGAGAACAGAAATGCCTGCAGAGAAGCAGAAATGTAAATAGTGTGGTTGTGCCCAACCTTTCCTGTAAAAGATTCCTGTATGTTCTCCTGCTTCTCTTTCAAGTAATGTCCAGCATGTTGTTGACTGGATACATTGAGTGCCCTCTCTGGTTCCCATTGTAGGAGTGCAAGATGAGAGCACTGAGTCACTTGGTCTTAGCAAAGGTGACTTTCTAACTCGAGTGTTGATCAGAAACTAAGAATGGTGACATTTTACAAAGTAGGCCTACCCCAAATGTGAGAGATTCTGCCTCATGTAAGGCCAAGGGGAAAAGAAGGCTGGGACTGCATTTTTAATACTGTTTGGGAATCCAGGTTCCCAAGACAGGCGACGCACATCCTTGTGAGCACGAGGGAACAGTGAGGAGAGTGCATGACCCTGTGTCACCACTCCCCTGCCGGAGATGCTGACAACATGTTTGTAGCAGGAACACAGCCCCTGTTCCCAGGGTGGGGTGAGGCAACGGGGTCCTGAGGAACCAAACAAACACTACTTTTACTCCTGAATAGCAAATACATCTCTCTTTGCATGAAGTGAACATCTGAGGATTAACTGGAAAAGGATAAATGTAGGATTTTAGTATTGGAATTGGGGTTTACAGAAATCTGATGAAGCAATTTGTGTATAGGCCTTGACATAAAATAGGCCTGGCAATGAAACTGAAAAGAGAAAAACCCTTGGGAATCCTGGAATAGAGATCCTCATTGATCTCTTCTGGCACTGAGAAAGAAAAATGCAGGTCTACAGATTGACAAGCACTATGTGAGGAAAAAATGAGATTACACTCAGGTGATAATCCCAAATCAAAAGGAGTTCAGAAGAAAGAGAAATGTCTAAGCCTTTTTGTTTATAACTGAACTTCACAATCATGGATGTTATTCCCTGAGGACATGACTGTATTGATAATTTCAAAAATTAAAAGGAAAAAAAGACCAACCCAGAAGAACATTTACATTGCGTTATCAATAAATTGTTTTCCTCACCATGCAAAAGAAGGAAAAGACTGCCCAAAAACATCTTCATTAATTCTGTAGCATCCTAAGGTAATGCTCTGTGTCAGAAATGTAAATATTTTCCTCAAAGGAAAATATTTTTAATCATTCTGAAGATTAGTGGTACTGATTTACCACTAACTATTTCTTTTTTATTAACAGTTTATTAATATTAGAAAAATCTAATCTGTTTTCTCACATTAATTTTCTTTTCTCACTTCACATACATTGGATTGCAAAATTTGGCCCAGCAAACTGTCTTTTCAACACATTTGACCCCCACTGATAAGAATATTGATTTTGTTTTAGAGAACATGGCCTGGCATTTAAGTCTACAGTATCTGATTCCATGCTGTGAAACAAACCTTATGTATGAATTTGAGGCTTAATTCTTTGGGGGCTCATTTTCCTTTGTGTAAAATATGACTTTTGGGAAGAGAGTTCCCCAGCTTCATCCTTCTAATAGCTGGAATTCTTCTTCTAGTTTGCAGGACAGATGTGATTGTGGCAAGTTCTCATACAATATCTTTATCTAAATATCTCTATTAATTTAAATAGTTCTTTTCCTGTCGTGGTAGTTAGTTCTTGGATGCCTTACAGACTGCAATTGTCTCCTCTTTTTTATTGTCTGTGTTTTACTGTGCAAGACAAGATTTCCAGCCTTCTGTCATGAGAAAATGCTCCTCTGATCATCTCCATAAGCCCCTCCATGCCTCTCTTTTGATGTGAGCTCTTGCATGCAGCATCCAGATGGGATTTCTCTCTGGTTTGTATAAGAAGTTCCAGTAAGAAATTTTGCAGAAATGCTGGTCCCCTCAGAAAAAAACAAAAGGAATCCTTCTGAGCCTGTTCACTTATAAAAATACATAGGACAGGGATATGTGCTTGTGGCATCCCAACACCATGTCTGTCACTCTGTCCTTTACCCCCAACACACAAGGAAGGTCCAGCTGAACAGCCAGCATTTCTTGGGCACAGCCTAAGTAAAATACAAAACCAAACAATATGAAAAACAAACAAACAAGCAAATAAAAACCAGCAAAAAGCCCCAGCAAAACCAAAAGTGTGTGTGAATTGCTGTATAGCTACTATTTAATAAGACTGTTACGCAAGAAAACGATTGAATCCACTTTGTGGTTTGAGCATGGGACACCTTCTTTGTGTTGCTCTCCCCTCTACCCTTGTCCACCTGTCCATGTTCTGCTCCCCTGTAGCTGCTGGCTGCAGGAACACACTCGGTAGAGGCAAAACTAGCCCACCCTGGGGCTGGAAGGAGCAGCCCTTCATGGCATCCTGGCAGTGACAAGGGCCAGCACATGAAAGCAGGTTGCTGCTGCCAAGGAGGAGCCAGGATGAAGGTTCAGCTGGTGTGAAGTTCTGACCTGCTGCAGGCTCAAGGCAGCTATGCTGGGTTGACTGGGCTGTGTGACTCTGCTCTGTGTCAGGGGAAACCTAAGAGGATGCATCTAAATGCAGTTATTGGGGCAGAATTTGACAGTTCTGCTCTGGAGCAAACTCTAGTCCCTAAGAGATGGGCACAACCCACCTTGCTGCTGGTGTGATGTGGGGCTGGAATAAAGGGGAAATGTTAGGGACAGAAGTTGTCAGATGGGGGCTTTACAGTCTGTTACTCCTGGGATTTAACTGAGGATATACAAAATGCAACAGCTGTGAGTAACTGCACTCAGTCTTTGTGCAAAACTCTTTCACTAAAAGACACTGTCTAGTGATTGCTGCTTTGATTTATGTTTTTCCTAAAGTTTATTTTGCACTCACAGTTTGTGAACTGATCTGGCTTAGACTTTAAGATGCTAGCATTATGTCTCAAGATTGAAGCATTTTGTTGTGTCACTCGTTTCTAGTGCCAAGATCACAGCCAGAAGGGAGTCACCCATGAAGATTTGTTCATGCAGCTAAGCAAACTTTCATGGATACAGTTCAAAACAGAAAAGGTCAGTTATACATATGTAGTTTCGTATATTTCTAGTTTTCTGACTTATGAGGAGGAGCCTTTGTGAAATAATACAAAAAGAATTTTTTTGTTTGCTTTTTTTTAAGAGTTATTTGTGGAAAATACTGTATAGAAATAAGGTTTTTCCTGAAGTTGTCAAGAAACAAGCAGGATCCAAAAACACTTAAACTTGAAAAAAATGTGAGATGAATGAGGTGAGGCTCTGGTATATCTAGTCTTTTGGCTTCCTCCTAACTTTAGAGGTACATTCATTTTTAGAAGCTTCATTTTTTTTGGGAAGATTTAAAGCAGAGCTCCAAACTGGCTGTTAAAAGTTACAATTTTTTTAACATGCCTCTGTACATTTCATTTCTGTTACAACTCTCCTCTTTTTGTATTTTTTTATCTAAGCAGTGGGTTTCCCAGAGTGGCTTTAGTACTTTGCAGGACCTTGTGCTAACAGTTTGCAAATGCCTGTGAATATCTCAATTTTTCAGAAAAGCTTGTTGGGTTGGAATTTTGCTGCTTGGAAAGGAAGGCTCAAGTGCATCCCAAAGGCTTTCTGCCTTGTGACGGTTTCAGACTCGCTGTAGTCTTTCTTGATCTATATAACTGTATCACAAAAGCAATATTGAACATATGTGTGGCTCGAACTCCTGCATTTTTTAATATCAAGAATGAATACATTGTGCTTGTCCCTTATGGTCTGACCCAAAAGGTTCCCTAAACCCTAAAAGGGTTTAGGTCAGGCCTGGTGGTGTTTTAGGACAAACCATGTTCTGACCCATAGAGTTAATGGAATTAACCTGGCTTTAAAGTTTCTGGTTTAAAAATACTTACTTTTAGCAGGGAGGAAACTGGGGCTGCCAATTTTTTTAGGAGTGCTTTATTTATTTATTTATTTATTATTTATTAGTGTTACCCTAATCAGATTGCTCTTCAGTACTTAGTTGCATCTTTGTGCTAACGTTAAATAAACATAAAGCCCCACTTGGAAACACAGAATTATAGTATTTTGCTTTCTGGATCCTACTCTGGATGAAGTTCCAGGGTACCTTGCATTCCCAACTATCTAATCCCAGCAACACTGTACCACAGGATGAATGTACCTGACCACAGGTAGAACAAAACTGCACTTTGTCCTTGAATACAAAAATTACTCTCCTGTGGCAGGAGCTTATATAAAATGTTTCTTGGTTCTCTTTTCATGCCATCAACTCTTCTTCTACTAACAGAATAAAGAATAAAGGTCAGAAAAAATGGATACTAAACCGCAGTTATGAATACAAACACTAACTTTATTTGTGTGACTTCCCCTTTTGCAGAAACCTCTAGCCACAAAGTCAAAACTGAGGCCAAAATCTCTCAGAAAAGAGCAACTATCTTAAGTCTTGGCCCATTGTTCATCTCTTTTCCAGGCCAAGCAATTCTTTGCTACTGAATTATTTACTGAGAAGGAGAATCAGCTTTATTCATCAGAGGAGCATTAGAATCCAACAGGACTGTGAATACATATTTAAAATGTTTACTAGTGTGTTTGAGGATATTCATTTAAAGCCTTTAGAGACTAGGTTGTTCATTACAACTTCAGATGAGGTTTGCCCTAAATGTTTTTTAACTTTCCAGATGCTTTTCTTGGTTTTTTGTTCTGCCCTGACTCTGTGGCTTTTTGTTTTGTGTAAGAAGCAAGATGTTATTTATGATATGAGATTGCCCTATGCAGACATGGTGTGTGGTATTTCAGGCTTGAATTTATCCATGTTGGATGCTAGAGTGTGGGGAGAATCCCACTGAATTCCACTGAGGGGGGAAGAAATTCCAATTCTCCTTCCAATTTAAGGCTGCAGTGTCATGGTTGCAGTGGCTTTGGAATATTATCCTACTATAATTGAGAAGCATTTAGTAGCAGTACACTGGATGTCTTGCTCATTAAATCACTCTCGTGGATATTCCACTCCTGGTGCAATCAGCGATAAACAGTGCTAATGCTTCCTCAGAGCTATTAGCATTTCAAAATCTTACACTTCAAACAGTTCCTTCACATTTCCTCGAGATTTTCAGAGTCTTCTTTTGGATTACTTCTCAGAATGGAACACAATGAAATATTTATTAAGCTTTCTGGAGAAGCTCTGGAGGCAGGATTTATTAATAGTGAAAATTCATTACTGATGCTGTTGTTCTTAACTGATAAAAGGTTTTATGCCTCTGTATGTTGTATTTTTGCTTTTTAAAAGATGACATAGCTTGCAACTGCTCACTATCAAAAACCCTTCTCTGTCTCCTGAGCGGGCAGAAGACTGAATCCTCTGTGTTTAGGGTTAACAGCCAAATCTCCTGACCTGTGCCTACAAACTCAGCTCTACTTGTATCAGCTAAGGCAAAACAATTTATGTAGTCTGCTATTCACATATTTCTCCCAAGGCTGCTTCTGATTGTCCATATCTGACTTCTCTTTTGATGGCTTGCATCTAAATACCAATGCTTCAAAGAAGTATCTCCAGCCCCTGTGCCTATGTCTCTGCCATTTAGTTCCCTATGTCCCAGTACAGCAGTCCATGATCCAGCACTTCCAGTGCACCAGTGGTGCATGATATGACCATTATTAGATTAGGGGTATTACAATTTTGCTGGGCTGGAGATAGATGGGTTTTCTTATTGCTATGATGGTGGGTAGAGCTTCTCTTCCAGGAAAACTAGATCCCTTTCAGAGCCTTTCTGAACTGTTAACCCTAATTTTATATTCTTATCGTGCACTTGAAGCACCTGTGGCTAAAGGTACACTTTTAGAAATTGGGTGGTGCAAAGCTCACCCTTCCTGGTGGTCAGAAACTCTTCAGTGTCATCTTAAATACTCCAGACTATGGGGCTCAGGGCTCACCATGATGTGGTATGGATTAAGGCATCTGTGTGAAACATTCTCTGTATAAAAGGATAACACAGTCCTCAAACACATTGATGTTAAATCCTTTGTTTTACATTGGTAATTCTAAGTATATAATTGCATTTCAGTACAATTGCTTGTTGCATTTAAATACAGTAAGTAAATCCCACATAAAACTCACTGTTCTGAATGCAAAGCATTGTAAGTCAGTGTTTCTAAAACAGCAACTCCCAATGCTCCATCAACAGAGTGATCTTTGAGCAGGCTTTGCCTTCCTATAACCTGCAGAGAATGAGAGAGTAGGCAGAGACCTGATCCTTCTCAAATCCACCTGTCTCATCTGGAAGAGAAAAAAACCAGCATAATGTGTAATAATGTTACAGGGGTATAAGCCAAAGCCTTGTGTTCCCTTCTGATTTCTTTTCCCACAAATAACATAAGTTGTCTTCTTCTCCCCAAATTGCCTTCAAAATACCCTTTTCATCTAGTAAGAGGCGCAGAACCCTTTCAGAAAGCAATGCCAGAGAACCATATGCTGCCTGGTTTTCATTAGAGGTACACTCTGATGAAATCCCTCACCTTAAACCAAACCTTTTCTGTCCTGGGTGGGCTGGAAGCCTGTACTTGATGATTGCAGTCAGTAAAACACAACCCACTGTGATGAGATCTGAGCTCTGGCATATACAATCACCACACCTCACTGTCTAGTTTGTGATGGGAAATTACTTGCTAGAAGGAAATGTTCTGTTGTGCCCCTAAATGAATGATGGGTTATGGGCAAACCTATAGAAAATTTCTTTGAGAAAAACCTTTTTAGAGTAGCTGAACTGTCAGCAGGGAGAATGACGGTGGGGTTTGTTACATATATGGACTACTTTCATTCCAGATCCTTGTTCTATCTTGATGTTTGCTAGTCTGCTACCTGTCTAACATTAAATTATTTCATCTGAGAACAATAGGGTTAGTTGGAATCCAGAGGTCTCTGTGCTCCTCCTCTGCTGTGGTGAGGGGATAAGACATCCCTTAGTAATTACCTTTGAAATTGCAAAAGACCAAAGCCTTTACCTCTCATTAATGTCCAGACCTGTTCTGACTTATTTTTCTCACTTTGCCTAGATTTAATTAAAATTTTAAAGAAAATGCAGCTTTATGGCCGTGATAATCATCCAGGAATAATTTCTGAGCCTCGCCACTAGTTTTGCTGCTCCTTATCGAGGCGCAGCTCATTCCGAACCGCCGCAGTAAGCCTCCTCTTCCTCGGGCAAACAATTATCTCTCGGAATGTTTTCACGCCGAGGGTGAGCAGCAGCCAGGAGAGCGCTGCGTTAAGCGCATAGCGAGGAGAATTTCGCCGCCTTGGCAGGCAGCTCGCAGGCCGGAGGCCGCGCTCATTGGCGATTCTGGGCACCGCCGGCCCAGCGGGGCCCGGCCGCCCACGCCGGCAGCTGCGGCCGGAGCGCGCCCGGAGCCGGCGCTGCTCTCTGCTTGTTGAGCCGGCATCAGACAAGTTATTACCATATAAATGAGATAAGGTCTTAGATAATTGCACATTGAAAGTAAAACTGAACTGGACTGCTCGTGGCTGGAAAGTTTAAGTGTACCCTTCTATCTCTAATTTTTAAAAATATTTTCTAAGGGTCTTTTACTTTTCTTCCTTCCACCCATTAGCAGAATCTATGAAATGACATAAAGAGCCCTTATGTTATCCAGGTGACTATTTTGGACCTGGAACTTTTCTGGTGCCTTTCCTTTCTCCTCTGCTGGTTATTATGAAACCTGTTTGAAGAGGTAATAAAATTGCTTTGAGGAGAATATGAATGTGAATCCCTTTGACCAAAATAATCTAGTGCAGTCACTTTATTCCTTTTTCTCTAAGAAAAAGTAAAAGAAAATATCTTTGGCTGAGTCCTTCTCTGTCCCTACTTAGTCTGGCCATGCCAGAGGTTGGGTGGCTCAATTTAGAAGATACTTTTGGCTCTGAGTTAGTATCTTTGTATTCTGTTCCCAGGCATCTGACTGCCATGTGGAGTATACATTAATCTCTGAGTTAGTCTTCTCTCTCCTGAGTAGGGCGTAAAAAGCTAAGGAAAGAAGGAAATATTTTCATGCATCTCACCAAGGCATGGTATAATCTAAAGGATCCCTTTTAGCAGCCAACAGTGTTTTTTCAATTGGCAATCATCAAACAGCCTTTGTTGCAAGGGAGAAACAGCTGGAGAGACAGCCAAGCAAACAGCACCAAATATCTCCTCTGTTGTTCAGACTTACAGGCCAAGGTCAGGGCTTGCACCCCTACTTTGGATAAAATTCAGTCTGTCATAGAAGTCTGGGATGACCATTGTGTGCCTATACCCAGGAAACGTGCCTGGAGCAGGGCACAGGGCTTGTGCTGAATGAATTGGTGGAAGCTCAACCAGTGAGCCAAAGGACACTTGCCAGCAGCACTCAGGAGTGGAGTCTTTGTCTCTGCTAATAACAATGTGAGGCCTGTGTGCCCGAGGTACATGGTACATCCAAAGGGACGCAGCCTTGCATCTTCTGTCTCTGCTGGACTAAGCATATTCTGGCTAAAGGCAGGCCCAGGAGGGCTTTTCTGCTCACCAGACCTGTGGTCCTGCTGCTGGAGGCAGCTGCCATTCCTCTTGCCAAATTTTTTTTGCCTGGAAGTTAATTACTGAAAATTTTTCCTCCCATTTTCACAACTGTGGCTTTGTTCCCGAACCTGTGTCCTTGGGAGATTTAAGACTTCCCATTTCTAGCCTTAAGACATTCATGAGCAGTTTATAACCCTTTGACTAAATCCGGTAGATTGTTGCAGCACGGGCAGCTGGTGGATTGCTGCAACCTTCCTGAAGCGTCCCCACGAGGTAAGCACTCCACCAGGCACACAGCAAACACTACCCTCACACGCAGCAGCTGACTAACAGCAGAGGCAGGAAGGGTCTTTGTGTGCATTCCCAGCAGTATTTTATTTCATCTACACACCAGAAGGGACCAGGGACAAAGATGCCAACAGATCGAGGGCCCAGGCTTATATATGGATAGAAAGGGGTGGAGCTAACAGTAACAACCAATCACTGAGAGGTGTGGGTGGGAGAATGGAGTACAATGACCAATAGGGAAACACAAGGGTAAATGGACAGTGGTACAAACCAATGAGGTTACAAAGAACAGAGAAATTGCTGGAAACCTGGCCATATAAGGTAACTGGGGCAGGAAGGGCCAAGGGAGGTGTGGCACTGGGGTTGACTGACAACCTGTCAGTTAAACAGGGGGCCCATAGGAGAGGTTAAAGTCTGGGGGACATTCTTCCGAGACAGCACCAGGAAGTCCCCTCGCAGGCCCACCGGTCTCCACAGTACATGATCAAAATCAGAGCTACAAAAATGCTTATACTATTAACATTAAAGAATTCTATGCATTGAAAAATTGCATATTGAAAGTAAGTAGCAATTTAAGCTCAGTCTGACTGCCAGTCCATCTCGAGAAGTAATATAACACTTTTCCAGAAGATTGCCTGAACGAAGTCTTTCTTTAAACACCATCTTTCTTGATTTCTAATGCTACTGGTTCAAAATTGCTGCTTATTCTTGCTATCCAATTTCACAACATCACTTCAGTCTGATGCCTTTCCTGCACCAAGGGGATGCGTTTACTTTTTTTGTGGCTTTGCAGAACAACTAGAGAAATTACAAGCCCAAAGAAAAAAGGTAATTCTATAGTTTGCTCACCTGAGGTACCTACAATATTTAATTGCAAAGTTTAATACAAGTGCATCTTTAAATTTGAAGAAGCAATGTTTGAAAGATAAGTGAGATGTTTCAAAGCAAACTGGCTCCATGTGATGAATAAGGAATGTGTTCCTTTGGAACACAGTGTGGCCTGAATCATATAGCTCTCCCAACATCTGAATCATCGTGTGGATGTGATGATGTCCAGAGGATATTGAAACATAGACAGAAGGAAGAAAAGTCAAACAATAGAGGCAGAATGAAAGAAAAATGAACACTAAGATTAATATTTCAGCAGTCTATTTAAAACCATGTTATTACAGTGCTTGAGGCATTAAATTTGCTGGTCTGACTAGTGTGGGAAATCATTTTATTTTAAACACTGTGCAGTCTTGGAGAACTTGCAGAAGTTTTCAACCAAAGTAATGCATTATGCATCTGAATTGGACAGAAAAAAAGTGTGAATCCTACATATAATAAAAATTGATGGAAGCATAAAAATGCCTGGAATTTAAAAATAAATTATGAAGAGCATTCAAGGAGATTAAATCATGTAAAGAAAGAACAGTGGAGACAAAGCAAACTTTACAAAAAAGAACAACTGGGAATTTCATCACAAGATTGCTCAAAGATGTTTAGGATACAATTTTCCCACTGGCTAATGTTAATCCACAAAATAAAAGCTAAATCATCTACTTGCAGAAAACCAGAAACAGGGCTAGTGTCTTGGTAATTCCAGTCTCACTGTTACTGATAAAGAGCAAGGTGCATATCATGGCTTCTGAACAGGACTGTGAATGCTGATGTCCTCTGCATCAGATTGCCTGCTGTGGGAAAGAAGAGGCTGCTGGAGGGCTGAGCTACAGTCTGCACAACATCCCAGCAGAAACAGATTCCCCATCTTTCTCATTCCCAAGGTGAGAGAATATAGGAGTGGCAATTATTAAAATGCATGCTGATCCACCTTTTTCAAAAGGCCTATTTATACTACAGTTAGGATGGAAGCAGAGATCTGATGTATTCATCAAACATGGGAAATAAATGGTGTTAGAAATATACTCCTGCAGGTGCTACAAACTGGTTCTTAGTGCTGAGCAAAAAGGAGTTTATCTCCTTTTTTGGTAGATTGGGAACAGTATGATTTTACTTCTCCAGGCTCCTTTAGATGTTGTGTGATTAAGTACAGTCCATTATGGTTTATTATGTGACTCCACAACAGAAACCCTTCGTTCCTTCCCTTTTCCCTCCCTCCTTCTCTTTCCCCAAACTGCCAAGGGATGCTGTTGCCTGGGTTCTGTGTGTCTGGGCAAGCATTCTCAAGGAGAGCTGGAAACAGTCATAGTCTCAGTTGTGATGTGCTATAATGAGGTGTTTTCGTGTTTTCCAATTGCCACTTCTGTTCCTTTGCTGGCCAGATGGCCCATTTGAAACCATCTCATCCGAGTCATAGCTCCTTGCTGTCAGCACTTGCTTTCTGCCTGAACTTCCAAATACAGCCCTAGAGTGATATCCAACCTTGAATTTCTGAACACAGTATAGTTATTATTCACCTTGCAGTTTGTTCTCTGATGCAGGATTTTTTTTTACAGTGTCTGAGTCTTTTTTGAGCCTTCCTTAAGGAATTCTTCAAAACATTTTTCTAATCTTTTAAAAATTTTTTAGTTTCTTTTTCCGGGGAACTTGTTTTCTTAACTTTGTTAAAATCTGATTGTGGAACAAAACATTAGCAGTCATAACCAGTGTGGTACTGAAGTCTTTGTAGCCTAATTAAAAGTAAGCTCGAACTGGAGACAGTTTGGGTTGAACACCCTTGTGTTCACTTCATTAATGAGTGCCCAAAGTGTCACTCTGAACAGGACTTCCTTCAGTGCCGTGGTGGATCAGGTTGTTTGGTGTTTGATCAGCCCACATAAAGCCAGAGGGGGTTTGCAATGATGATGGGTTGGTTTGTGGCTGGGACAGCTTTCCTCCCTGATCCTCACGATCTCCTCTTGGGAGGAGACGCAGGGATTGCAAGGAGAGGTGACAGCATTTCGTCACCTAAGGGTAGGGCATGGAGAAGGCATGAACCTGGAGACCAGGACAGTAGGATAAACCCATCTCATGCTGAAGCTATGGCTTAAGTTCAAGAATCAATATTTTCCATGTGCTTAATGTCTTTTGTTAGAATAGAACATGCAAATACACTGGTATTTGGATTACACCAGTGCCTAATTGTGGAAACCCCAGTCAGTTTGTTCCACTTTGTTCTCTGACTTTGGGATTTTATTTCCTTTCATGAAATGAAATTCTTCATTTCATGCAAGGGAAGGAAATCTTGCAATTTCAGTGAGTACTGATTTGGCAAGGTTTGGTCCATTTCAGTGCAAAAAAAGAACAACCCACTACCCAAAGATTGCTCCCTCCACACCCAGAATTCTGCTCGGCACCACCCATGCACTGGGCACATCAGCAAAAAGCTGCTTTTACTGCTCCACTTAGGGTTAGACTTGAAAAAACCACAAAGCCCAGAGCTCCAGGGACACTGCAACTACAAAAAGTATGCCAAAGGGAAAACTGCCCCAACATTGCTCCCTCCACATCTTTCTGCTTGGCACCACCCATGTGTCAGCAAAAGGCTGCAGTATTTTTAGATCTCCCTTTCATGTCTTTAGCCATCTTTTTTTGTCTAACTTGTGCTATTTGCTTTAATGATCCAAAGACTTGGGACAATGTGTATATCTGGAACACACCAGCATGTGGCTTTTGACTATCCCTCTGATGTATTGTTACCTGCAGAAATTGCACCAAGGATAACGACATCAGAGAACTGTGGAGTGTGAGACGTTAGAGGTAATCTTGGCACTTGCAAAGAAATCTACATTTCAGTTTAAATTGAGCCAAGAATCCCCTTTTGCTGGCCCTTATGCAACCTCTGTTTTCACCTGAAAAGCTTCAGATCTAAAAATAACAGAGAGGAGAATGTCAGTCTGGGATTACATAGTGACTTCAATATTAAAAATATATCCAGGGTGATTTTGAGCATTTCTGAAAATGCCTGACATGTACCATCTTAAATGCCTGTTTACCCTTTTGCAAGTTGGAATTTCTCTGTGGTAGATCATTGGGCTGAATACCCAGGGGCCTGGGTTAAAGCTTAAACAGGAAAGACATCAAACAATGAAAATGCCAAAGCAGGTTTGCTGAGTGGAAAGTTGTTAACTCTGCGTGTATGGGTTGTAAGGTTTTACACAGCCAGTAATAGATGGTCCATCTCAAATGCTTATCAATATGTCTTTTTGGTCCATGCATATAAGTGCCCATGGGTTTAGCATTTGGACCTGGGTCTCTAACCCTCCTCTGGGAGGTTTATTTTGCAGCACTGAATATTTTCTGTGCTATCTATGTTCACTTCAATGTTTCAGGGCAGAAAATCATCCAGGATACTTCTTCGCTAGTTTATGAACTTTCTTGCCTTCAGGTGTTGGTAATTTATAAGAGGATATTTAAGTGGAACTTGTGAAAAAATGTCAAATGTTTTGCTAGAGATTGTATGGCTAGACCGCTCCAAATCCAATCCAAATTTATTACAGGGAACAAGTATGTATGATGTATGTTTACAGTAGGATTAAACTTAAAACAAATGCACTGAAATTAGATAACATAAAAGTAATGAAAAGGTCTTCATTCCTAAAATTCTACAAATATGTCTAATGTTTATATTGCAGTTCTGTATTTTAGCAAATAAGAAAAAGCTTGTGGAATATTTGGATCATGAAAGAGTAAAAAATATTAGGTAACTATAACTTTATGTATCAATAAATACTTATGCTTTTAAAAGACCTTGAGAGCTATTGTTGGTTATGAAAACATCAGTTGCTGTCCAGAAGAACAATATTGGAAACACTGATTCAGTAAAATGTGCAACATAAACCCCTCAGAGTAATAAACAATGTAATAAAAACTGCCAGTGCCATAATTGTTTAAAAGGTGCCTTCAAACCTGAAGCTGAGACCGTATAGTTAGAATAATGACTGAAGATGTGAGAAATTTATGCTAGTTCCTCTGCTTGCCTGTGGATTTTCCATGTGACCAATGGTCTGTCTCTGTGTAGCTCATGTCCCTGAATGCTGGCTCAGAGTTCCAGCTGAAGTGCTGCTTCCTGAGGTTACCTTCTGTCAACTAAGTATGTGCAGACTTTTTATTTCACATTTGCACCAGGTTAATAGTATCAGCTTCAATTAAGAAGATCAGACCTTATGTATTTTTTATTTTGCATGTGTGACAAGTGCACGCAGCTTCACTGGCAAACAGGACTTTGTCAAGTACTGGCTGCTTGACTGGGTCCCAAAATGGGGATGATATTCCTTCCTCTCTTTGTACTGAAGATAGTAGCCACATTATACTGGAGACAAATGTTTTTGGGTGGTTCTGGATAAAGGTTCATTTTCCTACTGAAGTAGTATCTAGTCATGCGAAATATTTTCTAGCCTGAGCTCAGCTTGCTATTAGTCACTGCTCCGTGCAGTTCACTGGGTTTGTGCCTGTGGCCACATCTCCCTGACCAGAGGCAAAACACGCCGTGGTGGTGGCAGGCAAAGCTCTCCCTCAGCTCTGTCTTTGCAGGGGTGTTCCCACTGAACGTCCAGCCCTTGCTCTCTGCTGGTTGTGCTGCACATGAGACAGGGCACAGTTGTTAGGAAGTTATTGAAGAGGAATTACTGTGAAAGGGAGACTCAGGATTAAATTACATCTGCACCTACAGGTGCTGCTGGGAAAAAATATTGCACTGACAGAGATGTAGCTGGGTTTGATCAGAGGAAAAAGCATTCCAACAACTCAAATGGCCTGTTCTCTTACCTTGTCACAGCTTATTCATTGACTGGCAAAGGTGTGTTAAAACATTTGGTATATTCTTTCTCTAGCTGTGGATGATACCTAAAAAAATTAAAATCTTATTTATCTCAACATTTTCCCCAAAGAGTTACTGCCATTAAAATTTCTGTGGCATTTGCAATAACTAAAAGTTATGCAGGAGTTCACTTACATACATTATAAATTAATTTGTAGCCAGTAAGAATCAGCTAAGCAGATTCTATTGTGTAAGAGTAATAATATGAACAAAAGTTTTTAATTTCCACTTCAGGACCTTGTGAATACAGATTAAGGCTGTGTTGATTCTCTGACTTTTTTGTGTATTTCTGACTCATTATCACTTCAAGTTGTTTGATAGAAATGCAAATTTTGTCACCTGTTACACATAAGCTGTAGCAAACTGTATTTCCATCAGAATAAACCGCCCAATGATTTTTCCTGATAATCTTTGCTGAGACAGACACGGCAGGGGTAAGAAGGCTTCCATCAGTTGTACAAGCATCCCATGAGAGGGAGAGAGCTCAGGCAAAATTACTGACCTCAGCAACAATGGATTTATTAGTCTCTTATCATATATGAAAGTGAAGTAGGAGGTTGCTTTAGGCTTGCCTAGTAGGAGGATGCTTTTTGAGAGCCTGTACATGAGACACCTTCCAGCTCCTTACTCTGATGTGAGAGTTTTGCTGGTGAGCTTCACTGCAGAGACTAGGTTTGTTCCTTTCTCCCTCCATATGGACAGCATGCTGTATGCTGTTTTCCTTTCACATGTGTGGAGGAGGGGTATGAAAGCAACCAGTATAAGGTGTCAGAGCCCTGTTCAAACCTGATGATTCAGGCTAAAAGCAAGTGCCATATTCCTTCTGTCAGGTCCCCTCATGGAAGAGGAGCCTGTGTGGGAGATGGTCTAAGGGATGTGATGGAGAAGGGGCAAGGGAAGAGATAGGGAGTCTCTGGCAGGCTGCAAATGTGCATTTTAAGTATGCTGTTTTACTGTGCTTGAGAAGCAACTCTGCCTAGCTGAAAGCAGTGAGCTACAGAGTGAGGAGCTGTGAACATGTGAAGTCTAGACTAGCTGAGCTCACATGTGTGAGGTCAGTTGTTATTTAAACACACAGCAGTAGTGGCCTTTATCAGGATAAAATAGTTAAAGCCTTAAAGAAGTTGGAGATAGCAGGCTTTCTGCAGAGATCTTGTGTGGTGGAGGCCCTTCAGGAATTTCCTCCACACCTTAGGGCTGTGCTGCTTTTGGTGCCAGAGCAGAGGCTGCTGGTGAACCAGGAATGGTTCCTGGGGCTGAAGAGCCTCCTCTCACCAGACTGGTGGCCATCCACTTCAAGCATCTCCACACTGCAAGACTCAGCAACCTAAAACTATGAGTACAGTGTTATTTTAAGAGGGGTTATGAAAATGCAGAATTGAATTAAGTTGGTGGATCTCTTAACTATTGACATGAAAGGGTTGTGAAATTAATGTTATAGTTTGAGAAGGAAATATTGTATGTAATTCTGTTTATCTACACTGCTAGTGGTACTTTTATTAAAATAATTATTGGCAAGTTAATTACTTGTCTTTTTGAAGTGGGGTTTCTGGATAGAGGCTTTGGCCAGTGTTTTAGAAGCAAAACAACTGTCTGATTTACATCCAGACAAATTTCAGTGTGTTGTTGTAGGACACAAAAAAAGATGAGAGACTCCAAATATTGCAGAAGGCAAAGAGCATAGAAAAAACTTTATTGTCTGATTCTTAACTACCTTTTTATCAGGTGTTCTGATACAGACTTAGCATGATTGGTGAATAAGAACAACACCTCTCTAATCCCATTGGTTAAACTAGAGAAACAGCTGAAATGTTTTGAGAACTAGAAAAGCAAAACACCACCTGGAGAAGGATTGTTTTGAGAAAGGATAGTTGTTTGCCGGGATTTGTTTTGAAAAGAAGCTTTCTTAAGAATTTTTCCCTTGGGACAAAGTTAGCAGACTAGCAAGCTAAAATCTCTCAGACCCAGAAATATCAAGCACACATCAGTGGAAGGACTACATGTAGCTGAATAAGAGGAATGTAAACTGAGAAACACATGAGAATTTGTAGGGTATTTTGCTGCAAGCAAGTTTTTGTTGACGGTGATGAGATTAAAGAGAAGAAATCCTACTTAATTTTTTAAACTAAGAAAAAATATAGCCAGTAGAAAATGGTATTGTGTTCTGCTGGGCACTTTCCTTTCCCTTGAACACTGAAACCAGGAGCCCCCCAATCATTTACAAGTGAATTTCACTGTCCTTCAGGAAACCCAGCTTTGTTAGCCAAGAAGCAGTGCTCTAGTGTTGCTCGTGGTCTCTTCAGCTGGTTACAAATTTCAGCAGTGAGTTAGTGTGACAGTGGGTCAGCCTGCAGGAAGCAGGTCAGAGATGCTCAGTGCCTGTCTGCAGGACCCTGTTTCAGAGAGAAGTGCACAGAAAGCAAGAGGGATGAGAAGTTTTGCTGGGGAGCACTCTGTCACTGGTTCATGCTCTCAAGATGAAGTGTGTGGTTTGGGTGAAATTTGTATTGGGAGAGGCAGGAGGCATCTTCATTCATCCACCTATCAGTGAAATAAGAGCAAAGCTCTGAAAGTGCTGCAGGTACATATGCAATCTCCTTCATCCCTGCTTAAAGATTATAGTTTTATCTTTTTGGAAGAGTCTTTGTCAAGTTTAAGTACTGATATGAATGCAAACACAGGCAGTAATTTAGGATGCTGAATACCCTCTTTAAATGGCTGAAAATTGCTGTAACATTTACTGGGCAAACAACAGAGAACCAGCAAGATTCAAACAGTCACCTTTAGTCCAGAACACCCCATGTCTTCCAAAACACTTGTAAGGTGTGGAGAACTGGAGAAAAGGAAAGCATCAATCTTGACCCAATACCCTTTTCTGACTTTTCACTATTGTCTAATGCTTTCCCAGAAATGAATCATTGCTTCCTTGAGGCTCTTCCACTCCAGTGAAATTGTAGTATTAGGTCTGATATGATGGAAATGTCCAGGCAATTGGCACTGAGCCAGGGCAGTTCCTCACAAAAGCTGTCATGATCCTCTCTGTTGTCATGGGACACCACTTATTTTCTTTGGATACACTTTTGGGCAAGATAAAATGTAAGCAGGTATAGCTTTAGATGGTTTAAATTTAAAACTGATTAAAAACCAACTTTCATTTGCACTACTGGTAGCCTAAGATGTTACTTATTTTTTCCATAAGACAGGCTATGGGCAAAAACTATCTATGATTGTGACTCAAAATCTGGAGACTAAACAATTACTTCAGTAAAGAATTCAATGTGGCATTTGACACACCATAAATTGCCTGGCATATATAATCCTATTAACTGGAGTGGAGGGATGAGATCCTTTTATGCTTAGAATCAACAAACACTGCACACTAAACACTGCTTATCTCAGACACTAAATAGGCACCGAGAATTGAGGCTGATGGTTGGCTACCTGACTCACCAGAGCAAATAGAGATAACACCACATGTTCTGAAAATACCAGAATGAACTAATGCTGGCTGCTTTTTCCTGTAAATATCTCTAGAACCTGTTTGTTTGTTTTTCCTTACACAACTTTCGGCTTGCTTGCTTTTACTCACTTTTCATTACAATTTGCTTCATGTTTGTCCTGGGGTGACTTTATGATGCTCGTATCCCCAGCTGTCTGTTCTGTTTATGCTGGGTATTAAGTTCTGCACCTTTAAGGCTGGTTCTGAGAGCCAAGGGAGGAAAGAAGAAGCGTGAGGTTTGTTTGCAGAAACTTCCCTTGCTCCCCCACATTCTGCTCCTGGACTGTGCTGTCTGCAGCACGGACATGGCAGAGAGCTCTCCTTTGCTTTTAGTTGTTTTTAGCTAGCTGAGGCCACAAGGCGGTTTTCTGGAACTGTTCAGCTATTGTTCGGCCCGGGAACACCAGGACCATGGTCCGGGGGCCCCGCAGGCTGCGGCGCGGCCGGGACACGGACCCGAGCCCCGGGGAGCCTGCGAGAGGGCCGAGGACACAGCCACGGAAAGGAATCTTTCTCTCTCCCAGCCACAGAAGGACTTTCTGAATTTGCCATCTCTTCAGAACCCATTCTTTAATTTTTTTTTTTCATGTTTGCGCGTACTTTGCTTGTTAAATAAACAGTTTTTTCCACTTCTCTCCAAGGAAGTTTTTCTCCCGAACAGGTGGGGGAAAGGCCACTGAATTTTGCCCTTTAGGGAGTCATCCCTTTGGAAGTTGCTTTCCAAATTTGTCCCAAACCAGGACAATGTCGCAGTATTAGCAACCTTATGTCACTCGCTAAATGCATGCCAAAACTACTACTTCCATGTTTTTCGTCTCTTAGGTGAAATGGAGACCCTGCTTAGGGATGAGCTCTGACATGCTACAGAAAATATTTCTGTAAAAAAATGCTGTAATAAACAATCACCAACACATTTACAACATCAAGCTTACAGAATGTGAGGAATAACAACTGAGAGTGTCCTTTGCAATCTTTCTTCAGTGCCACTGTGCACACTTGCTGTGATGCAGTCCTCAATTAATTGAAGACATTATGAATGTCACTATTAATGTGAAGACACAATGAATTGGATACATCATGTGTATTCACATAGTCCTTTTCTCAAAACATGGTAATATGCATTTAATAAGAATTTTCATGCATAATCTCCTAGGGATTTCAAAGTGATAATTTTTTTTAACTGCATGCTTATCTTCCATTTTGTCTAAGGACATAAATGACACTGTTTATATATGGATAGGGCCTAAAAGGAAATGGCACCTTTCTCCTTCAGTTGTTGATTTTGATCTCATCTCACTTCTATACCAATATGATACATTTTTTGCAATTGTTCCCTGCCTTCATAAAAATTCTCATCTTGCTGTTTTACAATTAATATTTGCAGGTTTCAGAAGTTGAAATGAACTGCTGGACTCATTTTTATCAATGTGCTCCTGTGAAGAGCAAACACTTGTTCAAGTCAATCAGCTAGTGTTGCCTGTTCTACTTTAAGAGAACTCTGAACCCAATAAATCAAAACAAAGCAAATACTGTAAATAATTTAGGTGATACATGTGGGGTTTTTTTTGTTAGTGGCAAATAGTACCTACATCATTAGGGAAATATATTGAGAATTATAAAACCTTAACTCAGTCTGGAAAGGACCTCCAGAGGTCATCCACTCCAATACAGTCCTCACTTCAAAAGAGGTCTGACTGGATAAGGCTGTCCAGAGTTATGTCCAATCACCATCCTGAGTGCAGTGAAGCCTGTGGATTGCCCCAGAACATTGGGGACATCTCAGATTTGCTGCAGTGTTACTGGTGACTGTTTGCTTTAATGGTGTGAAAGAGGATGCCTGGATGAGCTTCTGAATAGATAGAGGAATAAAACCCAGTTAAATGTAAGAAAAACTACACTGCAGTTTGTTCTTGGAGAGAAAGGCGAGAATAAACCCCGAACAAATGAAGATCGTGAGGATGTAAAACAGGGGGGTGTTGATAGATGCTCTGAGTTCTCAAGTGCTGAGCTAGCAGAATGTGGAAGTTAACTCTGTAGGTTACAAATTTTTGCCAAGGAATTTCAAATCCTTCCTGGAAAACTTGCCTTTAAGCTGCTACAGCGAGCTGTGGGCATTTATTCTGGAGAGAACCCACAGTGTTTCTAATGCGTTTTGTTGCATGTGGTGTGCATCTGCCGTGGTGTGATGTAATGTAACATGGCATGTTGGTGTTATAAATAGAATGATGAGATCTTGCAAAAACCTGCCTGGCAGGCAAACTCCCTGTCTTTCCTTTTGAAAGGCTTCCTGAGCTCTCCACTACACCTCCCTCTCTTGTTAAGTACCTTCCACCCCAGCACCCTCCTGCTCCGGTTCCCGGGGAGAAGTTGGGATGGAATGGGTTTTTCTCCCAAATTTGTTTTTCTCGTCAGCAACACAGCAAAGACTTGATGGGGGGAGTGTCTTGTTGCTCTCATTTGCTGTCTCTCCTTTCATCTGTTTCTGTGCATTTCTAATTTGCTCAGTGCTATGGGCAAGATGCTAATTTTAGCAACCTTGTGTAATTACTCTGAAGTCACTGGGGTTAATGCATGTGTTCAGTATAGCTCCAATCAGAATCTGGCCTTATGTTGTCTTAGTATTTTTAGCCTATTTTTTTTCCTCCCTGCTGCCAGTAAATGAAATCTCTGTGGCTTTAGTAGTAACACTAATGTTAGAATAATATTCAGGCATGATTTAAAATAGGCCAGGGAGTGAGAGTTACCAACAGGACAGTATGGGAGCAATTCCCTGATCTTTCTGGCAGGGATGCTGGTCTGCAATTTTATGGTCCCCAGCTTGCTCTCTGGAAGAGTGATGTGTTACTATATTTATACCAATCTGTTAGGAATATTGCTTTACCAGCATTTATTTCTAGAATTGTTTGTGTTTCCAGGCAGGCTTCTCCTCTGACTGCCTAGGCAAGAATAGTTTGTTTTAGCAGCATCTTGTATAAGACTTGAAGGTCATATCAGTTGCCTGGTAATAGTCATTAGTGTAAAGCCTCAGCTGTAAAACTGAACTTATCAGGACTCCCTCTTATATGTTTCATGTTCTAATTTGTAACAAAATACACAGAAAGGGCTTTAAATGTATTTTTCACTAGCAATTTTTAGGTTTTTGCTTTCACATTTTGTATAGACTGAAATGATATTTCTGAAACTTTGTTGATAGGAATTTTTTTTCCACAAAAAGGATTGTCAAGCATGGAACAGGCAGCCCATGGTGCTGGAGTGGTGGAGGCAATGGTGGCGGAGTCACCATTCTTGGAAGCATTCAGAAGAAGTGTGGATTTGGCACTTGAGCCGTGTTTTAGTTGTGATCATGATGGTGATGCTGGGTTGGCAGTTGGACTTGGTGATCTTAAGGGTCTTTTCCAACTTTAATGATTTATATTCGGGCATATAAATACTTTGACATGGTGTGATTTCCTGTTGCAAAGCTTGTTGCTTCTGTTGAGTAAAATCTGAACATATTGTGATATCACTTCCTGAAGTCTTAAATGGTCTCGAGACACCACTTGTCAAGTCCATATATGAAGATAGCAGTTTGGTGGCATTCGCTCTCCTGTGGCTGAACCACATGGGAAAAGTGTGCATGCAGAAATGACTGAGATATTTCACAAGGGAGATGTTGCATCAGACTTGGTGTATTTCCTGAAGGGTGAGGAGAAGCAGTCAAGTGCAGCAGATAAATAATTGGTTTGTTTAATCACTCCCCGCTGATTGTCCGTCCATACATAAGAAAATATTTAGCAGGGAAAATGTTAGCACATGAATGCTGCATTGAGTTGAAACTCGTTGTGTTTGGCTCAGTAATCTAGGCAAAAACAAAACAGATTCAGCCTAAAGCATGATAGCTCTTGTTAAATTTCACAACTCATGGAACATTTGAAATGCTATAGTGTTACAAATTAAAAGCATGTTTATATGCATGATTGGAGGCATTATCAGGGAATAGTTTTTAGCAAAGTCTTTCTTTCTCTCCACTTAATCTTTCCAGCTATGCTGAAACATCCTTTATTAAACTTTGTGTTGTGTGAGATCAACCTGCCTCTAGTTTTTTGCATCTTGCATCCCCATTTGCATTTGGAGTGTTACTTGCTTTCTAGTTACTTTGAGGGCTGTTCTTTGCAACCAAGTTTATTCTCCTCCAGCTCCAAAGATTTATTCCTATCTGCAGTACAAAAAAGAAATTGGATGAAGCAATGCAGGAAAATGTTGCTCCCGTTTCCATCACAGAATATTTTTCTTCTAGATCTAAATGTGCACTGCTTGTCAGAAACAAATGGGTCTTGTGTTGGCTGCAATCCAAAGCATATACAGCAAATTCTGGAATTTTGCAATTATTTAATTGATAGACAGGAATTGAGATAACTGCAGGGTCCTTTGATACTACTTAAGGAGCCGAACAAAATGCTCCAGTACAGCAGAATGGACTTGAAACACATTTGGTCTCAAATTCTCCTCATTTGAAGTGAAAATACATGATAAAACACAACAGTACTGAAAGAAAATGCAGTTGCTTATAAAACCTGTGAAATCTCTTCTAGTCACTGTGGTATCTTGCCTTTAATTGCTGATGGATAAGCATGAAGGGTGGGCTAAATGAGCTAAGTAGATGCTGTGGGATTTTTAAATCCTCAATGTTTATTTAAATTGCTTTTTAAATGTGTAACTGTATTGAAGCTGGGATTCAGCAGTGTGACAGAATCTGAAATCAAGCATTGCTTTAATACCCTCCTGGTGTTAAGGGATACTTTCTAGAGTAATTTGAATAAGTTTTGTGAAATTACTGAAGGCTTATTTTTGTTAAATGCCTTATATTTATAAGGGCGTACAGATCAGCAGAAACTCTTAATAGAAAGAAGAGGAAAAACTAGTTTCCCCTTACATCCTCTTCTCTCTTTGGAATGAATCCTCTGGCAGAAGGTGTCTATAATGTCTTAAAGTGTCTCCAGGTTCTGGTATGTTCCTCACCCCACCACCACTTGCCCTTAACTGCACAAGAAACTGGTACTGGAAAGAAAAGAAGAAGCATTTGCAGCTGGTGCAATGCTTTTTTATCAGCCAACTATCTAGTGAAATATGTTTAAAACAAATCATAATGGAACAGCTTTTGTGCCTTGTAAAACAAAACAAATAAACAAAAACAAAAACTAAAAACTAAAACCCACCACACAAACTTTTCTAGTGCATTCATAGATTTGTTCTTCCATGACATCCATGAGGGATTCTCTTTACTGAAAACCTAAGATTAGGAACTTAACAACACATGGTTTTTTTCTGGTATAGAGCAAGCTGTTACTTGTGCTACATTTGCCCACGTCTAACAATGTCTGGCTGCAGCATGAGCCCTCCTTTCCTGCAGTGAAGTGTCTCAATAACCCTTTCCTAAGTGCTGAAGAACTGTGGATGAATACAGAGAAGGAATTAACTTAAAACCAAATGGTGTGGCTGTTTTCTCAGACTCTTCAGCGCATTTTTCCTACAGGAAAAACAACTAGATCGTCAAGAAAAGTCAACAAGGAAACTTGAGGACACTGCTATATAACAGCTATTTTACAGCTTTGCCTCTGAGCTGCTGTGGTAGTCAAAAGTCCTGATCTGCAAATAAATGCATTATGGAATGTAGGGTAGTAGACCACATGGCAAGAAATACATTGTGCTTTGGTCAACATGATGACAACAGTGGTGAGTGCTGCAGGGACTCGGTATAACCACGTTTCAGTGATGCTTTCTGAAATGTAAAACCTGCCTGCCTGTGTCTGTGTTTCTTTGACTCTAGTCTTTGGGTGTGTTTGTTTTTTCTTTATGAGTAAAGCTTAAAAAAAGAAAGCAAGGGGGGAAAAAATCCTTACATGATCATGCAGTGACAGTTAAGGACACATAGCACACCTCACTGCATCAAAGGTGGCCAGCATCCTTAAAGTAAGTGGTGAAACACAAGGTCATACATTTGTGAAAACACAGAGCACATTGCACTTGTGTAATGAAATTTATTCCTCATGAAGCTTGCTTGAGAGCTGCACCCTGGAGTTTGTGTGCAACTCTTTCACAGTTGTCTTCGAGCTTAACAGTCTCCCAGAGCAGCTGAATTAAGTGCCCAGTAGACTTTCCTTTGCCCAAATATACCTTGAATATTGCAATAGCTGAGATATGAGTTTATGCATTTTTCTGTCTGTAAGCAGAAAGATGAACTGAAGAGGAGTCTGCCTCTGCTCTAACTTGTTCTGTGTTTGCCAAGCTTTTCCCTGGTGGAAGTCAGTCTCCAAGTATCTTTGCACAACTTCTATAACCAGAGAAGCTATGTGCAAAATAACCTTAAAGTCAGAATTATCTCAAGATTATTGTGTGCAATTGAATAAAACATAAATTGCTTTCTATTTTTAATACTCAATTGAATTTCTAAAGCTTGTTGCTAGATGAGAAGTTGGTTTATTATTCTACAGATTCCTGATGGAAATAATTAGCTTCTCTCACTGCCAAGGCTCAATGCAATAAGCTATTCTTGAGAGCTATCCTGCCAAAGATATATGCTTAAAAGCATTCTCTCTGTGAGTAATTGTTTTCCTTGTTATCTGGAGAGAGAAACAGATTTACATACCAGAAACAATTGCTATCCGCTAAAATTGGCCACTTTCACAAAAGCCAATTACTTTTTTCCCCTGTTTTCTACCTAAGAGTTCAATTTTGATATCGAAACTATCCTGTTACATTGATATGGGGTCAAACTTATCAAAATGTATTTTCTGGTCATTCATCATTTTGCTGTGTGGGTCTTGACTTCTGCACTCCTTCTCAGTCAGAACATGAGCTGCCTACTTATTTTCTTAGACTTTGGTTTGGTTTTATTTTGGTTTTGTTGGGCTTTGGGGTTTTATGTTTGTTTGTTAAAGTCCTAACACCAAATTTAGATGAAAGTTCTTTAATATTCCACGCTTTCCATTTTTGAGTAAGTTCTCCTGTGTCTGGAAATTCCCCTTAGAGCTGGTTGTTCTGGGATGTTGTGATGCTGATCCTCTGGATAATAATGCCTGCTCCTGTTTTTTGAAATGGACCAATTCTGGTGCTCATGAGCAGTAGTGTTGGGACTTTGGTCCCTGTGGTCTCCTCAACTCCTTTGCTGTTTTTGGGTATGGAAGAATGAACACAGATCTTGGCTTCTGAGTGTATATCATACATGTTTTGTTCAAAAAGAGGTCATATTAAGATCGGGCTAAATGCAAAGTTTCTTTTGTATGCCTGGACCCCTAAGATATATAGGGCCTTTGCTTTGGTCTGCAAATATTTTGGCTTTGAATAGAGTGGTTAATGCCCCCCCACTGTTTGGAATTACAGACCCATGTGCAGTAGAAGCTCAAAGGGTTTCTTAACAAAAAAATCATGGAATATCCAGTGTTGGAAGGGACCAACAAGATTCCCTGGAAGTCCAATGGAAGTCCAATCCCTGGCCCTTCAAGGGACCCACAAGGAATCACACCATGTCACTGAGTCCTAAGTCTCCTTGAAGTCTGTCAGGCTCGGTGCTGTGACCACTGGGGAGTCTGCTCCAGTGCTCAGCCACCCTCTGGCTGAAGAACTTTTTCCTGATATCCAACCTAAACCTCCCCTGATTCAGTTTCAGGCCATTCCCTCAGTCCTGTCGCTGTCACCACAGAGCAGAGCATGAGCCCTCTGAGCAGAGCAGAGATCAGTGTCTGTTCCTCCTCTTCCCCTCACAGGAAGTTGTAACTGCAGTGAGGTCTCCCCTCAGTCCCCTCCAGGCTGAACAGGCCAAGTGACTTCAGCCCCTCCTCACATGGCTTCCCCTCAAGGCCCTTCACCATCCTTGTGGCCTCCTTTGGACGCTGGGTAACACTTTAATGTCTTTCTTATATTGTGCACCCACAAAAGCCCCCAGCCCTGGAGGTGAGGCCACCCCAGTGCAGAGCAGAGGGGGACAATCTCCTCCCTCACCCAGCTGGTGGTGCTGGGCCTGATGCATCCCAGGACATGGTTCTTCATCTATTGTGCATGAGTGTGGCTCCAAACACAAACAAATTTCCATGCTTCATTCGCAAGAGACCAAGGAGTGGTTAAAAACAGTAGAAAAGAAGTACACAGTTCATTTATGTTCTTAAACTCTAGATGAACCCATCTTGACAATCCCAGCAGAGGAAAAATGAAAAATTAACTTCAAGGATGGGGGTAGGTGGGTGAAGAAAGAGATAAAGTTGTTAAAATAGCTTTATTAAGAACAAGCTAGTCTATTAAGGAAACCTCTTGCTCTTGTACTTCTAGCTATGTGCTGTTGACAGATGCAATCCTTAGGAAAAAAAAAAAAAAAGACACATAAGCCCATAAATGTAAGTGCCAGATAAGGATTTGCAGGTTTTGTGGTCATCGTTTCTGTTCTCAGTAAATATTTTTCTTCTGAGATGTTTGTCATGGCAGTTAATAATTTAAAGTTATTATGTAGCTAAGGGCTTCTCTCAAGGCTGATGTTACATCAGGCAATGCAGAAATACAGAAGAGACAATGATCTCTCCTGAGTTTACTCTCTGAAAAGCCAAGACAGACTAATAAAAACAGCCACCAAATAGAAAAATGGTACAAGTGGATTTCTTTTTGAACCATAGCCTGTGCCAGGAAAAGAATAAAGTGTTCTCAAGTATTTATTTCCTTCTTCAGTAATCACTAAGGGAATAAGCTTCATACGTGCAAGAGCCAGGGGTTTTCTTCCAGCTATAACTCAAGTAAAAATTGCAGGGATCTTTTCCATGCTTAAACCACTTTATTTAAGTATATGTTATGTGTAGTCAAATGTGGTGTCTTACGTTCCCACTGAGAAATAGTAGCTAGAGACTGAACTTCTTTTAAAACCAATATTCTAGAATATCTATGCTCAACAAGAGGAGAGGTCCTAAGTTTGCTCTGCTCTTTGAAGGCGGATGCAGCACTGACTGCAGTAGAAAGGGGAATGACCCAAAAGCTTGGATAAATTGAGACAAATGGATTACAAAACCTGTTGTTGATTTCATTTACCACAATAGGCCTGCAGCACATGTGGACCTTAGTGGAATTAATCTGGCAAGCCAGAATCCAGCTGGTCTAATAATTTTTTCTACCTTAATATACATGCTGCATCTGCAAAGGCAATGATGAGTCTAACTGAATTTGAGTGGCTGAAGAGCAAGATTTGCAATCTCAATGCAAAGATGAAGTTTATCGATGTATAAAAACTCTTCTAGTTTTTTATAAGGACCAAGTAGTAGAAAAGGTCCATTAACACTGATGTGGCTTGTTTTGAACGCAAATGGGGAAGAATTCCAGCTGCAGCCGTACAAAGTAGGCAGATTCCAACCCACTGATATGTCATATGGGGTGGGTGGAAAGTGAGCTCACTTTCAAATAAATGCAAGTACAGTCAGTATAGAGGAGAGTTTGATGGATCTGTTCTGATGGCATGTGTGTTAATAATAACTGAGCTATATTGGTAAGCTGTATGCTTCTTGCTCAGGTGTGGGCAGAATATTTTTGGTGCCCATTAGAGCCCACTGAGTTAACTTGTGATATGGAGTCCAGTGAAGCATGTGGTATTTGAAGTCTAGGAAATTCTGTGAAAATTTCATCTCGAGGAAGGTTCTTCTAGCATTCAGTGGAATTATTAAATGATATTCTGGCCAGGCTCTGATGCATGATACAATATGATTGGGAAAAAAACCTCTGCTGTGTCCACAGAATCTCCCACTCCCCAAACCCTTGAATCCTATGCTTGCATTTTCCTGACTGCAAAATACTTTCTTTGATCAATCCTATGTTCTTCTAGAAACTTTCCAGGTAAAACCAAGCAGCCACTGTTTAGTACTTGGGTCAGTACTTAGCTGACCCAAGTAAGGAAGGATAGAAGCTGCCAGTTATGCGCTGGGAAACTCTCACCTACAAAGGAGAAACATGGAATTATAAATCGGGCTTGAGAGCATTTTTGTTTTCTCCCTGTTCTTACTAAACTACTAAGTGCTAAGGTACGTGTTAGCCCTGTTCTTCCTCATTTGTTGTGTCCTGTAATAAGATCGACACCTTCATCTTGAAGATGTACCAGCTTCATAGGTAGGCAAATTCATAGAAAAATATTTTATTTTTATTTAGTGACTTAACTTTGAATTGCAAAATAAATTTTGATCATAACTTCTTTTAGTCAGATTAAAGAAGGGCTATATCCACTGGTTTGGGATGTAACAGTGGATGTAGATTGTCCAGGGTGTTTTACCCATATGTTGTAGGTAATTTCCCTATTACATGAAGAATTCATATGTATGGTGAGCAAGCAAGCCCCTGACAGATAAATTCTCATTGAATTGTTCTGTGTTATTATACCTATCTGGATGCTAATCAGTGCACTGAGCTTGGTCTGGGATCTGGGATTTGACAAGAACAAGGTGACTATCCTTCTAGCAGTTTTCTCATCTCCAGCAGATCTCTGCTTCTAACTTTTGTCTTCATATCCCTCTGAGATTTGCTTAGCAATCAAGTCTCATGTCCAAATTTTTTCACAATTCTTTCTATTTGTTCATGTCCTCTGAGGGCTTTTGTAGAGGGAATGTGGAAATATTCTAGATGATCTTCTAGATAATATTCTAGATATTTGTTTTATACTCCACTTTACATAAGGGTCTATTCTTACTCAGGCCTCTTGTTAATAAACATGTTCTTATAACTTGTCTTACACTCCTGAATTTTTCATGAAGTGCAAAGTTAACATCCAAGTCCTTGTTGTAAGAAGAGACCCAGTGAGTCAAATAAATTGAGTCACCTGTTGAATACACGCAGCTCTTGATATGACTATCTTACTGGTGCTGAGCTTGTCATAGTACAAACACAAGTGGGTGGATTGATATGGTGTGTCTGAAATTGCTTTTCTTCTAAAGAATATTGCTCTGGGGCTTTTATGCATGTCTGGTCTCATCAGGTCCAGGGGATATGTAAGTATCTCAGCTATTATGCCACTTATGATGCTATATGTTGATTTCTAGGAGAAGTAAGTGGCGTATCAAGTTTGAATGTATCCAGTGTGGGGGAGGGTTCCAACTGTAAATCTATATGTCAGTGCCCTTCCAAGAATAAAATTCTTAGGGAAAAATGCCATAAATTTTTACCAACCTGGAAATGTTGTAGATTAATAGGCTTTTTTTCCAAGCATTTTAGTGAATACCAATACATGAATCCTGAGAGATTTAGAGATCGGACAATTATTCATGTTTAGTCCTATATAATGCATGTGACTTAAAAAACATTAAATTTAAAATTTTATAGTATCCTTGTCCAGGAAGGAATTTTTTTCATTACTGTTGTATTTTGCAAATTTTAAAGGGAAAGCACAGATATTGTAACTCTTGTTCAGGGTCATAGATGAAGCAACCCCAAGAACTTGAAATTCTAATTTTTAATTTCTGTGTTTACAGTATGAAGGGATCAACATCAAATAAGCTTTGCATTTGACTACTTTTTCTTTCAGAACCTTATCCAAGCCCCTCTTTCTTATCTCCTGGTAATTTTTTTCCCTCATGGATAAGGGCAATCTGTTCTCCATGTATCTTTCTTTCCTGCTAATAGGATATAGATAAGATACTGTCTCTGATATTGCCCCTGCTTTCATGTCAATGGAACACTTTCTTCCACACTGACAGCTCAGAACACACAGCAGTTCAATAGGACTTCCAGCTCTTGCCTGTTTATCTCTCTGACTAGATTTTCATGGAGAGGTCATTAGAAAATGGGTTCACAGTCTTCATATGTATCTGTACTCTTCCTGACCTATGAACCCAAGACACCTCTGAAATACTTATCTGGCTTCAGTGAGAAATCTTGTATAGATTATTCTTTTAGTTTATCCTTATTGAAACTCTAAAAAAGTCTAGAAAATATATGTGATAAACTATGTAACGTTATCCTACAATATGAACATTTATGCATGAGGGAAAGACTATTAAAAAGAAAAAAATTCAGTGACAAATTCACACATTTTGAGATGCACTGAACATGCTGTATTGACAGTATACTCCAGTAAGTTTGCTCTTATAAACTAGAATAAGTTAAAGAGGCAAAATGCTTGGTGCTTACACTGATGGTTTTTTTTTAAGAAATCTTTAGGCTACTCTTAGCTTGATTGCTAAAGATATTTTTCTAAGGTGAGAATGTCAGCTGATGAAATTAGAATAGGCCAGTGTTCCAAATGTGATGCCTGCTCTGAATTTTCCCAGGATACTAACAGGAGTTTAATTTACACATATGGTGTGTTAGCAGACTTAACCCTTATGTGAGATTGGTGATATTGGCTTCGGGGAACTTGGAAAATGCAGAAATTTCAAAGATACTTTCCTTAGGATTTGGTACTTGATTCCATCATGACCATTTGCCAAACCTGAATGCTGGAATGCTCTCTGCCAGGCAGCACAATGGTGTATCTGTTAATGAATCAGTTGAAACCTGGTGATGGTCAGACATGGAGTAGTGAATCATGGTGAAAGCCAGACATGTACACAAAGGTGAAAAAAAAAGTAACAGAAAAGTTGTAAAATAATAATTTGATTGATTAATTTGTAAAGCTGCAAATGCTTTTGAAGGGAATGAAAGAAATTGGGAAGGAGAAAAATATCAAATTACCAACATGAAGAATGATTATGTTGATACCTTGCTCAGCTTCCAAGCATACCCTGAGGGAATGAGATGTTTATAGGATCCTGAGCAAGCTCCTTCATCTAGGTGCTTATGTACAAGCACACAAACCACCCCCCAAAATAAAAAATCGACACAAGTATCTTCCCTGAGTCAAAACTCCTCAGCACTTGCTGAACAGCACAGATGAGACAGTTTCCAAGGGGACTTGAATTGAGGAGCCTAAAGGGTAGAGGACAGAAGTGGGAAAGTCTTGAGTGCTTGAGAAAGGCAGTACAAAATTTGTCTTTTGACTGAAGGTGAGCAAATGTTCCTATCTCAGTTATCTTAAAAAATTCTGCTGATTTTACCCCATTTCTGTTGTCTGCTTAGGTGAATTTTTCCCTATATTCACATGTGTGTATTACAAACTATTAGTTGATCATCCAAAGCTTTCTGCAGAGTTCATGGAAACAGTCTCTTACCTGTTCTGCTTCACATGCCTGCCCTCAGGTGGGATGTGCTGTGTTCTAGCACTAACTGTTTCCCCTCCATGGCTGTTGAGGGAGTTTTCTTGTCTGGCATCCCTGTCCCACTCAGATGATTTTCAGCCTTTATTACGATAGACTTTTATTTGGATTCAGCTTAGTAACTTGGCCCAGTTAAAGTAATCCTTTTAAGCAGGTGTTTATCTATATTAAAACAATGTCATAGTCTAAAGTTGTGCCACATTTCCTTTAATTCCTCTTCATTTCCACATCTAATCTAGCTATCGATTCCTATTTTTACTATTCAGCTATCACAAAGGCCTTGTGGGGTGTTCATAAATAGCTGTATTAGCCAGGTATAAACTTGCTTTTCCCACTCAGCTTTAAAGGCACTGTTGGAGGCATGAAAAAGAGTGGTGTGACATATTGCCAATTTTTCAGATCAAATACCTCCACTTTTTAGGCAAAAGGCTGCATATTGAATGCCTATAGGATCTTTGCCAGTGTTAGAAGTGACCCTGAGCAGCTGGTAAGAGAGATTTCAGCAGAAGCTTTGCTCAACCTTTGCAGCTCTGGGCTGGGGATGCTCAGTCCAGATGGAATCTGCAAACCATTCAGCTGCCAAACTCAAATAAGCCTTTAGTGGTCATCTGTAAAACAGGATTTTTCTATGTTCTGAGATTGTGTAAACTTTGGCAGATTTTCCTGGAAACAGGAAAAGTCAATACCCTTCCAAAACCAAACCAAGCTCTTTCTTAAAAATGGGCAGCTTTATTTTTTAATTATTTTAGAGAGCAAAACTTATGACTGTGTCATGAAAGATTTTGAGGTTTTGGTTGGTTGATTGGGGTTTGTTTGTTTCTCTTTCTCCCTTTTTGTGTGTTTGTTTGTGTTTTTTGTTAGTTTTTGTTTTGTTGTTTTTGGTGATTTGTTTTTTTGTTGGATTTTTTCTGGGCAATAGAAAAGTTGTATGAATTTGTTGGCAGTTTTCCAAAATTCACCCTGTCGCAGATGTTCATCAGGAAATTTCCATGGCCCAAATAGACTCACAAAGCAGGTTCCACAAAAGGACATTTGGGAAAAAGGCAGCACAACAAGCACTGCTTATACTATGGTGATACTGTCTCTGGAGATGCACGGATCATCTACTAGTAAGTTTTCCTAGAGAACCATGAAAGCCATGCTTGAGTTTCATTCTGCAAAATGCAAGTTCACATCCAGGAAATAGGACCTTGAAGACTTTCTGCTAAATACACAGACATCACTGTGAGCCAGTATGCCCTGTGTAAATACTAGGCTATCCCACTGGGGTCATCCAAACCAGTCCTGACCTTTTAAAAACGTACCAGATGTAAATGCAGACACACAGGAACACCCCTAAAAGAGTGATCTTTAGCAGATCTTGAGGCAGCTGGTGTTTATAAATGTTTTATGTATCTCAGTGCACTGACACAGACCAGACCTTTGTGTGCCACCTGGAGCTGCATAGGAGAGCTATCTGTGTAATGCAGTTTTGTTGCCATCCTGGGTGAGACAGATGGGCATCCCTGTGCCATGCTGGCAGTCTGGATTGCACCCACGGGTGTGCAGGGCTTAACAAGGAGCTGCCCTGGGCTTGAAATGAGAGCTGGGCAGCCAGAGGATAAACCTGACTGTGCTGCTGAGCTGCTTTCTCTTTGTGCATGTGTGGGAACGTGGCTTGTGGGATCCAGGGTTACCCTGCAGACAGCTGGGTTCCCAGTGTGCGAGGGTCTGAGTGCCAGTGGTCCTAATAGGGTTCTGGAAACAGGAGGAAACCCTTTTGTTAGGCTGGAGCAGGAGTCTTCCATTGGGATATTGCTTTGAGGACAAGATAAACACTTGGTCTGATCATGCAGTGAAGAATTCCATGTAGTCAAACCCTGAGATTTCTCAGGATCTGTTTAAGGGCATGTGCTTACAAATAAGGAATAGGGAGACATTGTCTCTAGGGCCTGTCTCTTACCCCTTCTCTTCCATAAAACACATTTCTTGAAGCAAAATACATGCATTATAAATGTCTTCTGGCTGTGTTGCTATGCTTTGTTAATATTTTTCTTCTTTGTGTGCAGTTATACCAGTTTCCTGTACTCAGCGGACAATAATCTGCCTGAAAATTTTTTGACTGCTCAGGAGAGACAATCAAACTGGTGGGGACATGATCATAGAGTCTAGAAGGAAGGGTATGTTTTTCTATCTATACAATTACCCAATCTATTTTTAGGAGAAATAGGAAGTAAAAGCGTAAGCCATGGTCTGCCCTCACGATCACTAAGTGCAAATCCAAGCACTATGTTCACTCTTAGACATGGGCTGGCCCTGCTGGCAGGCACCTGCTGTGAGGTGACTTAGAAACTCTGGGCATTTCTGGTGGTGCTGGCTATGTCCAGCCCTGCTCCTGGGGTACCCAAGCCTGTGCTGATCACAGATCTATGGTGTCCAGTCTCAGAGGACACATCAAGGATCTCCCTTGGCACTCAGCATAGAGATTCAGCGTGGCTAGTGCCTGCTGGCTTCAAGAGAAGTGCTCCAAAATCATTTACTCATTGATTCTGTACCCTCTCACTGATTAGTTTTAAATTTTGTCAGAATTATTTTATTGGTTGGAGTTTGTGGTTTTGGTTGTTTTTTTTTTTTCTTTTCTTTAGTGAATCAGTCTTTATCTACATTTGATTGTTACCAGGGTGGCATTGGCACCTGAATGTAAACAATCTCACATGTCCCAGAGGCAGTTTTGTGGTATGTCACCCTATTAAACAGTCTACAACAAGACTAGAAATTTTAAAAAGGCAATTGTAACTCGAAGCAAATATCAGCCTAATTATTTGTGATAACTTCTGTCATGTATTTAAGGCAAGCCCCTGGAATAAGACAACTTTTTTCTTTCCACTCATACTGTTCTTTTGATATTCTTTGCCCCTGTGGTCAGAATCAATGCATTGAAATCCCATGAAAAACATGGAAAGAAACATGAACTTAAGATTTCATTCTACCACTGAGATTATCCTGTAGTTTGACTTCTAAAGACATTTTCCTTTAGGCTGATAACACCTAAAAATAGTTCAGGTTTTATAGTAAATCTCCCCTCTATGGGTTTATATCCATTGCCTCACTGAAGCTTCAGTCTGAAATGGTAGGGTTCTGAAAGCTTTTTATGATGTAAAGGAGGCCGTGCAGTTTTATTGCCACTACCCAGCGAAGCGTGGTTCCATCAGAACCTTTTATCGGGGGTTTACAAGTGCAGCGTTACAAATGAGTTTGCTGGCAGGGAGCTGACCCCTCACTGTGGAAGGCAGAGACTGGTTGTATAATTCAAAACATCAATGTCTGGCCTTCTGGGATTTGCACCTGAAAAAAGACTTTCTGTGAAAGGGCTCGAGGCAGATAAGGGTGGTACACGCGGAGTGGCGCGCCCTGCCCGGTGAGCAAAGCTCAGTCAGCACTCGCTTCATCAGAGCCACCAGACCTCTGCACCCTGCTTGGAAGATTTGCCTTAATCAGCTGTGATTTTGAACCATCACAGAGCCCTTGCCATGCAGGGGTGGGAAATGGCACAGCCACAGCTGCACCAGGGTCTGCCTGTGCTGATAAGCCCTGCTCAAGCCCAGGGCTCGGGGACTCAGCTCGGCACCATGAGGCTGTGGTGATCAGATCTCTGCTAGCTCAGGCACCTCTGCTCCAGCTCCCCTGGCACTGCTGTCACCCTGCACACTGCTGTCTGCCTTCAGCAGGCCCTCTTCCTTAGGCCCCTCTTGTATTAGTGTGATGCTTAGTGCCAAGTCCTGCACAGGACTAGGGGGCAGAGTAATGGGTTTTTCAATTCACTGGGAGTTGTGAGAAAGTGTGTGTGTACGTGTGTGTGTGTGTGTGTGTGTGTGTGTGAGGGGGATGGAGCATTTGGATTTGAATGGGAACATTGGAAAAGGGGTTTTAGTGTGTTCAAAATGGAGGGACATGCTGAAATGAGCAGTAGCTGTAGCAAGAAAGTTTGAAAATGTCAAAATAAACTCTGTTGACTTTTGAAATGTCTGTAATTTATTTTTATGGAGTTTAAGGAGACAACTTGAATTTAAAGGTTTTAGGGATGTTAGTAAATTTATGCTTTTGGTGGGGAAAATATGGACATGAAAAATATCATCCAGTTCTGTTTGGAAATGTAAAAAGAAAGAAAAATATAGGCATTATAAAGGACTGTCATTACAAACAAATGTCTGGTACATGATACAGATATAGGAAGAGGAAAAATTAAGACCAGGCAGCCTGAGTAAAAAACAGTAGTGTCAGGTGTGAGCTAACTGCTAATAGCGAAAAATGCAGGCCAAGGGAAACAGTTATTCTATTATTTTTTTTTTCACCCAGTTTGTACTGATGTAAAGGATTACATTTAACTGAAAATTGAGAATCAGACCCTCAAGGGTGGAAGAGCCAACATATCTGTTTGTAGGGCAAATATAAGTAATGTACAAGGATTTGGAGGATAATTGGTTTATCCTAGAGAAAGTCTTCTAACGCCCTCACAAAGCAGTCTTCTGTGTTTCAAGGTTTCAGCAAAAGAATTAAAACCGTATGAAAATCTCAGCCAGGAATTAGCTAGTAGCTCCCATGTGGCTTCCTGTGTGCTTGGAACCAGCCTGTGGAGGAAGGTTTGCTGTGCCCTCACAATGTGTGGGTTTTGGACTCCAGTGCAGCAGCCAGACACTGAGGGCGTCAGAGTTTGATCTGCCACTGTTTTCTCATTAATAAAGACTGTCTGGGTCTGGAGAAAATATAGTAGCATCAAGTGATAATAATTTTTTTCCAACATGAAGTTGGAACATTCTAACATTCTCGTTCATTCTAACACCAATTTTCCTTTTTAAGTAACTTATCATCTTATATATGTATTTTTTCTCAAAATCTACTCTGAGTCAGAGTCTTTCTTGAGCTTTTAAAGGCAGTATGGGTATCCTAGAGGAGCAGAAACAAAATAGTTTGACAGAGTCACGTGGATGTTAAAGAATATAAGGCTTGGTTTAAAATCTGTATTTATTTTTAAAGTCTTCTAATGATATTTTTTTTATTTTTTTAACATTCATAGACATCTGGGCACAATGTATTTGTGTGTCACTACATTTCTATGAGTTGAACAGTGTATGTGAATCTAGCCTAAGTGTGACACACCACTGATTGAATAGCAATTTCTGTATAATTCTCCCTGTGCATGAGGCGGGGATTTCTCATTTCATACATCACTAGAAACGTGCTGCTGCAAATCTGTGAATACAGATAACCATATCCTGCCTTTAATGCTCATTAACACTTGGAATTTATAAAGTTCCTTCCCAGATCAGGCTGTATAAGGAGCAAAGTGTTTCTAGCCTTTGCATTCCTCATGGGAACAACTTTGGATATAACCAAGGTTTTTGGTCAAAGCATCTTTCTTCACATTTTTGTTTGCAGACAGAAAACAGCCCAAAGAGCCTCTGTGGCAGTTCCACCTTCAACAAGGATCCTGGGTTGGATTTGCACACAGAATTTGGTTTTTGCTGTTTGCATAAACTAGGTCCTCATTAGCATCCCCTTGAGATTTACAGAATCTAATCTTGCAGAAAGCAAAAGCAGCTTTCATTCACTGTCCATTTTGGACCACAGCACCTGTGGCCAGCACTGATCATCTGCTCCTTCCTTCAAGCTCCTGGAGCCTTGAGTTGCTTTACACCATTATAGTTGCACTGGCCTGCATGTGTCTGCCCCAGCCCTGGCACATGTTACCGGTGGGGGATTTGGCAGATTTTCTGTTTCTTGTAGTAACTCTGTTACATGCCTTTTGGTGTTGCCAGGTAAACTGTCCCTGGACAGGGATTTTTGTCTCTTTCTTGAAAAAGGTCCCCAAGACGTTTTGCTGTTTGCCACTGTGTGGGTCAGAAGGAATCTGGTCTTCTAGATGATCTCAGTTTTGAATGAAGTTTTATTTTTGCACAGTGAAAATGTTTTGTTTTGGTTTGGATTTTTTTTCAATATTTTTGAGTTAAATGATCAGTCCTACTACTCCATTCTTTGAATTCCTCTCAATCAGACTGTCCTCTGCCATTAATTGCAACCAAGGCCTGCCCTAATTTTTTCGTAGGTTTCTCTGATTCGAGTGCCAACTGGTCCTGTTACAGTCCAGTTCCATAACCCCCCGGGCAGTAACATTTTCCATACCATGGTATTATAGCCGAGCATCTTTTGTAAGCATCCCTTAACTATTTCTCCCTCCTCTGGCAATGGCTTCTGCTCTGTGTTCTAGTTCTGAATGAATTAATTTGCTATGCTGGTTTGACTAATTTCAGTTGTCCCCTGAAACATCAGCTTGTTTCTGTTCTGCATTGGTCACTTCATCTCACACTAACCAAGATTTCAATTCAGATGTTTCTGGCTTACGATAAACAGGGATTTGAGGAGAAGTAAGTGGTTGATTCATACTGTATGATGTCCAGTTAGCCCCTCTGGGACTAGTTTAGCAGGACTGCTGGTTGCTGTCTGCCGACTGTGCAGGGAGATCATTCACCTCGAGGTGTGGAGAAACCCACTTGGCATCCTTTTGCATGGGTCAGCCTTGCAAACCCTGCAGGAGGGAGTGGGGGGATGCAGTACCTTCCAGTGGGAACCAGTAAATGTGATTGTGCCCTAAGGACAGCAGTGCTTTGCTTTTGTGTTTGTTCCTGGGATTTTTTGACTGCTTTGGACAACTAATATAATTTCTATTTACCCAGCCGTACATAATTCTGTGCTATGCTTTTTCCTTACTGTATCTTTATGTGGGAGTACATTGATATTTTTGTCCCACCTGTACAATCATAAGATTAAATGATAGCTTGATCTTGAAGATTTTTGCATTTTGAAGAGTCATATAAAAGTCCTTAAGAAACAAGTAGTAGTGCTATATTTAATTTCCAGTCAAAATGGATCTCTACTCATGAAAATGGATGCTTTTGTTTGTTTGTTTGTTTTCAAAACAATGGAAGCACTTCAGCTGTTTTTGAAGTGTATTTGAAATTTAAAGTTCAAATTTTTCTCTTACCTCATGAAAATGCATGCTATGAATCCTTAATCCAATATTTTAAAAAAATCTTATTTTCTTAATTTAAAAGGGCAGACACCACACAGGAGAGATGTGCAAAGAGGAATCTGGAGAATTACACATTTCTCTAGTGCTTGCATTGATTATGTCATTTGAGATGAGGTATCTTGTGCTTCAATTCTCTCCACCTATGATCACAGTTAATATTTACTTTATTAAGAAACTTTGATTTAACTTCAGAATCTCATATCCTTATTATGTTATTGCTTCTTATAAATCAAGTTAATGCACTTAAAAAGACTCTTATGCACGCAAGAGATTACAAAAGTGCTGCTCACATGGTCCAAATGAAACACATTAGCAATATATATACTTTTCCCAGTAGTGTGGCAGAATGTGGAGGCATTTGTGGGATCAGTACTTTATAGCAGAAAAGTACAGAGCTTTATATTCTGTCAGGAAAGTTTTCACTCTGCTGTGCCTGACACAGCTCAGAAGGACACCAGACACTTTGAAAGTCTGTTAAATTTAAATGGCTAAAGAGAATAGCAAGAGAATGCATTATTATTACTTGGCAAAGAGCCACCAGCTCACATGATGCCTTGCAATTAGCAAAAAACGCCAAGCTCCTGCCCTTGAGAGAATGTAAGATGGGACATCAGTTCATGGTGAGGAGAGAGGGCTACTCTTTGGAAGGTGGGCAGAGAACTGCCTCAAAACAGGCATGAGCTTTAAAGATTTCAGAAGGTTTTATGTAAAAGGGACAAAAAAATTTGAATCGGTTTTGATGATGAGATACAATGAGATATTTAAGTTCCTTCTAAGTTTGACCGCCTTCTAAGGCAAGGTAGTGAAGTAGGGGGCTGATTTCAGCAGAATCTCCATCTCTGCAGAACTTTAGGTACAAGGTAAACAAACTTCTGTTTGTTTTAATATAATTGATAGTTTATATCCCATCCTTGTGTGTGCTTAGCAATCTCTTGAGGTCTTTGCCTGCCAAATTTTTATGATGTTATGAAATGTGAATGCTCACTTCACGTGTTCTTCTATAATTGCTGCTGATTCAGTGAAGACTTTGTGCTGTCTCACACTGCCAGAGACAACTTTCAGATTTGTATTCCTGCAGAAATTTCAGTTTACTTAGTAGAGTGTTAAAACACGTTATCTGACCACCAAAAAACCTCATTTCAGTAAAATGAAGGACATTTTGCTTTAAATATGGGACATAGGGCTGGTTTAGTGAAGTTTCACAGTTTTATACCACAAAAAAAAATCTTTGTGTGTGATGTTATTTGCTATGTGAGTGATAGATGCAAGAAGAACACAAACTCTACCCTGGCACAAGCTACTCTTTACTGTCAAATTTCGTTCAATTACAAAGAAGAGTTTTCTGTGTTCACAGACACAGAAGTATTTCCTTTAGACTTGTTGGCAAGTAAAAGCATTGCTTGCATCGGCTGCATTCCTGCCTCCCCAGAGATTCAACCATTCACCATTTCACCCCAGCTCCCATCTGCACTGAACTTCATTAGAGAAAACTTGGAGTTCTTAAGTAAATGACAAGAGCACAGTAAAGCAACAAGAAAATAAATCCTTTTGTTTGACTCTGTCTTGGGTAGAAATTTCCATCCTAAGAGTGTTTCTGTACAGAAAGCACCACATTACAATCATTACTCTGAGTCTGCCTATCTCCAAACACCAATTTTGAAAGTTGTTCAACAAATCTTTACTTGCCTTTTTTTTTTTTTTTTTTTTTTTTTTTTTTTTTTTTTGTGCTCCTGCTGCGGCAAAGAACAGAACTGGGATAATTTAACTCTCTGCTTAATATACACGAGTGTATTGGAGGGCTCCATTCAGGCTGATGTGCTGACTTGTGCTGCATGGTGTTAATTGATGGTTTAATCTTTCATTCCTTTGCCTTAGCTTTTGTCTTCTTAAGATGTTGAAAAAATATTTTTTTTTTAAATGCATTTTCCTAATACTAATGTCACTTTGGGTCTCATGATTTATTTCAGGGCTCATTTGGCATTATATTTAGATAACAATTCTTGCAGAATACTGAGAGGTCATTTTGGAAGAAGCTGGCATAAACAGTTGTGATGAGAAAACTGACATTAATGTGAATTTGCTAAATAAAGTGACTGGAGAAGTCATCTAATATTTCCATGAAGCTGTGATGAATTTTTTTGTCACAGCTATGCTAAGTTTGCTATTTAGAAATGTTGTCTTGTCTATTATTACCCAGTTGCTTCCATTTGATTACAGATTCTTCCTATTCATATCCTGCCTTATGCTAGGGAAAAATTAAAGCTTCTTTTCCGTACAAAGAGGGTAAAATAGTGTTTTTATACATTTGACTAAATCTAATCCATAATTAGATTTTAGTTCTATGAATTTTACCTCTTGATGCATTTGTGGGGTGTTCTTTGCTTTCTAAGGAAGTTTTTTCAGAGTGCACATCTATATCTCAGTTTCCATATATTCTGAAATACTCCTGGGTATTCTGGAATGAGACAAGTGTATAGAAAAGCAAATATTCTTAGTTCATTGTTTTTAATCAAGAACAGAAACAGTGTTCTGTTTGTTTGCTAATTTCTTACTTTAGAAGTTTGTCTGTACCATGCAACTGACTGTAAAAGTTGTTGCAGAAAAATGTATTGAGTGATGAGTGTTCTAGAACAGCTTCCCTGTAAATGCTTTTCCTGTCTCCATATGGGAGATATTCTGCAATAGCTACTGGTTGTCCCTTTTTATTCTCCCTTCATCTGGATCCATTATCTCTTGAGTCAAAAGTGGTTTGTGTGTTGAGGCTGAATTGTCTTGGTTTCACTGACTTCAGTGCCATTTTATGACAACGGAGAAACTTTGAAATATTTCTTCATAGTGTTTAATACAAAAGGTATGAAAAAGTATAGAAGTAAGTGAAAATCCTCAGTTGGATAGCTGAGGTCTTCACATATCTGACCTCTGAAATGTAGCTCAGAAACCACATTTCACAGGTGCTGTTACATTCCTTATGGGTTGAAGCAGAACTCCCAAAGGGGGGTTCTCACCAGGGCTTTTGCTATGACGTAGAAAGCTAAATCTTAATGTTGTGTTTTGGACTTTCTCCCAAAACTCCTGTGATAACAAACTGCTTTGGTCATTCTATAATGCAATAGCACTGAACTAATGAAAGAGGAATAATCCTGTACCTCTGTCTGGTCTGTCTAGCTAGCAGCTGTTTGCTACAGAGAACTCCTGGACTCTTATTGTTTTTGGCCTTTATGCATTGTGAGCATCTCACAATAGACACATAAAATGTCCAAAGGTGGTCATGGGAAGCCATTTTGCATTCAACTCTGCCACAGAAGTGACACAAAGATACATAAACACAGTTATGCAAAGATGTCGCTGTTGGACACGAAAAGACTGACACAAACTCCACAATTATCAAAAGGCTGAATCCAGTTATTAAACAAATGAATACTTTTTATAGAGTGATACAACACAGGACATAATTGGTCCTTTGTTCAACACCCCATCACCATGATTGGCTAATTAGAAACAACACTTCTCTACGTGTAAACAAGTTAAGAGAACACCAGGTGTACAGATTGTTTAGAATTCCTTCCTCGGCCTGTTTTGAGAAAAATTATCTCTCTAACAGGCCTTACTGCTGCCCGAAAAAACCAGCAGCAGCTTAGGAGACTAAAATGAGACCCACACAAAAACTCATTTATCTTCACTTTTGTTATGATTTCGTTCTTATGCAACATCATCCCCCCCCTCTCTCTGTGCCCCCTCCTTCCCCACAAAATTCAAGCTCAAAAATGCTTCACAGAATCATAGAATGATTTGGGTTGGAAGGGACTGTAAAGATAAATTCATTCAGAGTCTCCTGCCGTGGGCAGGGACACATCCCACTAGACCAGGTTGTTCAGAGTGTCATGCAGCCTGGCCTTGAAAAATTGCAGGGATGGGGCATCCACAACTTCTCTGGGCAATCTGTTCAAGACAGGTTGTTCACCACCCTCACTGTAAAGAATTTTTTCCTAATATCCACTCTAAATCTAAATCTAACCACTTCCATCATAAAGCTATTCCCCATTGTTATACCACGTCTTGCCCTTGCAGGAGCAAGCATTTGGCTTTCCCATTACAAGAGAAGGGGAAAAAAATGTCACCCTATCAAACTGTAAATGTCCCAAATCCTGAGTAAAGGACAAAAGATTGTGATACGTATTAGAGAAACATAGCTTCAAATACTGGCTGGTTAATGCATGAAGGTGTATGGGGCTTAAGTCAAATTCAGCATTATTGACAAGAATGCCAAAGACAGCCCGATTTCAAAACTGACATCTTGATTTAAAGTCAACTTAAGCATGCTTAAAGCCCTTCTTGATGGTGCTGCCAGGAGGGAGGCAAATCCTGGAGCTATTCTAAATGTCACCCTTGTATACTTCGGTTGCTTCAGCTGACAAAAACTTGATGGCCACTTGGAAAATTGACATGATAGAAAACACAGAAAAGGATACAACTGCAGCTCAATTAAAGCCACCAAATCTTCCCTGACATGATTGCTGTCTTCCTTTGTGCTAAAAAGAAGAGGGGGAACAAAAAAAGTCCTGGCTTTTGTGTTCACTAAGCTGTGGGTTCATCTGTAACACTGGAAATAATCCAAGAAGGCATGGCAGCAGGGCTTTTGTGTTCTCAAAAACAAGTTATCCATTAAAAACTTCCAGACTACTTCTCTGCCTGTCCTCCTGCCTGCCTTGTTCCTTTTCCCCCCTTCCAAATTGCTAAGTTTTTATCATCTCTCAACTGTCATTGTGTGGAGGTCATTTTAGTGGGATTTTTTGAGTTTCTTTCCTGCGTTCCCTTCAATTTAGAAAGTTCCTCTGGTATAATTTGTACCTCTCAATTGCTTTCAGTCAGAATTAAACACACGGCTTTGTACCTCTAATTTGTCTAGCACAAACACCTCACGCACTTGTCAGAGGGGATTGACTCCTTTGTTAGCTGCGTTTATAAAACCAGACTTGACTCATGCTGCAAGGTTTTGCTGGTCCTTTACCCTTCGGGGGGAAATGACATGAAGTCCTGTTTGAAGCCTTTTATCTTGAACCACAGGCTTATGCTTATATGTGCATATTAGAAAACTAGAGTGGTTTCAAATCCTCATCAACAGAAAATTAAAAAGTAAAAGTAAGAGTAGAGTGTGTTTCTGAGAATTCTTCTCCCAGTGCTCCCCACTCCCTGCTACACTGGCCTGGTCCTTGCTGAGGGCTTGGGTCTGTGCATAGGCTCCACTGTTCCCAAAGCCTCTCTGAGGCATGAAGTCAGGCAAGGCAAATTAACTATAAACCAAAACTATGTTTAACTTACAAATGTAGCTTTCAGGGAAAATCTGAAACTTGCTATAGAAATATTGGAGGAAAATGCCACCACACTAAAGTTATAGCTATTGTAGCTCTATCATTTCACAGATGGAAATATTTTTGCTGTCCTTTTATATATTCTCTTGACCACCATCTGATTCTTTTTGTCCCCTGTAATAGTTATGATCTGTTAGTCTTGTTTAGACATAAACGGTTAACAGCTTTTATGTCTCTCTGTTTCTCTTTTCTTGTATGACTACCTGTAGAGTAATTTTAGAAACAGTATTTTGAAGAACCTTTCTTGGATGATCCAAACAAGTCAAGAAGCCTTTACTGGGGAGGATACCTCCAGCTGCATTCTTCTTGTTGCAGGTGGGCAGCTAGCTCCCTAACCCCAGCTTTATGTAACTCTAGGGTGAATATTTTCCCATGGTGTAAATTCAGTGGTTCAGATCCTACAATATGTGCACAAGTTAATCACTCTTCCTGGAAAGTTGATATTTTTTTTCACTCACTCAATATTCCTGTGGCATACCGAAGATATAAGATGACCCAGTAAATAGAGCAATGAGACTACAAATAGCTGAAGTCAGCCACCAGTTCTTATTGCTGTTGTGCTAGCTTTTGTGGTAGGATTCTTCCCAAAATGCTTAGTGGAAGATGTTAATTCCAGAATGAAATAAATTACTTACATATCCACTTGGTGTACTTTGTCTTGGGGAACAAAAAGTAGTGCCATCTCCTTGTTTTCAGAAGCCCTTGGAACAAGTCTGGCTAGAATAGAATCAGAAAGTTTTTGAGCTTAGACTCTCTTATGCAGTCTGATACTAGTATGATTATAACCTGTGATTGCTCCACGCACTGCTGGAAGAGGCATTTGAACCTCTCTGAATTCCTTAGATTGACAGGGTGTGGCCAATATTTACTTTCTACTTTTGCAGAAATTAAGCACCAAAATATTCAGAAAGTCACGCATTCAGGTCTGTTGGATCATCTGAAGGTGATTTGGTGGTAGTACTGCAGATATGCCTTTTAAACCACATCCTACAGTTTTCCTGAAACATAGTCTTACACAGAGTCATCATTGCAAAAAATATCTGTCACCAATGTCCATTGCCCATATAAAGTCACGACATGAGATGTACTGAGAGAACCTCGACAAGAGAACCAAGATGGAAAAGGAGATCTCTTCATCTCAGCAACAGGAATGTTCCTTTGTATCCCCAGCTATGATGGCTGCAGAGACCTAGACCATGCAAGCTGAGTATTAAGCCAAGAAATTTGAAAAAGGATCTTTTGTGTTGAAGCAGGTTTCAGGTTCAGCCATGTCTATTGGGGATTTGAAAGCTGTTGCAATCTGCCTGACCACCCAGCACAGATAGCATTAGGCAGTTTCAGGGACTTCAAATAAATCCCTCCATGTAAGCAAGCCATTGCCACAGAGAAGTAGTTATTCTTGCCATTTATCAGGTAGACAAAATAGTCTTCTGGCAAGTTCAGGGACCTGTGATACAAGGATGTGATTCAAGTTATTTGTAATTAAACTGGAGTATTCCTCAACCTCCCTGCTTGCACCAAGGGGTGTTTGGGAGTTAGTTTCTGAGAGGGTAAGAATAGGGGAAGCTCTTTTGGCTGTCAGAAAAATAGGTACAGGGGAGACGTCTAAAAAATAGCTTAAGAATTGGTGTCAATGTCTTAAAATGTATTTGCTAGTGTGTGTTGAAGCAAATTCACAATTTTAAAAAGATGCAATACATGCTGATGAAAGACCTTGCAAAGCATTTATTCAAAAGAGGTAGATGTGTTCCTGTAAACTATGCAGATGAAAAGTTATATTTATAGTCTGTAAAGGATTAGCAATCAGTAAAAAGCACATCAAAGAATAATGGAACATTTTGTAGCAATGATGTGCAAGCTTCAGGGGAAGACCTGGTTATACTACATGTAGTATCATCTGCTGTCCCCATTGTGTTGTACCTTCCTATGCATAATTGCTTCACCAGGAATATTAATCTGTTCTTGCAGTGTACAGAAATACTGTACAATATATACTCTTCTTCTTTACTATATGATGGTTTTAAGATTGTTGGAGGGCCTGACTCAAAATTTGCAAAACTGTGAGTCCAGTCATCTATAAAAGCAGCATTTATGACAGTTTAGTTACCAAGAACCACATTTATGACTGTGAACATTGTCTGAAATATTTTCTCTGCATATGTGATTTAATATGCCAATTACTTTAGCATGAAGAATGAAAAAAAGTCATTTGTTCAGCTTAATTCCTGACTCATCAGTAACTTCCTTAGAATTATGATATAGACTAATTTATCCCATCCAGTCTCACTGCATCCTCAGATAATATGATTGTGCCTCTTCCTCATTCTCTTGCCACAGAGCAATAGATGGAGATAGATCATTTATTATTGTAAAGTAACCTCTTTGTAGGTTACTTTACAATACTAAATCCCATTTACCTGTGGGATCAAACCCTATTATTTATTTGTTCCAAACCACTTTTTGAGATCATCTTGAGAGACAGCCTTCTCTTGGTACAATGACCAGTGCCCTTTAGCTGTATAAGCTGTCTTCTGTGTTCTTTCTTAAAGACTAGGAAGACTGGAGGGGCATTAAAAAATCAGAGGGCAGTGAAAAGACACTGCTTTTTTCCCCCATAATAGCCAGGAAAGTCCTTCCAGTTCAATGTTAGCAACAGAAGATGATTAATTCGAAAGTCTTTCATCTCTCAATCAAGAAGATTCTTTCATTGTTTCCCGTCTTCCACTTCTTCAGTGTTGCCGCTGAAATCCCCCATGGCAGGATTGTCTCTTCAAATAAGAATCAACCTGTAAAATCTCCTTTTCCAAATGAAATGGGATTAAGCATAAAAGTTTTCAGTAAGGATACTGTTACTGACAGCCTCTCATACTACAACTGCTGCTTCATTCTGGTTTGCCATAAAAGTTGTTACAATTAGTCATGGAAACCTGGTGGCTTCGATGGGCAGCTGGTGTCCTTATGGCTGGACCAACATGTGGTACTCAGTCAGGTTTGGGCAGCACTCACCCATTCTGCTCCCACCAGAGACTGCTGCCTTTTGGAGGATGTAATTTGAAATGCAGGACTGATCTGGTCTCCCGCATGTTGCAGAGGATGGTAAATATTTGAGAGCATAAGTGCAGTGTAGGTGCGTTGTGGAGTTATAAATGATCAGGTCTGGACACAACTAGTTTTGACTGCATTAGTGAGGTGCCTTGGGTGTGACACCCATGGTCACTCTGCTTTTGGTCAGGCAGAGTATGGACAAAGTCATCTTTACTTGCAGTGCAAAGGGAGGCAGATCCTTATCTCTGGTCAGTGTGGAGTCATCTGTAAAAAATGGAAAAGTACATCCCTATGTCACAGTCTTTCAGACATGCAGGATCTCTAAAGGACTTAGAAACTTGTGGAGGTTTACAAAAGAACAAATGAGATGGATTGCAAACTTAAATGAAATAGAATCCAGTTAAAAAGTTAAACACTATCTTGTTTTCATATTTTTTCACCTCTCCACCCCTGATAAAGCCAATCCATTTTAGGTATATAAATGTGATGCACATTTCAAAGGTAAGCTTCAGTAAGCATCATCCTAGAGCTATTTATTTCCAAACTCCTTAGCCATTCAATTGAAATGTCCAATTACTCTAACTTACAGTGCCCCTTAATAACCTTCATAATGATGAAGAATTAAAGTAATAATACATCAATTACACTACTTATTAAGTTAAAGTGACAGAGCATCGATTATGCTGACATATAACCAGTGACACCATTAAAGCAACAGTGTTAAATAGCTGGTGTTTTTTAACAGGGTTATCTCAGGCCACTCAGAAGTTGATGATCATTAATTGTCTTGTAAGTGTAATTTAAGACTTCCTTCCTGAAAGAAAAAATTTCCAAGGGCCTGGAGAGAGTTGTTAAGTTAAATCATGCTGGTGCAGCCTACCTTTGTGTCTTCTTCCCTGGGAAGTCAAGTTCATGATGCTAAACCTGGCTTTGTGAATGTCCATGGATGTAAATTCAGGTTGTGTTCCAGAGTCTCAGACTGTCTTTTCTCCTTGGGTAACTGCAGTTTGTCTTTTAACACTGATTTGCCATCTATTTCTGTGGAAATTGCCTTACAAATTGATAATGTTCACCCAAAGTTTTCTCAGAGATTTTCTGTGAACTAGAATCTCAACTTTTTAAAACCAGTCTTGCTTTTACTTTTTAAATCCCTCAAACCCAGGCAATAAAAGTCATGCTTAGTTGTGAATTTTAGTCCTCTGCTGCTGTTCTAAAGTGCTACTATTTCTATTGCCCATTCATATATGATTTTGGTGAAGTACATGTTACTAAAACATTGCCTTGTGTGTTGCATTTATAGTTTCTACACTTTCACCTAAAGCCTGATGATAATGAAGAGCTTTTTGCTAATCACTCTTCTTGAATGAAAATTCAAGCATCTCAGTGCTCTTACATTAAAGAGCTTGACTTCATTATGTAGGGTTTAAGGGAAAAAAAGTGAAAATATTTTAGGGGGATTTAGAAAAAACCCAAAATCTAAACAAATCCAGGAGTCGAGTAAGAAAACTCAGAACTTTTTGGCAATCTTTTAATTTATTTTGAGCCTGATCCTTGAAATTTGAGCAGATGGTATTGGCAATGCCTCTTACACAACTATTTTCATTTGCAGAATTTGAGCTGAAACACAGCTTGAGTATTATATGTAATGTTCCATGTGGAATAAATTATTCTGACAGGGACTTCACAGACTCTAAAAGTATTGACAAAAACTACTTGGTGTTACCATTATTTGGTGATTTACCCTACATCAGCTGAGCTACAGAAACCACCACAGTCCTCTCCCTGGCCTGATGCAGTCAGAACATATGTGGTGGGTGAAGGTGATGTGATGATTTGATTCACAATTAATGTGCACATAAGACCATATGCATAGTCAGATACCAGCTCATGTGATAAGCAGGATGCAATAATCTTTCACAATGCATTTATTTGCATCTGAGGCAAATGAGAGACACTCAATGGGGCAGTTACCAAGGTTTAGCTGATGCATTAAGTGGTTAGGAAGTGGTAAGGTGGTTACTTGTGGCCACTGCCCTTAATTTCAAACAGTAAAGTATATCACCACTGATCCGCAGTCTGCAACCCTGATCAGCAAGGGCAGTGACTTCTTTCTATACCAAACTAACTAGCACTTATTAAAAATTTGTTTGTGATGCAGGGAGTTAAGACATCAAGCAATATCCTGCTCAGTAATTTCTTTTGTTATTGCTGCTCTTATGAACTTTTGCTGAGATTTCAAAAAAAATAGAATATTACTTTCAAGGACTGCCTTTTAAAAGTCAATTCAGAAATATGAAACAAATTGTCAGCAGCCTTTGGAAATGCTCTGTAGGAACTCAACTCTCATCTTCTTTCTGTAAAAGCCTGAGGTAAAGTTAGGTGTTTCACAAGATAATAAATATTTCTTAATTCTCATATCTTTGAGCTTGCCAACAGAATGGAAAATACCTGAAAGTTGCTTCAGGAAACAGGACTTAAAACTAAAAGGTATGCTTTGAAATGCAACAGCAAGCACAAAGTCAGTCTAAGCCTCAGCAAAGTGTAGTAAACCTGATGACTCTGGTTTTCTTGTACAGCATTTTTGGAGCTAATTTGAAGCTGTGCATTCCCAATGCAACCACGGGCTACAAGACCTTAGCCAGCGTATTTTAAATGAGGCCTTTCCAATTGGGATAGTCCTTGTGTTGCATTGAACTGCAATGTATTTACATCATTAGCTTGGAGAGAGATCAGAAAACCAGTGTAATAAATATAGCAATTTTAAAAACCCCAAATTCTTGCTAATGATCTGATCTCACTGTCCCACTGGGGTCATTCCTTATTACTTTAGTTTGCTTAACATGAATTAGATCTGTGTGTGTCCAAAGAACAGAATGGTGTCAGCTCTGGAGATCTTTTTGGCCTAGTCTTTTTCTGGTAATTTTCCTCCTGCTATACAAGTAGTTGAACATAAAGACAGAGTTGATTTTGTTTTTCACATTGTTTGCCCCTGCACGTGGTCTTTCACATGCAAATTATTTGACACTGTCCCTCATGATGTCCCTGTCTTTAAACTGGAGACACACAGAGCTGATGGATGGACCACTCAGTGGATAAAAACTGGCTGGATGGGCACATGCAAGGGGTTGTGGTCAATGGGTCACTGTCCACAAGAAGACCAGTGGTGAGTGGTGTCCCTCAGGAGTTGGTACTGGGGCCAATACTATTCAACATCTTTGCTGGTGACTTGGAGAGTGGGATCGAGTGCACCCTCAGCAAGTTCACTGATGACACCAGGCTGTGTGGTGCAGCTGACACACTGGGGGGACGGGATGCCATCCAGAGGGACCTGGACAGGCAGGTCAATGCAAACCCCTTGAAGTCCAATAGAGTGAGTGCAAGGTCCTGTGGCTGGGTTGTGGCAATCCCAGGCACACCCACAGGCTGGGCAGAGAAGAGACTGAGAGCAGCCCTGAGGAGAAAGACTTGTGGGCAGCGGCTGATGAAAAACTCTACATGAGCTGGCAAATGTGCTCACAGCCCAGAAAGCCAAACGTGTCCTGGGTTGCAGCCAAAGGAGTGTGGGCAGCAGGTCGAGGGAGGGGATTTTTCCCCTCTATCCTGCACTTGTGAGACCCCACCTGGAGTGCTGTGTACAGTTCTGGTGTCCCCAATACAAGAAGGACATGGAACTGTTGGAGCAAGTCCAGAGGAGGCTGTGAAGTTGGTAAGAGGACTGGAGCACCTCCCCTACAAAGACAGGCTGAGAAAATTGGGGCTGGTCAGCCTGGAGAAGAGAAGGTTGCATGGAGAACTCACAGCAACCTTACAGTACCAGAAGGGGGCCGACAGGGGAAGCTTTGTCAGGAACTGGTGTTCTTTGTCAGGAGTGATAATGATAGGACAAACAGCAATGGGTAAAAACTGAAAGAGGGGATGTTTTGGTTAGATATTAGGAAGAAATTCTTTACTAAGAGGGTGATGAGACACTGCGACAGCTTGCACAGGGATGCCCCAATCCTGGCAGTATTTAAGGCCAGGTTGGATTAGTCTTTGGCCCAGGAGGTCTGCCTGCTCATGGCAGGGCAAGTTGTATCTAGATGATCTTTAAGATCCATTCCAACCCATAATATTCTATGAATTTATGTTAAATCTATATCAAGAGCTTGTGGGAAACACTAGGGGATAATCATAGCCATCCCTTTCCAAGAATTGTCATACCACAAGAATATAAGGTAACCAATGGTAACTAGAAAATTACCATTTCTCAGAAAAAAAAAAAAGTCCTGAAAAAACACTTTCTCATAAAGACATATTAAGAGCCACTATAAAAGTGCAAGGTCTGAAGCTTCTATGTGGAAGGACAGCTTTTATAAGTGTGCCATGTGTTCAACGTGGGCAGAAGAATTTGCCCATGATACAGAGAGGAATGGGCATCTGCTGTGCAGTGGGTCTGTTGCTGTTGTGAGACTTGAAGAATGGGTTAATGAAGACAGCTTTCAGAAATCATGTGAGAACTGAGCCTCTGTTGTGCACACAGTCTGCATCCCCCTGCTGTCCCCAGTAATATAAACACACACATAAAAATATCTTTTCACGTGTGTATTTGACAACTGGAGAGGAGGTGTTGGGGGTGAATGGCACCTGACACTGTATGTTCACTGTGAATATCTGCAGTTCCTTCCACAGCAGTTTTCTTATGTCCCTTGTTTTTCCAAATGTTGTTTTTTGGTTTTTTGGTGGGGTTTTTTTTGGTTTTTTTTTTTTTTTTTTTTGAGGGAAGATGGAAAGAAGGGTGTTGGAGGGAATTTTTCTGCAGTTCCTCAGACAGAACAAGGAGTGTCACAGTGTGCCAGAGGCATGTTACTGTAGTTTTAAGACCAAAGTGTATGTTGCCTGCCCTCGGAGGTGGCAGGAAAGTACAAGGGATTCAAAGCCTGGTGGGAAATGACTGAATGACTCTTTCGGATGAAGGGACCCCAGCTGGGCACAGTCCTGCTTCTCCTGCCTGAAGCAACCAGTCCCAGGAGTGAAAAAGTCTCCAAATTATGCTCCAGTTTTGTCTTGGATGGAAGTAGTTGGTTAACTTCAAAAGAAAGTCCTGGAGTAAATTAATATAATTGCAGCAAGGTGATCAGGCCAAGACTTGGGACTTGAGACTGAACTTTTTTTATTTGAGAAAGTAGATGCTCTTTACCACCATTTCTCTCTATCCCTCTCTAACTTTCCAGCAGTAAGAACTAAGATGAAATGTAAAACACAAGGAGTTATATCAGCTAATAATTTGATGACAAATAACTGGAAATTATATTAGACTACATGAAAAATAGCTCAAAAGATGAATGTTTTGTGAATATTCTGATTGTTTGGACATAAGATTGGATGAATGATATTTTAAATTGGTTTTTTTGCTTTTTTTGGCCTAACAGTGCAACACAATTTGCTTAGTAGATTCTTTATGTCTGCATACTTTTTTGGCTTTACATTCCAATAGATGTAAAACAACAACCATTGACTGTTGCTTCAACCTGATCTCCACAAATCTCAAAGGAGACTCTATGAAGGATTGTTTCTGGTGTCCTGATGCATTAGTGAGAGTAAGATGTCAAATTTAGCATATCACTGCTACTTCAGCATGTCAGTTTTACTATCACTCTATCTGTGTTTGCCAGATGCATTCAAAAATGAAGTTACATCTTTATTACTATGAAGTACAAGAAAATTTATCTCTGAGAGAAATCAGTGGGGCTTATTTATTTTCACATCCATTCTCCATTAAAAAGAGTAATCCAAAATAACCCCTTCTCCTGCTGAGCAAAATGTTGTTCTTTGTGCTGCAGATACCACATAATGCATATTGTTCATTAATACAGCCCTTTGCTTTAGGGCACGTGGTGTCATTTCAGTGTTAGGCATGAAAACTGGCAGTCTGGTGTCTCAGCCAGTAGTGGAAATGGAAAACCTTAAAGTATGGGGAATGCCTGTCAGGGCATAGCACACTGTATCACCCTTTGTTTTCTAATGGAGGATACTGCACATGAACAGCAGCAGTTCTGAGTAGGGAAGTCACCTTAAAAGACCCCTCCCCATAATCAGTGACCTTAAGGTTGTTTTCTCCTCAGCATTACTTGCAGAGAAGGAGGGGAAATGCAGGAAAGGGGAGTGTGAAGAGTATGGCTGAAAAAGATGAAGAGCATCAAAAGAGGAAGAGAAATGAAAACAAAATGGGAAGAACAGCTGGGAGATGGCTTCTCTGTTAAGCTAAACCAGTCTAGGGGCTCTGACTGCCACAAGTTTGTGAGGCTATAGTTCTGTCCCTGACAGCAAGAGGTTGCTCCACATCACTGATGTAAAGAGATACTGGAATAATATTTATTTAATTGCACAGCCACAGTAGGTAAGCATTTTTTGGCTGAGGTAATTTATGCAGAGTGGAATCCCAGTCCTCTATGAATGCAGGTGCTGGTCTCTGTTCCTATGGTTACACTTGCAAAGAACAGCCCTCTGCTTTTAAGTTGTTTGTAAATATATAAAACTGTCATCTTGGGAACAGAAATTCCCTGAGCTTGGTACCTTGCCTGAGGTAATACTTTGCTTTAATTGTTTTAAAAGCAAGCTAGTGAAAGACAATTCTGCTGGTTAGAGAGGAAGAGAGGAAAGTATGATTTTCTTCCTAGGTGAGAAGGCTCGTGCAGAAACCTGGTGCAGACAACCAGGAGGGTGTAATAGGATGCTTGCTCATTTGATGAATACTCAGTATATATGTCTCCTTTTCCCAGAAGTATTTCTCAGTCATAAGCCTCTGGCCTCACTCTTGCTTGCTGTTATTCCCATCCACACCAAAATGAGGTGCTGTGGTCTATCTGTGTTGGTCACTTCCATCCAAGGGGTGGTATAGAAACCTGCTTTGTACACAAGGCTGAAAATGTTGTTCTCAGATTTTGGTAGAAAAGGAATGGTAATATGTACACATTAATAGAATCAATGACAAAGTGATGAAAGGCTCAATGAACTTCTAGCATGGTCGTGCAGTGTTTTGAAAACTATACTTTTTTTTCCTCAAAATAATTTGTGTCCTTTAATTTAGATTAATAGGCTTTCCTGTCCTATAACTTTTTCTAAATCAAATTTGTTTCCAAAAGAAAATCTTATTCTTTTGAAAGCCCTTTTCTGAATGTTGACTTAGAAGTCAGTCACTGAATTTCTAGCTTTTGGATTAGGCAGTTTGTGAACAAGAACATGAGCTGAAACAATATTTTCTCTCTAAACTCAATTTGAGTTGAAAATAGAAAACACTAGCACACTAAGGCAACTCGGGAGTGGATTCTATGGGGAAAACTTTTGATGGATAAATATATCTTGATGTGCCTCTCCTAGTTTCAGAGGTTGTCTCTGCATTGAATTACAGTAATATATTTTTCTGACATGCTCTTTTGTATAGATTCCCTGGCTTCATCTAAATAAAACTGGACTTTTATATTGAAGTAGTTATATTTCTGGAAAATTAGACAAATATATGACTTATCTACTGTTACTTTCTTTTCAAATCTGAAGAAGGAAAGTGAAATCTAAATGGAATTTGTCATTAGTAAAACCAGACCTTCTATTGCTCTCTTAACAAGGGTTGTCTGGGATATTTACAAATGCTGTAACTTTCTAATTTTTAAATGTAATGCATACACCATACATGCACAATGCCTGCTTAGATGTTTACTGAGTAGTGTCTGTCTTTATAATGTATAATTTAATATGAAATAGTATGTAGAAGAATTTGTTTGAACAGAGACAAAAAGGTCAAAGAAGTCTCAGTCAAAAAAGAAGGGGAGGAAAAATCATGAGACGTGAAATAGGGTGTGGAAAAGCTGAGCAATGCAGGTAGGGAAAAGAGAGAAGGGTGAACAAGGATCCAAAAGGAGTAACACTTCACAAAGAATGTAAGATAACTGCCTAATTGTCAACCTACATTTAAACCATATAGTTTTGGAACTTATTATCTAGAGTCCTGCTCTCCCTCAGTAATTCCAGAGGCTTTGAGGAACATCTGAAATTTTGGATGCATAGAGAGATCATAGGTTCTGTGACTGAACCTATCAGAAATCTGTCAGCATATGAGAGCAGGAGCTTTTGATCCTTACCTGTACAATCAAGCTCTCTGATGATTCTGCATATCAGTGCATGGTAAGTGAAGCACTAAGAATGAAATCTGGGAGCTTCAACTCTGCTCTGCTTTGTAAAGAGAAGACTGGAAGCCAGTAATTTAAGAAGAAGCCTTCCTAAAAAAACCTTTTTGTTAAACGCACTGAAAAGAATCACAAAGCATTTTAGTGCATGTGGCGTTTGCAGCTGAGTTCAGTGAAATTTTAAGAGATTCATTCTGGCTGCCAGGAGAGAGTCTTTGGGACTATGACGATGTTTCTTATCATCCAAGTTTCTTTTTCTGTTTTACGCCATCAAATTAGGAAACAAAACCCACCTTTTTTCTTGTCCTTTGCCTGTTTTGTTATATATTTTGGAAACTCTTTGCATGATGTTTTCTTGTGCCAATGTCTGTATGCAACACATAGCATGCTATGATTATAATTTATGCACATCTGGAAGTACTTCCACGAATATAGATTTAGTACCAAGTTCAATAATAGAAAATTGCTATTGCTAACAAATGTCACCTACACTTGACTTCTGTTTTCTAAAAACTTTCAAAGTTTATAGTAAATAAGCTCCAATGAAAACAAACTGAGTGATTAAAATCTGGATTCCTTTCAAAGTGGTTTCTGGCATATAGGAAATAAATTATAGTGTATTCAAAAAAACCAGCTGCTTCCATTTGGGTAGAATATGTTATGATTTAATGAAGACAACCATCTGCTCCTGAGTAAAATCCTAATTAAACAATATATGACTCAAAACAAAATTAGCAATAAAGCAGTTAATATTTTACAAATGTTGCCTGCAATGTATAGCAGCTAGTATGTTAAAAGCTTCTTTAAATATGTCTGACTTTCATAATATTTTAATAGACTTAGAGAACAGGCTTGCTATATCTGTGGCTGATACCACCACCAGATTTCATAGCACAAGCTAAAGCTTGTGTTGAGAACTAATATGTCCATCATGTTTTAATTTTTTCGTTTGTTTGTTTGTTTTTTCCTGTTTGCTGTTTAGCATCACCTTTAATGAATTATTCTGCAAAACAGATGCAACAGCTTCTGAAAAAAGCTGTGGACAAATGGAACAGCCTGCCTGAACACATAATTTCTGTGCCAAAGTCAGATTTGTGAATGAAAACCTCATTTAGCTTGTATGGCATGTCTCAGACCTGCTTATACAACTGTGCAAAAGGACACAGAAAGCTGGTTAAAGGGATCTTAAAAGCAGAGTTGTCATCGGTGCAATATATAGACCACCCATTCTCTGAGGAAACAAATGTAATACTTCACACAGCCTAGATGTTGATGCTTAAACTACAGGCAAGCTTAGAGAAATAATAATGGGTTCTGTATAGTTAATTTACTTTAAGGGAAAACTACTTTTTTTTCTGGTCAAATGTGAAGCATGTGGACCTAGAGACTGCAGCTGAGGACATGTGCAGCCCCAGCTGTATTTCTGGGGGGGGCTGAACCTTGTTTGGATTTCTGTGCCATGGCTCTACCTCCAGAAGCATGAGACTTGATGGGAAACAAAGGAAAAGTGAAGTGATAGAACAGGCAGGCAACACTTTTGTGCTCTGACTCACTGAGATATGAGAGGTCCTTGTGCACTGTTCAATGAAAACAAAAACCATCATAAATAGCACTACTGTGCATAAGCACAACTCCATCCTGTTCATGGCATATTGCCTCCTTCCACGTGTATGACCCTATTTTTTTAAGTGTTTTCAAGAACTAGTAGAAGCTATAAGGAAAATCAAAAACTACAGCTTGCTTGACATGGATATAAAATTTAATAACCCTGAGAACTCTCTCTCTTTTAAGCTGAAATAACTGTCTGGATCAAACAAAATGGAGAAGTTATTATTATATGAGTGAAATTAGGTAGTCTGCTCACAAATCAGATCCTTGCCTTTTTTTTTCAGAGCCTTCAAAGTGGATGTAGCTAGACTGAAAACATGAAACTCACACTTCCCCTGCTGTTTCCCAGTGTCTGTTGAATGGAAGAGAGATTTTTCTTTGAGATTCAGAGCATTGTTGAAGGGTTTTATCTTGCTCTGGTCTGTACAGCCTGACTTGCTGTGGCACAGCTGTCTGTACAGGGGTGATACCACCCTGGGACAGCCTCAGGCTGACACAAACCAGCTGTAGGAGTAGGGCTCCCATCAGCTACCAGCCAAGTCTGGGTGCAATAAGGGATCAGGACACACACCCCACACATCTGTCTTTGTTATCAAAAGTACTCCATCTATGACTCAAACCAAAAGGACTTTAAAATTTTTGTTGTTGTTTTTGTTCCTTGCTTATCTCTAGAAACTATTTTGTTGGTTTTTTTCCCTGGGCAAGAAATCAGCTTTTTTAGTTTAGTCCCTGAATAAAATGTTCCAGTACTGTGCTAAACTGGGCTACGTTGTGGAGGAATATTTTTCAAGTCAGACATAAAGCTGTTCTCCTGTCCCCTTATATTCTTCAAATTAAACTTCAGAGAACACTGTAGCTTCTCTCATTTCACACCTAGAATACACAGCAGCAGGTCTTTAAGGTAAAATCCTCCGAAAGAAAAATGGAATAATTTTCTCTTGAGGATGTTATTCTACTGTCTCTAGGATGAGCAGCAGTTGCAACAAATTTAAAAGTTCCTCAGTAACCCAGCTAGAGTGGCCCCAGTGGATAGACCCCCATCCTCTGTGGTCTGCAAGAATCTGTTCAGCTCTGCATGGAAATTTTACACTGCTTTTATTAGGCATTAAACTGCAGTGCAGTTTTGAAGAGCAGAGTTAGCCACATAATTTTTTCCATATAGGTGCTGAAAGGAAGCAGCTGCCTGTGAGGGGAGCAGTTTTGAAGGCCAGAGACCGAGTTCTGAGATGGCTATGCATACTGCTTCTCTCCCATTAATGACTTTGTTCTTTTATTGTGTCTACTCAAATGACTTGCTCTGGTGCTGCAGACAACCAAAATTTCTGTAGGAATATTTTTTTCCTTTTTTTCTCATCTCCTTCCTCTAAAGTACTCAAAATTACCATTGTAAATCACTAGCTGGATGTAGCCAATACAGCAGCAGTCTTCATTCATGTAATTTAAAGCCCCATGCTACACCAAAGTTAATCTTATCCTTGAGATCATCTAATTCCACCCCCCTGGTATGGATAAGGACACCTTCCACTAGACCAGGTTGCTCCCAGCCCCATCCAACCTGGCCTTGAACACTCCCAGGAACTGGGCAGCCCCAGCTTCTCTAGTCAACCTGTGCCAGTGTCTCACCACCCTCACAGTAATGACGTTCCTCCTGTCTGATCTAAACCTGCCCCTTTTCAGTGTGAAGCCATTAGACTTGCTCTAGTGCCTCTATCAAGCTCCCAGACCTGGATGCAGCACTCCAGGTGAGGTCTTGCCAGAACAGAGTAGAAGGGCAGAATCACCTCCCTCTACCTGCTGGTCACACCTCTTTTGATGCAGCCCAGGATACATTTGATTTTTCTGGGGTGAATGGGAAGGTTGTTGGATCACACTGAGTTTTTGAGCCAGCATTCCTTCCCTTTCCTGATGTATTAGGTACCTGTCAGTCACTGACAATGCAGAAGGTGTCTCTTTAGGCCTGGGAATGATTAACTCCACAATAAAGGAGGTTGCAGCTTTTGTCTCAACCTCAGTGAAGTTGAAAGGCGAATCTTACAAACCTGTTTGTGTCATGTGGATACAAGGACGTACCTGCCATAAGTCTGCAGATGATTTTTACACATACCTACAGGTATGTGTATCTAGGAAAACAAAAGCAAAATGCACATAGCTATGTTTATCCTGCTCTTGCAGCTGTAGCTTCTGACCTTTTTCCAACACCAGTCTAAATTTAAGATCCCTTTATTGCAGTGCAAAATATGAGGAAATGTATATTTATTGGTCAATCTTACCTGCCTTCTACTGGACTGTGCTTGATAATTTCTGCCTGATGTCAATAGAAAAAGCTTGTGCCTATAGTGTCAGTTTGCCTTTGACAGCAGGTCTGGCTTCAGCACTCAAGACAGAAAGAGTGTGCACATATTGCTCCTGACATTTTCTCAGAGGTATTACTGCCTTGCTACCTCACCTATCAAACATGGTGAATTGTGATTCTACTCATTGATTACTAGCTTTCCTGGGCAACTGAAGGCGTTGCTAGCCATTACCTGACATGATGTAAAACCAGTTGAATACTTTGGCAGGTACATTGTGTTAAGAAACTGTATTTTTAAAATGTCCTTAAGAGGATTTTATGTATGTCAGATTGCTTTTATCTTATCCTTGTACTGGCAAATCTTTATTTTAGTATGTATGCATCAATGTGTCTCTACATCAGCCTTCTTCCATATTGTTATGATACGCTGTTTTGAACAGAGCATACATAAATTATATTAGAAAGGGTTGATTAAGAGAGTGATTTTATTTATCATAGTCACAAATCTTTAAAATCCACAGGGAAGGCTTCTCAGCCAATGACGTTATAATTTTTAATGCCTTTCCTGACAAAGTTTTGGAAATCACACCTTGTCCCTGAATACCCCGAGGATTACGTATCCCCTTGTCAAAAACGGCAAGGTTATTATTCACTCATATAGTGCCAGTAATGTTCAGGGGCTGTAATCATCTTGTAGTGATCCATGTTATTAGATTTCAGTGGTCTGACAACGATTTATCAAATGCCACTTACTATATCAAGAAGGGCAAGCAAATAAACCTGTCCTGTCCTGTCAGCCTCAGCACCAGCACACACGCTTGCTTCCCCGAGCACCTGAGGCATGAAATCCGCCAGGGCTATTTCTGATACATCTCGCTTTTAAATAAAAACAGCTATTCTGGAGACAGTAATTCGTGTGCCCGTTCATCCGTGCGTGGCACCCAGTTCATGAGGGACACCTGTGCAGCCAGGCCAGAGGTTCCCTTCTCCGGTAGCCTTTGTGCTGATCCCCTGGGGTCAGGGCACGGCTCCGCCGGCCGGGCGGCTCTGCCGGGCCCCTGAGGGGAGCGGAGCAGCCGGGGCCGGCTGCCCTCTCTTGGCCGCCTTCCCAGCAGCAGCCAAAACCGCGGCTTAAAACGGCGCCTGGCGCCGGGCCGACGAGACCGCCTCAGGAGCGGAGAGAGGCTTCACCTCGCGTCTCCGAATTAAGAGAAATGTTTATTTCAATGCAGGCTCAGGAGCTGGAGGTGCTAATCTAAACCCACAGTGCCTCTCTGGCTTGGAGTGAGACAAGTGACCCCTTGGTGTCTGTTAGTCCATCCCAACAGCAGGGCTAAGGAACTGCACTGTTCCTTGGGCACTGGTAACAGCCACAAATGAAAGAGTCAGGCTTCCTTAGCCTGATCCCATGCGGACTTTCCTCTTTGGCTCGTGTCATTTATCACAGCAGTCTTTTGCCGTGGAATTTACATTTTGATGTAATGAAACACCAGAGCTATCATTATTTGAGTAGGATTGCCAAGATTGGCAGCGGTGAGGTTAAGGCACACATATGCCTGCATGATAATATTAGAACTTTGGTGAGGCTTAGCGGGGAATGCCATCAAATTTCTAAGGTTATTCACTTCATCAGCAATCAAACCTACCAGTTAAGGAAGTATGGTCAGTCAATCTTGTAGAAAAGCTTGTTCTGACACTAAATAGTGGTTTCTCTGTGCCTAAAATAGAACCAGGACCAGGAGTTGGACTTGGATAATCCATGAAGTTGGAGTCCCTTCCAACTCAAAATATTCTGTGATTCTTAAAATAAATGATCAGTGAAACAATATTTAACATATGAATGAAAATAGTATGTTTAAGCAAAAAAAATTATCAACCTTTTAACAGTCAGATAAGAATGCCTGATTACTAATAAACTGAATTTAGTGAAAGAGACTTCATCTATATAGAGTCCTTGTCATCCTACTAAAAGACAGCATTCTACAAAGGATCTAAATTATATTTGTGTGCTTGATAGAAAAATGTAATAATAATCTTTTACTCATGCTGAAGACCAAGCTAGCTACTGTTTGTAATGGAGTTCAGGTGGTTTACCCCTGCTGAGGATCCAGGCACAACCTTTTTTTTTTTTTTTTTTTAGCTATATTTCTCAGTAATTTACTTATAAGTAAAAGGAAACATGGAGTATAGAAAAACTGGGTCTATGCACTGGAATTGCATCCTGCTGCTGTTCCAGTCAGGTTCTGGGTGTAAGACAGGATTGTTAAGTAGCAAACGCCATGCTAAGAGTTGAATGTATGCACTTTATTCCCAGTTCTCTTGCTATGTAACCTTAAATATCTCACTAAACCTCTTAACTCATAGAATTGTTATCTTAAAATTGATAACTACCACAGGCGTGTCTTTGCATTTGTGTGCAAGCTGCGGTTTATGAAACCCCCTTAAATGCCTAGTGGAAAGACACTCTTTGAAGGTTTGTTACTGGTTTGTTGTGTGGCATTGATACAGACAGAGCAGTTGCCATTACAAGACAGACAGCCCTTAGTGCTGGGATGATGCTGGCATTGGCATGGGTACATCCCATGTTAAATCTTTGACCCTAGGCAAAACTATTTGATGCTCGGAGTTTGGAATAGAGGTAAGCACTTTGCATCTTTTGAAGAGCTGTGTGAATTTCCTTAGAATCAGAGAGCAGAAGGATTCAGAACAAACTTCAAGGCCAACAGAATGTATATGGATGTAGAGAGGAGAAAAACGGGCCACAGTGACAAAAGAGAAGCTCACAGATGAAATATCTCAAGCATCCACTGAAGAGTGGACAGTCATGAATCAGAATCAGTAGCAATGAACTACTTTGAATGTGAGAACCCTTGATATCCTTTGAGCTGCAGCAGGCATTTAGATCTTATTACAACCAATTCTTGTTCCTCCTAATTAAAACCAGAATGCATTCAATACTCTAATGCAAAGTGCTCATATAAATTATTTGCATTCTTCTACTTGAGTTGACAAGTCAAAACAACCCCACATGAGAAGGGACTGTAATATGCTCTGATGGCCTATGCACAGTGCTCATTGATAAGACAAACATTTCCTGAGATGCATAATAAAAAACTGATCTTAAAAACCTCAATAGGCAGGACAGAGTGTGCAGGCTGCCCGCTCCAGCTGCCTATTCATCTTGTATGGAGCTTATAAACAGTAGGTGACATGGTGCTATATTTTCATGTGGTTTTATTATTAGTTAACAAAACCAGGAACAATATTTGAATAGCAATTCTATGTTTGGAAAGGTAGGCACTTCTAAGGCATGCCTCAAGGCTATACCTCATTAGTTTGCTTATGTTACCTAGCTATATATCCTTGGGAATGGAGTAGGTGCTTTACATACAAATAAAAGATGTGGGCGGAGGAGGAAAGAGGGCTGAATTATTCACTTTTCTTCCCTGCAGCTGGTGTAATCGTGCATGCTATGGCAAAGTGAATGTAAAATACCATAAGCAAGGTTTGAAGCTGGTGTAAGTTAGTACAGCCCTGTTGAAGTTGACAAATATTGTGGGCAGCTTCTATGAAGGCTTAGACCTGCATCATATTCGCTGCTGTGAATGACTGTAAGGAATCGGGTCTCAGGTCCCAGGTCTTGTTTATACATACTAGATAAACATAGGAAATCAGGGGAGGAGAATGATCTGAAAGCAAAGTATTATTTTGAGCTGTACAGGTTTCTAGACATGTGAGCTGGTAACTGGACTCTACTTAGGCAGATAGATGTCAGCTGGCTGCTCTTGAAGAATAGGAAAAATAGGTGTCAGAGAAGAATTCCTGTTCCAAGACAGTAATTGACTCTTTTTTTTTTAATATTTCATAAGCAATCTAGATTGGGAATAGAACTCTTAGTCAATGTGACAGTGGCATGGGTTAGTACAAATACAAATGCCAGGAAAATGCATAAAAAAACCAAATGCAGTTTCTGAGTTAATTAATTGCTCAGCACTGGTAAAGCAATGTAACCATTTATTAAAATAGACAAGGCTTTGTGTGCAAGTCACAGCTGAATTGCCTGCTAATTAAGAAAGAGCTAATACTAATTTAGATAACAGTCTTGTCAATAATTGTGGACAAAAGGAAGAAAAATTTTATTAACTGGAAAAAAATGGAATTGATGACTTCTGGATACTGAAATCTGAAAAAAATTAATGAGCTTGCAAGATATTGATACTAAATGGTACCAGACACTTCCTGTCGAGTGACTGTGTTCTATTAGACACTTCTCTCTCATCACTCATCATTATCATTGGCTAGGGTTTTATTGTGTATTTGATAATGTACTTGAGGGAATGTTTAAATACACTGTGTGGTAGTAAAGAGCATAGGAATAAAAATTTGATTGTAATAATTTCTTTATTTACCTACTGATAGAAATTCTGAACTTCATAATGTGTACAAAGATGCAATTTGGAAAAATCTATAGATATTTTTTACCAAAACTCAGTGGAGGGATGGTCCAAGCCACAGATGGGTGTTTGGGCTACATCCACCAAAGGTCTCATGTCTCACAGAACATACCTGGTGAAGGGAATGGCTTGCAGAGAGTGATTCATGTTGGCTTTCCCGGGGAGGCATGGCAATCCAAAACGAAATACAGAAAGAGGAGCTCCCAGTAGTAAGTGCAGGGACATTCTGAAAAATATCCTTTCAGTGCTGATGGCATCATCCTAGTATGTTTCATGCACTCATCAGCCAGGACTTTGCTATGTTCTTTCAAAATATCTTGGCTCTTTCCATTTACATGACCAAGAGTGCTGTCCGTGTCATGAACACCTTAAAGGATTATTGAGAGGTTGTGACTTGTCTGGAGAGTGAGATTTGCCCTTCTCAGCCTTCCAAAAATTTATTTTTCAGATTTATGCCTTACAGGCCAAATACCTGGGCTTTGCAAGAAGTAGATCTGTGTTCTTCAGGTCAAACAGGCAAATTGCACATCGTGAGCCAGATGTCACCTTGATTGCAGGCACCAAACAGAAAACTTCATAGCTCTTTTTCTGACACATTCCTGCCATCTCCTCTGGCAAAGATTTCACTTTCCTCTATACCAGACAAGTTTGTATGCTTTTCTATAGACCCCAAGGGTAAGCTTTGGCATATCTAATCTTAGAAATCTCTAGTGTAAACTTCAGCTTCTGAGTGAATCATTGAGATTCCCTTTATAGACAATAAGGAACAGGACTATCTTGAGCCAAGTCTTATTGTATTGTAAAGCAGATGTGCAAAATAAATTGGGTGAATCCTACCTAAAAATACATATTTCTTTCCTCTAGAGAGCTTCAGGTAACTAGCTCAAGATACACTTCTAGAGAGAAGCACGCATATCAATGACATCTATATAAGATAAATCCTTCTCTAGATTTCAAGGTCTTTCACATCTAAAAGTCATTGAAGGAGGTAATAGAGGGTGAAAAATAGGCACTGCTTTCTGTCTCCTTCAACTTCTCTGTCTTAGGCTTCTCCTTTAAAATTTACAGAAATTATACTCAATTGTTATCTATTGTCCTATTGACATAACCAGAAAATGAGGTATGTTTTGTTACTGACCTTTTTGTAAGGAGCAGGCTGGAAGGTTGCATGTCTTCTATTTTGCTTTTTTAAAAGGGCTTAATGAAGAGAATGAATCATTCTAAGTCAGTTGGAGTTAGATCAGCTTTTTGGAAAGATTTTTATGTGCCTTGCCTATTCCTCTTTTCTGAAGTTCATTCTCATGTTGTTTCTGTTTGGAAGAGTTTCCCTCTTGTAAACTCTGAGCATAGTATAATCACAGAGAAAGTTATATTCACATAATTATTATTTTTTTAATTTCTCCACATCCACTGTTCATCTGCATTTTGAATATTCTGGGGTTTAGGACTTGTTGCTTGGACCTAGTGAACTCACAATTAATTTACTTTGACATTGATCTGTGAGATGTGACCAGTTAATTTGACTCTAAAGCATATTTGAGCTGGCAATTTTATTTTTCAACATTCTTAATGGAAAAATACAATGATATGTTGCAAGATGCTGGATGTCTTGGAAACACATAACATCTACAAAATAAACATCAATGTAAGGAAATAAACTAGTTGTTGACAAGTTGTGGCAAAGAAGACACTTGATTAAGCTTCACTTCAAACACTGGAAGATGCTGACTCTATCATCCAAAAGTTATGAATGTGTGTGTTGGTAGAGGGATTTCAGCCCTGCATGCCTATTGCTACATAGCTTTAGGTTGCTTTTCTTCAGGTATAGGCCAATTTTCAAGAAACTGAAACTGTTCTGTATGCAGACAGTTCTGCCAAAACCCCCTCAAACAAAACCAAAATAACCCATGTGCCCAATTCGATCTTTACAATTTGGACTTTTTGGAAAATGAATTTGTACATCATAAATTTAACTTTCAAGTCCTTTCTGATGAAAATGCATGTCATCACCTGTCAACAATCTCCATGTAACAAAATACATTATTACAGAGACGTCACAGATAGGAATCCATAGATATATCAAGGATAGCCTGTTGGTGGGAAATCATTATTTGTCAAGCTCATTCTAATAAATACTCATTTACTTGGGTTTTGTTTGTGGTGCTCAAGCTGAGAAATGCAATTTAGCGGGATTGTTTATTTTGCAACTTAATGCTAAATCAGGAGGGAGAGGCCTTTCTTGGCAAGGATTGCAAACACTTCTGAGTCCAGATATTACGTCTGCTTGTCTCTGACTGTACTTGATGATTTTTGATAACTAGTGCTGATAAATATAAGGGCTTAAGTAATGGCCATAGAATGAGGATAAAAGTGATAATTTGCTCAAGGGGCTTAACACTGACATCTTGAAAAGAGAATCCTTGGAATGAAGTCAGCCATATATTCATGTCAGGGCCATCTATTGCTGTTTATTATAAATTCAAAGCCCCACCTCTTTAAATCACAGAATCATCAGTGTTGATAGAGCTCTTCAAAGCTATCTAGCCCAACTGTCGACCCAGCACCACTGTAACCACCCCTAAACAATACCCCTAAGTGCCACATCCAGATGCCTCTTTGAACACTTCCAGAGACAGTGATTCCACCACCTCCCTGGGCAACTAATTTCAATGCCTAAGCCCTCCCAGTGGAATAAAAATATCTGGTATCTAATCTGAACCTCCTCTGAACACAATTTAAGGCTATTTCCTCTTGTCCTTTCACTTGATTTGTGTCAGAAGAGACTGACCCCCACCTTGCTACAATGTCTTTTCAGGTGGCTGTAGACTAAACACCTCCAGCTCCCTCAGCTGCTCCTCATAAAACCTGTGCTCCAGGCCCTTCTCCAGCTCCTTTGCCCTTCTCTGGAAATGTTCCAACACCTCAATGTCTTTCTTATCATGAGGGGCCCAGAACTGAACACAGGATTCGAGGTGTGGCCTCACCAGTGCTGGGTACAGGGGGACAATCCCTGCCCTGGTCCTGCTGGCCACACTGTTGCTGATCAGGCCAGGATGCCATTGGCCTGCTTGGCCACCTGGGCACTGTTGGTTCATGTTCAGCTGCTGTCAAATGGCACCCCCAGGTCCTTTTCCTCTGGGCAGTCTTCCAGCCACTCTGCCCTCAGCCTGTAGAGCTACAGGGGGTTGTTGTTACCAAATATTTTAATAAGTTTTGTCTTGAACAGTATAGAGGAGCTATGTAAACATAGTTGTTCATATTTATGTAAAGACACCCAAGATATTGCTAGGAGTTATCCAAAGAGGGGAAGAATTGAATTGATGATGATATTATTGTTCATAATCGTAAAGATTTTCAGGCATAGGTTTACTAAGACTGTGGAGGCACAGTCCAAGCTCATGAATTGTCCATTGGATTAGAAATCCTAATATCAGGTTTATTTCGTTTTCCTATATTTGACCACATTTATGTTAAATGTGGAAGTTCTTTCAGTCTTGTTAAGTATTTTTATAGAGACCATGTGCAGGCAATAAAGTCTAGTAAAACTAATGGCTCCATAAAGTCAGTGACCAAACATTCTGAAATTTTTTTTGATTTAGGGACATGAACAAGCATCAAACTTACAACAAACTTCAGTGCAATTCTCTCTCATACAGTTTATTCGGTATGAGAACAAAACTTTACTGAGTGCTTGAGATTCACTTGGTCTCTTTCTCAACCTTTATCTCTTATCAGGTTCATCAAAGCTTTTAGGAGATACAGAAGTTTTTTGATGAAAAGCAGATTAGGACTGCAGGATGATACTGAATTTTGATTTTTTTTTTTTTTTTGGCAATACTGAAGTTTTTTTAAAGCAAGTACAGTGGCTTTTAACAGAAAAAAAAAAGTGTGATTGTAGACAGTTTAAAGTAGAGCATCTGAACAAGAAAAAGAATATTTCTTTTCATTCCCCCAAGCTGTTAAAAGCATCTGATAGCTGATGAACCTTTCAGTCTAGCCAAGAAGTAGAAGTTCAGCATTAAACTGGAAGTGTCATGCCCGTGTCAGATTCGTTACCTTTTGAGGTGTCTCACAGCTTTTACCTACACTCTGGCCTAGCCCTTTTCATGAGATGGTGATGGCTCTGAAAGGCATTAATGTTTTTATTTTTGTTATCAAGAAACTTTCCTGCCCTTTCACTGCTAAATTAAAAATAAAGACAAGGAAAACTAGCCAAGCAGTTCTCTCTCTCCTCCTAAATCTTCTTGATATTTGTTATTCCAAACAGACTTATTTTCCAGCTTTGCCTGGCTGTTAGGTGAGTTGGTAAGGAGATGAAGGATGTTTGAGAAAATTACTTCTGCAGAGTGAGACTCAAGGAGAAAACACTGAAAACTTCTTTTGAGCTATTTCCTCTTGGATTACTGAACTTCTTTATTTTCAGTGCAGGTATTTGGACAGCTCTTTCTTAGAGGCCATTTGACAACAGTTTAGGGATATCTCTGCCAGGATCACCTCACTCCATTTTCACATTCATTCTAACAGCTTCACCATCTGTCTGTATCCCACTGCAGCTCAAATCTCCGTGTATCCTCCCCATAACTGCCTGTCTCTCACCTTTATCCCGTTAGGTCTTGTCTGTTCCACAAAGCTCCTCCCTGCTATTTCGCTCCTGGCTCTTCCTCTTTTACCTTCTGGTTGTCCAAATTCCTAGACAGTGAATCACAGAGTCCTAGAGAAATGAAATGCAAAGACAGGGTGCCTGGATAGTTGATAATTTTGGGAATGGCTCCAGCCCCATCAGAGACTGTTTTTGTGCAGTCTCACCATGGAAAGTAGGCAGGAGTTGGGTGCTTCATGTCACTCCAGTACATTTGATCCAGGTCTGAAACCAGAACCTGGCTGGTGCTCAACCACTTCTCTGCCCTCCTCCTCCTCTTGCTGCCAGATGCAGTCTTTTTCTTTCTTGAAAGCTACTGATCATCCTCCTTCACTCCACTTGCCTTCAGGAAAACAATGAATTTCAGGCATGTGGTCTGAGAAAATCCTTCATTTTCTCATCAGTTTCTGCACTGATTGCAGCAGGGCAACAAAACAACTGCACTTTTCCAAATAAGGCACCTAGCTGGCCTCAAACACAGCCTTTTAGAGAAAGATGCCCAAAGCATAATAAACAGGCTGAAATTATAAATCCATTGCTATCACAGAGCTTACAAGTTCTTAGTTGACTTGCCTGTGTATAGCTGGTTGTTTTCTTTCTGCATAGCAGCATGTAATTAAAATATTCATATGCAGATTGCAGCCCATTTAGGGCTGAATGCTGCTAGATGCTGAACAAAATTTGAATAGTACCGAGAGATTTCAGCTGCCAAGGAAGAGAGAGGATGCTCAAAGTAGTCTGAGTTGGCCAGCATCTGACAGACTGCCTTAACATTGATTTGTTCTTATGTTAGGATAAAACTGGCAAGGAACAGGAAAGCAGTTTAGGGCTCAATTAACAAACAGCCTTTAAAAAATGTATTTCACTTTCTGCCTTAGGCTTTGCCTTAGGGCTAGTCCTGTTCACAGAGTTAAGACTAAAAGAGAAAAACTGCTTATATACATAACATCCTGTAAACAGTTATCCCCTCTATAATAAGGGCAATTCAAAACATCTCAATGTCACAGACACTCTGGTACGGAAATCAATCAGGCTGGTATTAGGCCAAATTATTCAGTAGAGTAGCTAAGATTGATTTGGAAAAGGTTTGTTTGTTTGGTTGGTTGGTTGGTTAATGTTTTCATAGTGTTTGAAGTGGAAAAAACTAAAGTAGTATCTTTTGAATTTGGGCATAAAGTAGGCTGGGCTGAAGGAGTTATATGGCACAAGGAGACTGTTGCTTTGTCCTGGTCATGGAGAATATTGTGGTGGAAAAAATAAAGTTGGGACGCTGTTGGGACATATTACATTAGATAAATATATAATTATGGCAGTGGCTACTTCTTTCCTGTTGCACTTCACAAAGGTGCAGAGGGCCTCTGCTGTAACTGGGGGTAGTTTTGATTAAGTCACTTCTGTGTTCTTACAGAGGCTTATATTATGGCAAAGAAGAATGGTTTTTTGGAGAAGTGTTTTTGGAAAAGCAGTGGAAGTCATCTCTGCAGAGTGACTCTGACTGGGGCCATGGTACTCTGTGATCCACCTTCTAGGACCTACTGCCTGGAGAGAGAATGTCCCACTGCTGCTTTCCTTGTCTGCAAACCATCTAGGAGACTGGGGATTTGAAATTCTTCAATGCATTACAATCCGTTTACTCCTTTAATGGGGTCAACAGCCACACCACCCTTGGCTGAATTTTCTGAGGTTTTGCAGTGGTCTTCATGCAGAGGTTAAAAGCTAAATCAGTAAAATGTCAAGACAAATATCCATCTGCTTTATCTTGTTACGTTTTCCTCTGATTATCTGACTTTATGAGGCCTTTTTGCCTTTCCTTCCACTCAAGGCAAATGCAGGTGGTATCAAGAGAGAATAATTCCTTCTGGAGCAATTTTAGTCTACATTCTGTTTGTCTATACATTTTCCCTAAGTTGCTATGGCAGTGCTGATAAGGGAGATCTGTTTCACCCTTCCATGTATTTGTTTTTCATCTTGGAGAGTGGAGAAAGAGTGTGTCTGATCACACACTTCCTTTGTTCCCTTTGGAGAAAGGTGCAGAGTAATATTTCTAAACTAAGCTGATTCAAGGTTTATTAGTACTGTAAAAAACTTGATTTTGCTGCCCAAAAGATTGAGCTTGGGCTAGCTTATGTTATGGGGAAGAGAGAGAGAGCAGAAAAGATATGGGAGAAGATGTTGCACAGTGAGATAGTGAGCTTTGGAGAGCCAGGCTTGCTGGCTTTGTTTCTGCAGAAGGAACAGGATGCAGGGCTGACCTTTGGGAAGGAGATGTACCACCTCTTTCCTTTAGCAAGAGAAGCCACAAGAACCAGCCCTCAGGGGTTTATACAGGCTACCATAATTCTGAGCAACTCAGCCAAAAGGCCTCAAAGAAACTCAAGAATATCGTTGCATTCTCTCTTCCTTAATGGGAGCTTCTCTGCTGAACCTACAGGAAAAGCACAGCATGGGATGTAGGCTGAGGAATGACAGATGCTGCTCTGCTGTTCTCTGTTCACTGTGTGTGTTCAAATCTGTAACAAGATGATGATCCAAGGGTGATGATAAGAGAAAAAACATTCAACTAGCCTCTTATAAAGGTTAGACAAGATGCCATATTGGAATGTTTGGGGGGTTTTTGTGTTTTATTTAATTTCAAATCAGCTGCAAAAGTTGAGGCTTGAAAATAAGGGTGCTATGTTATTTTTGTAAGTCTGAAGAATCCCTTTGAAGGTTAATTTGGCATAAGCTTGTAAGTGACATGCTTTTTTCACGAAAAGTTGAATAACAGCCATAAACAAATACAGGGTCCCCTAATTGTATCCAAGTGACAGTAACTGATATAGGTATGTAAAATTCTTTAATAAATAACATGAGTAACTAGTTCTTAAACTTCTTTTGCAAACAGAGAGTGCTTTTTTATATGTATTCTTGCTAGGGAATTGAAACCATAGTTGTTATCTACATTATGTAAATTCAGCTTTACAATGGAAGTTAAATTTTATTTTTTGAAGATGTCTGATATGAAAAAATACTGGAGTATTTAAAATTTCCCCTTGAAAAGCCATTCAAATTTTAAAGAGCAGTCACTATTAAATATTACACTTGGTTAAAGATGGATAGTAGTTTTTCATCTTTGGTGAGACTGGATTTTTCCCTGCAGTCCAGAATACTTGAGTGCTTTGTCATCTGTGGGGGTGAAGTCCTGTATTTTCTAACCATGATATGTTTTAATGTGGCACCTGCTCCTGTTCTTGGAAGTCTTGGAAGACTTATTCACAATCTAGTTTTAAAGACAGATCAAGTAACAGGGATCTTCTTTAATTTTTTTTTCTCAGATCTGTTTCATTGTCTATCCCTATCATTTAATATCTTAAGATGACAGGGCATTAAATTGTCTACCAATTTTTTTCTGTGGTACTTGGTAGACCTGAATTCAAGTGGAATCCCTCAGTATTATATTCATCATAATTAGCCATCCATGTTGCATCAGCAGGAACAAGTCTTCTGAACAACTTTCAAACACTCCTGTTTCTTGCAGCCCTTTCCGTCATAGACTGACTACCTTATATTTTGTTAATCAGGTAGAGATGTTGCATATCTTTATCTGTAATGCCCTTTTCAGCTCTGCCTGTACAAATAATTCATTTATCTTCTTTTCTCTGCCTTTCTATTCTGCTCTGCATGTCTATTTATCCCTTCTCAAATAAACAGTTCACGACTTTTTGTGGTATATTCCACAGACTCCCAGCTGACAGTCTGTGTCTGGCATAAATGAGTGGACCTTGTGCAATTGGCAAAAAATCCTGACTGGGTACAGGTGGAGTTGCTTACGGTATAGATAAAGACCAAACTGGTTTGTTAAGTGTGTAAAGTCTCCAAAATTCCGTGCAGGATAAAGAAAGGAGAGGATAAAAAGGAGATCTTTTTGGTATTTTAAAAAACTTCCAGCTAGTTATTTTGTATCTTGATATTTCCAAATACTGCCTCATTTATAAACCAGAACTGCAAAGATGCTTGCAAATGAGTGAGGCTCGTAAAGAAAAGGATCATTACATTTCAGCTCCTCAAGAAATGATGTCTGCTGAGTGTGTGTATGTAAGGATGAACTCAGGTTTAGAAAGCACAGTTTGTAATCATAACCTGTGATTCTTTTCTACCTGTACCCCAAATTGCTTGTAATTCACTTAATTTCTCCCTTTCTCAGTAGGTATAGAAATACAACCTCTTCACCTTGAAAATAAAATTATAAAGTACAATTTTGTTTTTCTTGAAAAGCAGTGTAGTATCCATTTGTTGAGAATCAGTTTGGGATTCATTGACTGAAGGTACTTTTTCTCCTCTTCCTTTCTTTTTCTCCTTCCCATAAAAAGTATTTGCACTCCTGACCCGTCTTCCATCCCCCTCATGTTCTAGTTACTTGTCAGTGTATAAATTCTTGGGTATGGTAATATTTCAAGCAGTACTTCAGGTTCTCTGCAATTAATATCCTGTTCTGTCATTTAAATCCAGTCCTGTGTTCCTAATGTCACACTGGTTTTGTTTAATATGACCAGCAAGGTAACATATGTTTCCACGTCGAGTCTCACTGCCAATTCTGGAGGTATCTCCCATTAATCAAGAAGGCTACTTTGTCATAGTGCAGCTAAAGTTATCACCAAACTTTAAATACAAAGTTTGAATATTAATGACTCCTCTTTTGTTAAATGGAGTTAACACAGCTGAATAGCTTCCCTGATGGTTTATTATATTACTCTTTCAGAACATTGACTGATTTGTTTTTATTACCATGAAAGCTTTTGTCTTATGAAAATTACTTGGGACCACAGGTCAATGTTTTTCATGTCACATCTCTATAAGAAGTACATTGCTTTATTATACTTTATATTCTGCCACTGCAACCTGTATGTTACTTAAATATATTTGTCATGATACCACTGCCAGGCTGCCATTAAATTGTTAAAGGATATTCAGGAAATGTTGTTGCAGTAACCTTTAGAGGAAGACATATGGAAATGGACTATATCTGTTAATTAACTTTTCAAACTGCAAATCTTCTGAACTATAAGGCCTGGTATGAATCATTACACATGAGCAGAATACTTACAGGGGTGATGATCATGTTTTTCCTGAGACAACAGATCCTTCAAGTTCAAATTGCCTATCTATCTATTTAAAATAGGAGACTAAACTGTTAAAGAACAAAAATAAACTCTAGAGAAAGATTGAAATATATGTCTCTCTTCTGTCTATCCACACCAGTATCAAAAATAAAATAGCCTGTGATTCATGTCTGTCTCAAGAACGTTTAAAAATTGCAGCTCAGAGAAGGAAAACAGCATAAGGGATGCATAGGAAGGAAGAGAACCCATGGGAGAAGCTCCTGAGGTGTTTCAGGTTAAGCTGAACCAGGGATCCCAAGTCTTGGATACATCACACTCGCCACTGGAGAAGGCACTGACAGAGAAGAGGTTGCTATCTCTGAGCAAACATGCTGTGATGCTTCCCAGATATGTCCTGGGAATAAAAAATTGGGCAGCATGCAGGCAAGCTGAAGCCGAGGAGGATTAAGCTTTCCTGCTCCAGACACTGTAATCTCTAACAAAATTGGTAGGTTAAGGGATATTTAGAACATTAATTGTTCATACTTCAGGGCTGGTCAGAATTCCTGAAGCTGGAGTTCTTAATGCTGATCCCATAGTAATATAAGTACCTGAAGATGACATAATCCAGCACTGTTGAAAGAGACTCACTGCTTTTCTCCTTGTTAAATTTTCATCTACATTGATTCCCTGACATGGTTTGGTGTGGGGCTGCATAAATCCCAGTGGCAGCATAAACCAGCATAGGAACATGCTGGAATTTTAAAGGTGGCAGAGACAAGGAGCTGTTTGCACCAAAACAGGTTTGGAGTTACAGTGGGAGCAGTAGTCCCAACAGGCAGCTGCTGACAACATGGAATAGGGATAAAAAGAGAGTGAGGTTGAAGCAGGACATGTGCTTGTAGCCTGTGCAGGTATGCTTAGGTGAGAATATACATCGATAATGTGATATATGTGAAAAGTAAAACAAGACAGTAAAAGGAAATCCACAGGCTAGAGAAGACAGATTTGTTTGCTCTGAAAGGAAGGATGTTGTCCATCAAATCTGGCAGAAACCCCCAATTTTGCCAGGTTTGACCTACCTGACCCCACTGCATCTAAGCCAACAGCTGCACAGCAATCTGAGCCTAAAAAGTGAAACGGATCAATTGAGTATCAGCTTTTTTTTTTTTTCCTGTGGACATTATGGGAACTGGAGGAAATTGAAAATTTGTGGTGAACTCAGACAAAAGGCTGATGACTAAATCAAATTTGTTGTGCTTTCCCAAGCACTAGATTTCATAGATGGGCACTATGAATTCTGGTGAGGTATTTGTGGGTAGGCTATGTGGCACGTGAGGTATGCTCACAGCACCTCCCCAGGTGTTAGCTTGTTTGCGTTCTTTTGGGTTATTCCTTGGCACATAAAACAGGTTACAGGAACTCTATAATCAAGCTTAAAATATTTGGAGAATGCAGCTGTGGAATTACATATTTGAGAGGAAAAACTATTCAAAGACCAGAAGTATAGGATGCCAATATAATTATTGTTTCCATTGTTCCATTGTTCACTGTTGTCTCTCTAGGTGAAAACCAAAAGAGGCTTTGGAAAGAACTGCAGTGTATCTTTCATGCAGGTTGCTTCTCACTACAGTGTATTTCAGCATCCAAAATTACACCTCTGGAAAGGTTCTTCCTACTTAATCTGCCGCTTTCATTAGAGCTATTCTTTTCCATTATTGCTTATAAGCTTAGGGTTAACCAGCAAGTCTCACAATTCCTTGTTTTTCTGAAAGCAGTTTCTCTATGAAACAAATTTGGATGACCACAAGTTTTTCTTGAATTTTGGGGTTGCAGTAAACCCCTAACTTGTTCAAGTATTTGAAGTTTTTACTTGGTTTGGATGAAATAAAATACAGTTAACACAGATGTAGAAAAAGAGAAATTGCTTGAAGGAATATTCCAATGCAGTTCACTAACCATTAAGTATTGTTCTACTTTTCTGAGCTTAAATCTCTACTGACATGAATCTTTTATATCCTGCAGTGCAAGTTGTACTCCTTGGATAACTAATACACTTAAAGCAGTGGCTTCATTAGACCTGAGAAAGTTTGGGATTGGTTGTGATTGTTGAGCAATTGAGTCTCCACTTTGTGGCAGTGGAAAGTTTTTATGTTTTAATAAACAAATATTCTTGAATGTATTCCTGAACTTGATTTTAGCCATCACTAATTTAGAAAAAAAAAAAAAAGTGATTTGAAATGTGTTTTTGAGGCAGCAATTTGAATGTAGTCTGTAGGCAGTTCCTGGACTGCTGCTCCCCTGCTGATGGTTGCCCCTCTTCTTTGCAGAAACACAAAGGCCCAGGAGCAGGTTTTGTCTGTGAAGACAAAGGCAAAAAAGGCATTTAACCTTTTCATTGCTATTTCTTCCCTTCAGCACACTCATTTTTTCACTGATTGTCCTTTTGCAGGCTCATGGATTTGTAAAATCCCTCTCTCTGAAGTCTTTGAGCATCAGATTTTTTTTTCTTTCCTGATTTTGTCCTAAAATATTAAGTTGTAATTGTTTTGCTCCCTTTTCTTGCTTAAATTCCTTGTACATTCACATTTTACATTTTAGCCATCATCAGTGACATCAGGTTTCCTAAGCCAGCTAAGGTTTTTCGTTTTACCTGTTTTGCCTGTTGAAAATATCCTATAAATAACATCTTGTGTAGTTTTTTTCTCATAAATGGATAGATTGAAAAAGAGGAAACAGTCTGAAAAAGAAAATTTCAGTATAAACAACCCATTTGACAAAATCATAATGAAATGCAAAAGTTATTAACAGAAAATGTAGGGCTACAGTCTTAAGCAAAAAATATTTTATTGCTGCTGACAAACTGAAATATTTTTTCTTGGTCAGTTTATTTGTTATTAATCTCTCCTCTCCCCACTATCCATAGGAAATGAATACTCTGTACCCAGACAGCAATAAACCTTCAGCTGCAGACCACTGACAGAAATCTATAGACCACCAGTTTGGAAAACCTCAGTTTTAAACTCTAAAAGATTCAACATTTGTGTAAGTCAGACACGTTCTGCTATTATGTAACTAAATGATTTTATATCCATGTTCATTGTAATGCTACGAGGTTCAGACAGTGTATGAACTGTTTACTCTTGCAAATTGTCTTCTAATAATTAGGTGATAAAATTGAAAATGCTTGTAAACTCTAGGTATGTCCTTAAAATGTGCAGGAAAAGCTGTGTGCTGTTTGCAGGCTGTTGAAGAAATCCCTGCCACAGTGACAGGTTTTGTAGTGCTTACATGGTTTGGCTTGGGTTTTTTGGTAGGAAACTTCAGCTTAAACAATATTGCTAAGCAACTAGGACCTTATTATCTTGGTATTTAAGGCAAGGCAATCCTTGTTTAATAATGCAAATGATATGTAGAAAGTACAGTGCTAACACTCAGAGAATTTTTTTTCCCTAACCAAGTTGAGTATTTCAGGCAAGGACAAATGATGGTATTTAAATTTTTACTTCCTCTGTTGCTCTGTCCTTTTTTACTTTACAATGAGAGATACTATGGAAATGCAAAAGTATTACAAAGGGGGACAATTTTGACTAATATAGGTTGAAATGTTTTATGAATGGAAACTGAAACAGAAGCTGTAGGGAAATCACTTAAGTCACTGTTGAGATGCATTCATCTCTGGTAGTGCATAAAAGTTAATTAACAGTGCAGTGAACTGGAGGCAATTCAGAGAGAAACATTATTAGATGTGGATGTACAAAGAAAGTGAAATGTCTTTCAGTTTACTGGCTAAGGATAGATGAATATCTACTAATGTCTGAAGTGACCTTGACAGCAAGGAGGAACATCTGACTGGAGATGTTCCTTGGGGTGCTCTCTCTGTGGAAGTAATAGGATAAAAGAACAGGTGATCAGGTTGTGATGTGAAAGACTGAGGCCTTTTCCATCCTAATATCTGGCAGCTGTTGAAGCTGCATCCATATAGACCCTACATGCAGAAAACATTTTTACTGGTTGAGCACACTCACACAGGGCAACCTAATGTAAATTCCAGTTTTCTGTTGTCTATATAGCAACTGCAAATGGAGAACAGCAAAAGTCATTGAGGACTGGATACTGAATTCCAAACTTGGATAGATTTCAAGACAAGGAAGAGCAAATACATTGCTTTTGTATTTAAAACTAAACTAGAAACTACTGCTTAGAGTATTTTGAGAACAGTCCTGCTCTCAGGAGGAGGTGGACTCAAAACTTTAAATCAATCTTTTTAGACTGTATTTCTTGTTGTGGGATGACAGAGTTTCCTTGTGCCAGCCCTGGATAGGCTCACAAGAGTTATTAACCTCAAACATCTATTTGCATGGACTTTCCTGGTTTTATTCTGGTTACTCTTTTGTTGAGACAATTGTGCACAGAACAGGTGGAAAATAGTTGATTAAGCTATGCCTGCTCCTGAAAGCTGAATTTTCCTATCCTTAGTTTTCTTACCATTTTCTAGATAGATTTGGGATATGGAGTTTGTGAACAGTAACAGGTTATTATTACTGATGTGATCAAGGACAACTAGGATTCAAGAGAAAACTCAAATTTCTCTTGACTGCATGTCTTCTGCTGTCACTTTCTTCTCTCTTACATTTTTCAGGATTTTCCATTGCTGTAGGTTCTCCATGCATGTTATACGAGTTCCTACATCACTGTCAGAATTATGTGACTTCAAAATTTTAGCCCTATTTCTTCTAATCAAATGGTACAATTAAATGGATTTATCTGCATCTTTATTCAGGTTAAGAATAATTAATATCCTAAAAAATCATTTCCATTTCATCCATGATCAGTTAACATCCAGAAGCTCTTTCTCTGTTGATATTCAGAATGAAAGTCTAAAAGTAATGAATCTTATCTTGAATATAACAAAGTTGTAAAGCTATGAGCTTGCTCCTTGCTTGTTTGAAGTGAATCTTTGCTGTATGCCTCATTGGCTAACCAGGCATCCAAAGAGTTTACATACAGCTTGCTGGTGTTTTGATGAGTGACTGAGCTCTGCAGAGGAAGGTCCAGGAGAATTCCTGGGAAAGTGAGTTTTGTAGTGAGTGGAAGCACAGCTGTGGTAGCTGGATGTTTCCACTTACCCATTGTTCTAGACACTGTTAGCTGGCAGTCAGTTGGCAAAAGGAGACGGAAATAAATTCCTGAAAATATTTCTGTTCAAATGAGTGAAAGAACAGAGTAAAAATAAAACAAAAGTGGGAGACAGGAAGATAGCATAAAAATAGCAATTTGAGTTATTGTCACAAGGGAGCATTACACATGGCATCACATAATGCATGAGTTAATCATCACAACATTCTTTGGAAGCAAAGCAGAAAAGTACGGAACATGACAAGAATTATATTCAAACGCAATAAAATCTTATTTGAAAGTTCTTTACATTTTAAAAAGTAGATCAGTAAATTAAGGATAGATGAAACTGGTTTGTGAAAATTCCAGGAACTTGGCAGAATTCATCCATACAGTGAAATTAATTCAAGGCTGATATATTTTCCTTCATAAGGTTGATTGCAGCAGGCTCCCCCTCCCTGGAGGCTGAGTTCTGTGCAGCATTCCTTAAGAAAGCAATGCTGGCAAACCAGGCTCAGACAGAGTGAGTGAGCTCAGCTGTCTTTGCACCTTACATGGTTCCTTCATGGGTGTGATTGAGAGAAGGGCTGGCAGAGCACAGTGGCTGCACTGTTACCTGGACTGCAGTAGCAGCTGATTATCACCAACCTGTGGCACCCAAAGCAGACCCTCCCACCAATGTCCCCCATTGCTTCTGACAAGAATGTCTTCACTTTGCCAGGACTGGCTGTTGTACTTAGCAGAAAGGGGCCAAGGGGGGCTCCCCATGGCTTCCATCCTGGTGCTAATCTGAAAATAACCAGGAAACAGAGAAAAATGAGGAAAGACAAGATCATTAAAGGAAATTATTTGAGGAAAAAAAATCATGAAAGCAACAGAGGGAAACCAATTAAAACAAAACAGAAGTAAGGACAGGAAGGTTATATTCACTCCCTGGGCCAGATGCCTCCCTGGAACCTCAGCAATGCAGCCCTGACCGTAATGGTGAAACTGAGGCATTCCCTGAAACATGACTTTTGTCCTGCTGCACGATGACATCTTCTAAACAGCAATTGTGTGATGTGTGCTATGCAGCCCTCCCTGAAAAATTGGGACCTTCCTGTTGATATGGGTCATGATGTGGTTATGGGACTTAAGTGCTAAGAGTCCCATATTCCCCTGAAATTAATTTGACTGCTGTGTACCAAAATCTAATTTATTTCCTTATCATCTTCCAACCATTAAATTGCTAGATCTGGGTTCTGTAAATTCTTTAAAGAAAGGCAGCTTTTAGTCACTAAGGAATATTACAGAAAATTTGCCTTCTGAGCATGGTTATATAACGCCCACTTATTTTAATTAGACTTTAGTTCTCAAAGTCCCACTTTACCTAAGTGGCATGATCACTGAAACACAGTAGAGATCTGTGATAGCAAATGCAATCTATCTGCTCCTTTCAGCAGTGACTTCTCCTTTAATATTATGTCTCTCAGGCATGTGAGCCCCAAGCAGATGCTTGCAGTGTTGTCTATTATTAGTGCTTACTCAGAATGGTCTTGTTCTCCAGCAGAAGTACAAGAAATGTCTGTGTAAGCATTGAATAGCTTTAATTTTCCTACAGAAGAGTGGTCCTCAGGGAGGAGAGTCAAATAAACAGCAGACTAAAGTGTGCTCCAGGTAGCTGAACACCAGGAACAGGACCAAACCTAATTACTCACAAAGGGATGCTGATGTTAGTCTTTTCTCAGGAAGATTCACCAAGCAGAGACAAGGTTTGGTGTTTTTTTTAAATAAGTGAATTTCAACTAATTAGAGGTTTCCCTTCCTTCCATTCTTACTTGAAATTTTTGCTGCAATAAAGTCTTTGGCAAGCATGAAAAAGGTATTGTGATAACATCCATTAACTCCTCAATCCCTGCAGCCAACTGCTTCTTCTTCCTATGTTTTTTTGTGATTTGTCCTGTAGCAGAACATGGACACCCATTTGGCCAGGCACTGAATGAATACTATTTCAGTGTACAAACCCAAAAAGAAAGCCAAATTGTACATTTGTCATATCGTAAAAGGATAATTTGTGTATATAGGTGGCAACAATCCCTTTCTGGTTTTTGGTTCAATATCCTTGTACTTCTAACTGAGCAGATGAAACAATCTGTTTCCATGCAGTCATGGCAAGTCTACAGGAAATTTCTGATAATTGAGCCGTGCTTTGTTATGATGATGAATTACTGCACGTGTTTCTGCCATACTCATTAGTCTTACTTTGCAGTCTTCACCCTGCATGTGCTCTGAGATAAATTGGACATTGAGACTAAATGGCAGCATCATCATGAACCAGATTGTTTTAAGGTCACCTTTTTTTATCTTGCTTTCTGACATCAGCTGCTCTTTCAAATCTGAAAATGGGAGACATGACATTTTTTTCTCTCACTGTCTGATTTAGAGACTGAATACTTTATAGAACGTGCCATCCCTTAGTGAAAAAGCAGGAACTAATTCCAAGAATAAGTACCTTACAAAAACAAACAAAAAAATCCAATCCTACATATAGATAGGACAGTCTTGGAGCAAAAAGGAAGCGTGAGCTCTGCCTGGAGGGAAGAGATATAGCTGATGAAAATTCAGGAGTATATAGATTGGTACAGGAATTTTAATAAACCTGTTTAGGGAAAGAGAATAAGCAAGGTAATAATCAAATGATACAATCCATAGTGGGCATTTGCAGCAGTTTGTTTTACCAAGTGGATTGTTAGTTCTCAGAGCAGTCACTGCAGTCAAGCAGGAAAAGAAATGCAGTCGATTATCTGCTACAGGTCTACAGGTCTTCTTTCTCTCAGTGGACACTGTAGGTTTTGCCAGACACGATGCATACACACAAGAGGCACATTGGGAAGAAGCTCAAAGAACTTGCTCTGTCATCTGGCAATATCTAGTCTAAAAGAATAGCTAATCACCAAATAATAGGAACTATACCTGTGTAATCTGCATCCATAATCACATTTATTATGGTCAATTTCTACAAAAATGCTGCAGTGGAGAAGTTAAAAGGAGACTAAATGCACAGAGATCATATGAGTAATAAGATTATATGAACTTTTTTTAAGAAAATTGCTCAGGGAACTCATATTTACAGAACATTATGCCATTGGAAAAACTACTATTTTTTGTTTAGATTCTCTTAATAAAAGACAACTTCTCTTTTGTCAAAAATGGACTGTCAAAAGGTGAATATGTGTTTCTCTCTCAGTGCTTCATGTGTCTTTTGTTGTCTGATGTTTCAATGTACCAAATTCATGGTGATCTTGCAGTGAGGGGTGAGCACCAAAGTGTCCGAGTATACGGAAATACTCAAAGGTAGGTTAGTCTCTGATGCCATCTCTGCCCAAGATTCCGCAGCACAGGCCAGTTCCAGCTTGGTTCGTAGCCCAGTTTGCTGTCTACTGAGCCTGCATGAATAAAATGAAAGGTGTGAATTTTTAGTTCAAATGTTATCCTGAAATAATGTGTCTAAATGCACTGCGAACCTGAGTTGACATAAAGTGTGGAGTTAACTTATGACCATCTAAATCTGATCATATAGCTATGCCTTAAAATCACCCTTAAGCCCAAAATCACTTTTCTGTAACTCTTGTGAAAGTAATTGCTGGTGCTTTCTGCTTGCCTGGTTCTGAAGACAGAGTATGCAACGTGTCCTTGTACTCCTGAGGAACAGATATGAATGAGCTTGTGCTGTGCTTTCCTCCTGTTAGTCTCTTGAACAGGAGGGAAACCATAATAAGCCACTCCTTATGAGTGCTGCATATACTGTGGCAGTACGATGGCCTTTCCAGATAAAGCTGTTCAAATTCCTAAATTCCAGAGATTTGGCTGACAACCAAGGTACCTAGATTTGTTATGCCTACCTGCAGGAGTCTGTTTGTGGCCTAAAGGCTTGCTTCAGTCAGCCCCACAGGGGAACTGCTGCCATTTCAGATGCCCTGGAGTATGCAAGGCACCTTGACAGCTCTGCCAGATGTATTGCCAACAGGACAGGCAGGTTATGCTCTCCATCTCAAATGGCACTGGCTCTTTCTGTGTGGGCAGTGGATTGAGCCCTAGGTATCAAAGCCATTATTAGAGTCAATAAAGATCATGGCTGGAGTCACTGGAGCTGAGCGAGTGATTCAGCTCAGCAGCTGCTGGTTCCCTTGGATGGGGTGAGCTGAATTCTGCTCTAGGTTGGATTGGCTGGATTTCTGCTGACTGCAGCAGGCAGATGAACAACAGATGAATGTGTGCTTGCCTAGATGCAGATAACTGTTTAAATAGCCTAAACACAAACTGTTTGAATGGTCAAGAATTAACTTTTGAAATTTGAAAGGACAGTGGTAGAAGCTTCTTTTCAGAGCTAATACAGAGCAATCAGAGTACCTACAAAGTTTAAAGGCCTCATGGGTATTTTTCCTATAGAAGTTTATAAGGGGAAACAGTTATTTAACTGGTATACAAAAATTAACATATAAGACAGATCAACTGTCTTATAGAAGAAATTACCTGTCAGACAGGTTCCCAGAGTCTGCTCCTTTGTGTTTTTTAAATGCTAGAAGACACACTAATGATCGCTGGAATGTTTGAAGGAGGTGAACTGGAACTAGATAGCATCAGTTTTTGGCTGCTCTGATCCCAATAGTTTTGTGGGGCAAGATTTCCCATTCCTCATTAGTAAAGAGCTAAAAGGGAAAAGGTGTGCTATTTCTTTCAGTAATTCATTTTTCAGCGAATAAAAGCTGAGTGTAATATGCTGTTTCTCTGCCTTGTTGTACTGAAGACAGAGGTGCAGTAGCATTCACATGTGCAAAATTTAATTACTCTGATTTATCAAGCAATTATTTTTCCTACTAGTTTTATTTAACTGTGGGAGATCTCATCCCTTCTTTGAGTGTAATGAGTGCATTTGCTTCGGGAGGCAATTTGCCATTCACAGATGAATTCTCTTTAACAGTAATTTTGCCTTTGTTTTTCATTTTCAAATGAAATTACATTCTCAATTTGTTAGTAAATTTGAGTAGTAAATTTCTTAATATATGGGAACAGTGAATTCTTTATTGCGTGATGACAGAACTTCTGCAGGAAAGCAATTCTCATCTAAAGCTTCCTTCCAAAATTGAGAAGCCATGCTAATGGAAGATGGAAATTTTGAGTTTGAACCACCAGGCCAGGGAAGGTCTCATATTCAGCATTTCTATTTCCTGTATAAGAGCACTTAAATTCTAATCTATAACATAAATTAAAATCACCACTTCCATTTTTCAGCCATTTAAATGAATTAAGGAGTGCTCTGTTTCCCAAGTACTTGGTTTGAGTGCCAACATCCAGCACATGGTTTGGGTCTCTAATTGACAGGCTTGCACAAGCTTTTAGCTGAGTTTCAATAAGGAGACACCATGTTATCTTGTTACTACTACCTCTGGTCAGCATAGTGCTTGCTGTGTTCACTTGCGATTCTCACTCCCAGTTAGAAGCATCTATCACTTCCCTGCATCATGAGAAGGATTTGTTTGCACTATCTATGTCTGTGGTTTCTTCTGAGGGATCAGATAAACCAAAGGAAGTGAATCTTATTCTGAAAGTATGGGCTCAACAGAGAAGTGGGTTAGTTGGGTTGTCCTGCTTCTGCTGTCCTGGGGATAAAGGTAAACCTTCTTTGTGAGCCTTTAAAAAGAACCATTACTGAGGAACCCTCATTCACAGAATGGTTGGGTTTATATCAGTCAAAGATGTGACTTGCATATGACACAACTCCAGATTTCAATGGTGAGGGCCTAGAATCAGGCAGCAGCCCTCACTGGGCTGTAGAAGCTGATTCCTCCTGGTTTTGCCTCCATTCCCTGTCTTTCTTCGCACACTGAACATCTTCCAGTATTTTGTTTATTTTTCTCTAAGCATATTCCATTGAAAACTTATCTTTTTCTCATTTAAAAATTCATATTATTGATTCTAAACTATTGTGCTAAATTGGTCTTTATAATTCCTAATTCATGTGGAGCATCTCATCATGTCCTCCATTTTACCAAACCACCTTCTACGTTTTTGTATCCCTGCTTATCACATACATACAGGGTGGCATCTCACAAAGTCTGTAACTTTCACCAGATTCACTTCCCACCCTCATAACAGCAGGAAAGAGCCTAATTTTCATTAGAAAAGCAATCCACTTGGAACAAAAATAATTAGGATTCATCAGAAAAAAAAATGCCGTGTGGACTGTGACAGGAGAGAAAATGCTCTTCACATTGATTTTTCTTCTTTTCATTCTTAAATGCATCAGAGTTCTCACTTGACTCATGATGATAAAATGCACTTCATGTAGTTGCAATCTAGAAATCACAGGATCTCACAGGATCACGAGAGCTGAAGCTAGAAGGGGCCTCTGGAGACTGTGCAGTGCAAATCAATGCTCAGAGCAGGGTCAATTACAGCATATTACCCAGGGCTGAAGATTCTATAACATCTCTGGGCAATGTGTTGCAGTACTCAACAGTATTCAGTTAAACTATTTATAACATCTAGATAGTAAGGCCAGAAGAAAGCATTAGAACCATGTAGTTTAATGTCCTTCAGAAAAAAAAACCTAAGGAAAGACCTTTTCAGTAATTTCTGCATAAGGTCACATATATTAACTGCTGCAAGACAGTATATTTCATAGGAAGGACTTTTATTTTCAAATGCAACTCAAAGTAATTGAGACTCTACAACATCCACTGGTGATTTGTTCAAGTAGTTATTTGCCTGTGCAAAAACAGAGAGAAAAACAGCAGAAAGGACACAGAAATAAAACAAGAAAAGACCCAGGTTGCCAACAACCTTAATGTGAAGCTGTGTCATTTATGCCTAAGCATTTTTTGATAGGTGGTTGTCAATCTTTTCCTAGATAAACTCTAGTGATGGAGACTGAGCTGTTTTTTGAATAACTTTGGTTGTCCCAAAGTTTTTCCAGAACCCAGCTTTTAATTTTCCTTGTTGGTATCTATGTGTGAAACTTGCTTTATCCATAGTGTTCATGGAGAATTGCTTAGTCTCTTCCTTACAGCTACTTTTTTCACATCTGAAAACTGTTGAAGTTCCTTTCAAATTTTTCTGCTTTAGATTATATGACCCATTCAACCCTTCTTGAAGAACATTTTATTGAAGTCTGTCATTCATTCTGCTCTCTTTACTCCTTTCAGATGACCTAGACTATTCTCGAGGAGCAGTGCTTGTAAATGAAAACCTACTCCAGTGGATGCTGCACCAGCTCTTACAGCCAGCCTTTCATTTAGGCAGTCTGTTTGCTTTTGGCAATGTTATTGGCACATGCTCTGATCTGATCCATTTTAATCCTCAGATCTTTTACAGCAGAGCCGATCTGTCATTCCCTATCCTCTATCTGTGTAGTGTAATCTAAATGCATAATTTTTTTGCTTTTCCCTCTAATATGAATCCTGATTTTGTAGGAGTGTTCTTCAGCTTTTTAAGATTATTTGGACTTTTATTCGTAGATCTTTCAGTGATTGAAATGTCTGCAATTTTGGTAGGATCTCTGTATATAACAATTATATTCGTAATGTTATATAAGTGATTTTTGAAAATATAATATCAGATTCTGCAATATTGTTTTTAAATATACTTTAATTTTGAATGGAATATCCCAAAATAGTTGTTTATGCAACTTCCAATTCTGAAAGTCATTAAGTTATGTATTTGTTGGAACCAGGACAGCTTACCACGTAAAAGTTAAATACATTCTTAACCATACTTTTTTCATGTTCTTCCTTGACACCTGCTAGTGGCTTCTATCAGAGAAAAGATACTCAAATCAGTGAAGTTTGATTTCAACTTAAACAATCAGAGCGTCATTTACAATGAAAAGGCTCCTGAGATCATTAAGTCCAGTCATCAGCCTAGCACTGCCGAGCCCTCCCCTAAACCATATCCCTAAGTGCCAGTCTACATGTCTTTTAAATGCTTCCAGGAATGGTGATTACACCACTTCCCTGGGCAGCCTGGTCCAGAGCTTGACCACCCTTTCAGTGAAGAAGCTTTTCCTGATATCCAATCTAAACCTCCCCTACTGCAACTTGAGGCCATTTCCTCTCGTCCTGTTGCTTGTTACTTGGGAGAAGAGACCAGTCCCCACCTGGCTACAGCCTCCTCTCACGAGCCTCCTCTTGGCTGTCGAGAGAGACAAGGTCCCCCCTGAGCCTCCTTTTCTTCAGACTAACCAGCTTCAGCTGCTCCTCACAAGACCTGTGCTCCAGGCCCTTCCCCAGCTCTGTTGCCCTTCTCTGGACGTGCTCCAGCCCCTCAATGTCTTTCTTGTCATGAGGATCCCAAAACTGAACACAGGATTCAAGGTGTGGCCTCACCAGTGCTGAGTACAGGGGGACAATCCCTGCCCTGGTCCTGCTGGCCACACTGTTGCTGATCAGGCCAGGATGCCATTGGCCTGCTTGGCCACCTGGGCACCCACAGCTCACATTCAGCTGCTGTCAAATGGCACCCCCAGGTCCTTTTTCTCTGGGCAGCTTTCCAGCCACTCTGCCCCATCCTGTGGAGCCGCAGGGGGTTGTTGTGACCCAGGTGCAGAACTGGCACTTGTTGTGTTGAACCTCGCACCACTGGCCTTGACCCATGGATCCGCCTGTCCAGATCCCTCTTCAGAGCCTTCCCCTCTTTCAGCAGAACAAGACTCACACCCAACTTCATGTTATCTTGTGACCAACAACTCCTCTTGTGACCGATTATTTTTGTCTTATTTATTTTTCATTGTTACACCTTAGCAAATCTGATCTCATACAAAGAATTAGATTAATTAAGGCCCATGCAGGCAGTCGTGACTTTTCTGCCTTTTAGGTGTTTGTGAATGCTTTGTTTGACTCTTCATGTCAAGATTTTTCTAAAACTGGAAATAGGCTGAGTGGTTTTCTCTCCTCTCTCTCTCTCTCTTTTTTTTTTTTTTTTTTTTTTTTTTTTTTTTTTTAATTAGATGTAGGGGTGGCTTTTCTGGTTTTGTGGAGCCTAATTTATTTTTGATAGGTTTTCAAAATACAATCATTTATCATCCATGATCCAAAGGCAGGCTTAAGGAAAATACCTACAGAGAATTTCCACTGAGCCTGTCTTGGAACCTCTCATTTACCTATTTTCCAATCCGTTTGTCACTGTTCTGGTTTTATTACTCATCTCTATCCCTGCAGCTCATTTTCTTAGCTGTAAGATGAGACTTGACATTTTTAGTGAAGATAGAAGCAAAGATGACAACACTGTGACCTTCTTAATATTCCTGTTGAGGAACAGACCAGCATTTTTCTTAATAGTCTAATAATAATAAATTTTCTCCTATGTTTTACTTTGTCACAAGTTATATTTTGCCTTTCTCATTTTATTCCTAGACTGTTGACACTCTAGTATAGGATACTTTGTGCCTATGAATTGTTATTTTTTTGTTCCTTTTGTTTTTGTTTTAACAGTACTACCAGCTCTCTCCAATTCCTGCTCCCCTTTTTACTGACATTTTGTAAAAATCTAGCACTTTCACCTCCAAGTGTTTATTGCAGTCTGCTGTCCTAAGCTCCATGATTTATGATGTTTGTGTTCTCCCTTCTAACCATCTGAGGCTTGTTAATTCTGTCATCTATTTCCTGGTCACTCTGACAGGTTACTTTGCATCTGCACAACTCAACCTGTTCTTCCAGGCCGGCCAGAAACACAGGCAGAGGTTTTTGCTTTACTTGCTTTCTTTAGCTTTTGTAGTAACAGATATGTCACCATAAGGCTTTGTTACCAATATGTTCCTTCTTCCCTGTTTTCCAAGTGGTCTGGATGATGAAAGACCACCTCAAACCTCTCCTGTGCTCTTCATATTTTTGGCCGTTGCCCAGAAAATGCATCGTCCACCTTATCTTTGTGACCAGACCCAAAGCATGACAATTTTCTTTCACCTTCAACATTTCAGCAGGTTTTTATTCCCACATCACCTGGGATTCAGAATAATATCAATTATCCTTGATACACAGAGTACATGTAATTTGTTTTATTTTTCAGTGAGATCTAAACAAGAGATATAGACCTATGTCTGCTAAATAATTAAATTAGGCAGTACAGAAGCATTCAAAGTCTGGTACCTTCTCAGTCAAATTATCTGTTGGTATAAATCCCATAAATCAACATGGTTTCTTAAGTAGAAAATTACCTATATTTTCCCCTGAAAAATGAACAAAAAATACATGTGTTTTCTTAAAATCTGAAATTAAGTTTTGATTTTAATTTAGGAAATCACAAAACATTTGGACAAATTTTCTGATCCATGTAATTATTACTTTAAATATTATATCCAGGGTAGTTCATACACTAGAAGTAGTATTATTGCAAAGAAAAATAAACAGGATTATGAGAGCAAAGACGAAACCCAAGACAAAGAAAATCACCTTTCATATCTTGTGGATACTACGTTATAAGGCAATGAGGACTTCCCTTTTATATGATTAATTTGGATTTTAATAAGTAAATTCTTCTGCAAAACTGCAGTCAATTTTTCATCATTAATGTAGAAGTTCAAAAAAATATTCTTTCTCAGGATGAATGGAGAAAAAAATATATTATTGACTTTCTTAAACCTATCTCATATGATGGATTTATGAAACGAAAATAATATAGAAATTCCTTAGACTGTGACAAGAAATACAAATCAAGTGAATGGAAAAGCATTTGCACTGAAATAAAGACATTTCAGAAGATGATGGGTTCACTACAAAAGGGTTTTCTGTTATGTACTTCTTATAATTCTGTTTTCAGTGGAGCACCTGACAAGAGACAGGCAAAGATGCATGTGGATACATGGTGTTGTTCATGGTTTTGTTCACTGGTAGCTGAAGATGTATTAGGGCTGTAGGCAAACCAAATGCAGTGAGGGTTGGAAGGATGGAAAATACTTTGTCCAGCCTGGAGTACTGTTTCCTGGTTAGTACAGAACCAAAAGAAATCAAGAAAGACCTCCATAACTGACTTATTAATGCTTTAGTTCTGATTTAACTTGTTTAGCTAAAGGGGAAAGATTATCCAGCCACAGTGATTAGAGGCATAATACCTACAAGGATCAATCCGTTGTGTCTTCTGGGTCTCAAATGTGATCAGGAAAGGTCTACTAAGTTGTGCAAAGGTGTATTTACTTCTATATTACCTTTATACTGTATCAAATAAATTTTCTGGAAAAGGAAGCATGGTGCCAGGGAGAAAGTTTTATGGCTTAAGGTGATCTGTTGACTGGAAGTCTCAGAAACACATGGGAAGGATGACCTCAGAATCAGCCACATCTTACCATGGCTTTGAAAAAGATATTCACACCCATTGCTGGTGGCTGGGCTTGTGGGTTTGCACAGCATCATGGGCTTGTGCAGATTATAGATGAAAATTCTTTTTTAAAATTCAATGAGCTGATGTCAAAATTTTTCTCAAGGAATACGGGAGATTATCTTTAGTGATGGCAGCAGGCCTAAACACACTATTACTTGTGTTCCCTTGTATTACTCCATGTGGTAATTGCTAAATGTTTCTTCTTGCCGTCAGAAAAGAAAAAAAAACATGTTTTTTCTTGTAAAAGCTTTCCCCACCACCACACTTTGGTTTTTTTTTTTTTAATTTTAATAAAATTTGGGGCTGTAACAGGAAGGAAAAGGGATGGGCAGAGAATTCTGGCAATGCTTTTCTTAGAATTGGGGTTATTTTTACTTTTCTTTTTTTTACTACTACTCTTTTATATAAATTCTCAACACCAAAGAATGAAATTATAGGTAAAATTTCTCAAAGGTCATAAAACTGGAGCAAAATTTCCAATGCCTGCAAAAGCATCACCCCAGATAGGCAGAAGTACATCTCAAATAGGTATTCAGCTTTTTTGTGGGAGTAATTGGTTCATACTAACCTGTCCTAATGAGAAAAATGGTAAGTCTCACTTGAATTCATGGAAGTTGATCTCAAAACACATGCTCACAGAGCAGCAGATACCAAAACTGAAAACATCTCCAAAATCTATTTTAGAGCACTTGAACAAAGCCCTTCTCTATGTTGGATCCTCGTCCCTGTTCTTTTTATCTAAAGCACATCTTATGCCTCATGCACTGGAAATCAAATTCAGGAATTACATAATTTGCTACAAGAGAAATGAGTGGCTGCCTTAAGGGGTCATCTCCCATTCTGCTACTTCACAATAAATCTGAATGAAATCCTATTTCAATGAAAGTAGTCACTAGAGGGAAATAGAACAGAATTTCATCTCTAAATTTTAATGCTGAAACAGGAAAACTAAAAGTTATGATTCTAAAAGTGTTTGTGGTGCATCTGCCCTACTTTACAATAATTTAGAAGTTCATATATTTCCCTAAATTGACCAATTATAATTTATTTTTTTTTCTTTTCAATGCAAAAATCTAAAAAACCCTTTATAATCATTTTTGGGAGCATGGGAAATACCAGACTAGAGGAAAAAAATATAATTTATCGTCCATAATTTTCCTCCAGCATGGGCCAGCAAAACCACGAAGATGAAATTTGTTGTTGCCTTATTCCTTGTAACATGCCCTTTTGGTGGAAAACCATACAGCTTTCTGGCTGCTAAAGCTACTTGACCCATTTCTGAACAGAAAATAAATTGATGATGGGGACACTGGAGCATACAGTCACCACAGGACAATGGGCAAGGCAGCTCTGCTGTGTGTTGAATTAGGCTATGCATAATATGGGCTCTAAAATTGTTAGATTGATAGAGGGGAATTTTTTTTAGGAGCTATTCCTTTTTCTTCTTTTTTTTTTTTTTGCTATAGGAAAGAGCAAATTTTTTTGATATAGGAAATTCATATCAGCATTTTTAACTTTTCTTTCTTCTTATCTAATAGGTATTCTCTTATGATTTATTAAGAGGTATAGAACATGTGTTCTGTTAAAACTGTAGAGAAATCATGTAACAATGAAATATTGTATGAAAGGATAGAGAAATATTTATGCAGAATCCTGTGGAATTTTTATGCGTTTGCTGCATATAAATAAGACCTATATCTGCACCAAGGAGAGACAAGAATAAAGAAGTTCTTCAGAGAGAAAATTTGAAGTTTTAAATAACTAGTTGATGGACAAAGCTGAAATAAAAAAAAAAAAAAAAAGATAAAAAGCAGAAAAATATCTATTTTCTTTGGTTTAGTTATGAATATCACTGTTCTTTCTGACATTTATGCACTTGAAAGTGTAAGGTCTATGAGATGAACAGCGTTCTAAGAAATGTGCATATTGGAGGAAACATTTCTGTAAATTCCATATGAGTGAAGATTCTCTCCTTGTTCTGGATTTCATCACAAAATCTTTGTGAAACTGCCCTAAACAATAACTTATTAAGAAAATTTTGCATAACAGTACAAATGAGAAAACAATTTGCTTAATTTTGTTCATCTTGAAAGAGTTTAACTCTCAACTATAACTCTTAATAATGATCACCCATGCAAAGGTGTTGTATTTTATGAGAACTGGTTGGGAAAAGTTTGTACAGTAGATGCTTAGAAAGAGAAATACAGTGTCAGAGATTAAATAAATTACAGAACTAGGTATTATTCCACACTATAAAACAAAACATATTTTTCTAAAAATATTTCTAGTTGGTTCTCTTCATCTTCATGAGTATGTGTATAATACAAAACAACACAAAACAGAAGACCATTGAAGCTGTGAGGAAAGAAAAAGAACCCCAAACTTGGATATAGAAGGTTAAACATCCAGAATATTACACTCTCTGATAACCTCAAAGAGGACTGTTGAGCAGGCAACTTACCGTGTATCATATCAGGGTTGCAATTACAGGCTGATGTTTTCTAGTAAATGGCACCTTCCTCATAAATTATCAATCCCCTACATTATGATTATTATCCCATGGCCCCTCCAGTTGTCCCTTCCTCCCCACACCCCAGCCTCACTTGCACATATTAGAAGCTCTAATGGATTAAATATAGAGGATTTCAAAACACATGGACAAACATTTTTCCATTTCCTGTAATTTAGCTGTGAAAATACTACCTGGTCTCTATTTTCTGGTGAGTTTCATATATATTTTTAAGATCATAAGAAGATCCTATGTTGAGGAAGAAGTATATGCAAATGGCATTCAAAACTGCTACACCCATGGCTGTATTAAGATTGTATATGCAAGTATAATGGTGTCACTGACTGACTTTGGGGATTTTAATCTTCCATTTTAAGACTATTTGGTGGCAGCTGTTTGATAAAATAAGTACTTCATATATCATTTGAAAAACTTAGCTGAGAATAATATGATTATCTAAAACTGACTGCAGAAAAAATATATGTAGTTAGAAGGAAATAAGCCTTTCTAGATGAGAAGAACTTTACAGGCTATGCCTTCATAGGAGATAATTTCTCTTCACAAAATATAAATATATTTTTCATCCAGTATTGGGTGTTATAATACAGACAAAAACTCACAAGTGAAATGTGGGAATTATGTTTCCACAAAAGGTGTAGCCTTTAAACACACATCTCCTAGAACAAAGTCGTTCAACATTTATGGAACTGTTTGAGCTTTCCAACAGGTCTAGGCATGTGTCTGCAACCCCAAATCTGTTAAAAGTGATTTAGTGTGGCACTCCTTGTGCAGCAAGACAGCCAACCCCCCTTCACTGGCTATAAACCTCACCCTGTTCAAGCTGCTGGAACAGAGCCGGCTGAGATCCAGGGCCTCCTCAGAAGGGTCACTGCCCAGGGGCTGCTGTTGGAGACAACATGATAATGTTCAGCTGGGAAAGTACTGTGGGACAGCAAGCCTGGATTATGCTCTCTGGTGTCTTTGCTGAGTTAAGTTTTTCCAAAACCTTCAGCCATAATATTCACAGAACCTTTGTTCTAATGTTTCCCATAAACTTCAGGCTCATAATGGCATTACAAGCTAATTCAGGGACTCTGCTTACCTTTTCAAGCAGCTGAAAGTATCTAGGCTTTGACCATTGTCCTTCTCTAACTAATTCACCTTTATGGTAAACAACTAAAAACATATTGTCCATTAGAACTGCTGTGCTAAAAGCAAAGAAACAAGTCTTCTTTCCGTATGCTGAGAATTCCCAATCAGAAGACTGGGAAATAGATTCTCAATCTAACAAGATAGCTTATAAAAGAAGTTCTTTTCCAACATATGTAGGAGAAAAATAAATAAAAAGAATCAGAAATCACCAACTTGAGCTTGAGCAACCTTGAGTGTGCTTGGGCATGTCCAGAGCAGGACAACAAGGCTGGTGAGGGGCTTGGAACACAAGCCCTGTGAGGAACGACTGAAGGAGCTGGGGTGGTTCAGCCTGGAGAAAAGGAGACTCAGAGGTGACCTTATCACTCTCTACAGCTGCCTGAAGGGTGGCTATAGTCAGGTGGGGTTGGTTCTTTCTCCAGGCAGCAACTGACAGAACGAGAGGACACAGTCTTAAGCTGCACCAAGGGAATACAAGTTGGATATTAGGAAAAAGTTCTTTACAGAAAGGGTGATAAAATACTACAATGATCTGCCCCGGGAGGTGGTGGAGTCACCATCTCTGGATGTGTTTAGAAAAATACTGCATATGGCACTTGGTGCCATGATCTAGTTGAGGTGTTAGGGCATGGGTTGGACTCGATGATCTTGAAGGTCTCTTCCAACCTAGACATTCTGTGATTCTGTGAATTCTGTGAACTGTGAAGTTAAATACAGAGTTTAGGAAAATGCTGTGTTAGCACAAGAAGTTAATTCTTCAACATAAAATGGCAATAGAAAAGCTTGAGGTTTTATGGCTCCTTTGAAACCAGTTGCTAAAATATTTAATGAAATTTAACTATTTAGGAGTATTTAGAATTCAAATCAACTCCTGTGTAAAATGTTCATGTTACTGAAGGTTGCTCCCTTCAGGAGCTTAAGATGAAGCGTTGAGAAAAATACATTACTCAATTGAAATTGTAGAAATTATTCTATGTAGTTAGGAGGCAATTTCCTAAGTTGGATTTTGTCCAAGGTTCTGCATTTGTCACCTGAAGCATATGGGAAAGACCACACGATCTTTCATGAGCACAAGTTACTGTGACCTTTGCTTTAATGTCTCAGAACAGAAGATTCAGAATAGCTGCTCCTGACAAAATGCTGGTACAGTACAGATATGGGTAACAGTGCTATTTATTCCTTGCTTAAGTCCCTGATTTTGTTGTTCTTGGATAAATATATAAGATATTAAAAAAATAGAATAACTATAAAATAATCTGGTAGACTAGAGAGTAGTGTTACTTTTCGGTGAAGATTGTAACTTTGCAGATGTAAAACCTCCTATTTTGTAATGTATATGGTACTAGCATTTCCAAAACTGAAATTTTACTTCCTGACTTCATAAAATGGTGGGGCTCTTTAAAATTCAGTACAGCAAATGTGCAAAGCATTGTGCTGGAACCCAGTTTTATCTGATTCCAAAGATGAGGATAAAAGTACAAACCAAAGACCAAACAACAGAATATTCTTTAGGAAAAAAGAAGAGCAAAATAAATCAGTGGCTGTCTGTGGACTGAAAAGCAAAAACTTTCTTATGAATAGAACTGTTTGACTTTAGACAGTATTTTCCATCTGTGAATTGCAAGGCATTTTATTAAAGATAATGAAAACATCACAGTGTCTTTTTGTGGGAAGTAAATGCTATGTCTGTTTTGCATATTGGTAATGATGATACTGGCCCTCATCTTCCAATGCTGCTTTTGACTGCTCCTTTCAAAAGCTGCAAGTTGAAATGGAGTTGTAATGATGGAAAAAATAACCACGTTTTTGGACTGAAATCCTTTGAACCTTTCCAGATTATTTTTTGTATGACTGTCACAGGAGTGTGCTTACACTGTGAGATTGCTCATTGTGTCTAGTTAAGCCATGTTAATTAGAAATAGGAATACAGACTCATTGTGCTATTATAGTCCTCTTTCCATGTAGCTTGATTGATATACTACGGCTCTGTCGAGTTAATGAGTCACATGAGATGCAAACATTCTTTTTGTTCAAAGTTAAAAAAATATCCCTGCACGCACTCTTTGAAGCGCTCAGGAGAAAGAACTGGTTGCAGGTGCTCTATAATGCAAATGTTGTATGAATGGATGGCTGGGCTGAATCTTCCATATGTGATCTTTTCTTTACAACTCTAAAAATCTTCCTCATGCAATGCATCAATCAAGACAGAAACTGATATATCTGTGGTTCGTTTCTTTTTGTTTTATGAACTTTACAGTCTAGCATGCAGTGAGAAGGATTGTAATGCCTTCATAGTATTTAAGCACTGTTTTTCCTGAAGGAATGCAGTCAGACAAAAAATTTAGAAGAAATAAAACAAAGTCTTTCCCATCTGTTCAAGACGTGCAAAAGTAAAAATCTTCTCTTACAGCTAAGCCTGGGAGCAAGTTGGGTACTTCTGAGAAGCAGGCAAAACTGGGTCAGAGTCAAACATTCACTAGATGACCTCCTGAGGTTCCTTCCTACCTAAATTAACCTATAAGCTTATATTTGTAAAATACAATAGTCCCACACCTGTTGCCCATGGTTGTGATCCCTTTGGGATTCTAGTTGGACATCACTTACGCTCACTGAATAAGTAGCACCTGGTGGAAAACAATGCATATTATTAAAACTGAAGCAAGGAAAAATATAAACTATTGTGGTTTGGGGAGTCAAAAGAAATTAAAAAGCTACCACTCTCAACTTTTGCATACTTTCAGGCTGGAAATTGTCATTCTGGTCAGATGGCACAGTGTAACCATCCATAAGATCATAGCTAGTGCATATCAGTGTAGTGCAATACTATAGTTAAGCACTAAGCATAGTTTGTGCTTAAACAGCCCCTTTGGCAGCTTGGTGGTGGTGACTTTTAATTTGCAAATGGCATTGAAAGTGTGGGGCAGTATTTTCTTTGCTCCAGCTCAGATTTCAAGAACTTGACCCAGACCTCAGTGAGAAAGTAGTTTGGTTCCAGGTATCCAGATCCCAGGCACCTCTATGTCATGTAGCAAACACAGATCAACTGAAAGAATTGCCCTCAGTAAGAAATCTCAGTAAAATCTTACTGCAGAAAGATAGGCTAAAACTGTTTAAAAAGATGAACAATCAAATTAAAATAATTCTCACGTTTTTTCCCCTCTGTCCAATTTGTATCAGGGATTGGATCAGAAGAGAATTTGACCTAGGCAGTTAATTCCATGACATGATCAAATCACAGTTTGGGGTATCTTCTGCCTTCTTACTTGAATTCAGGATCCCAGGCTGTTTGCTTCACACCTTTGTCCTTCTTACATGAGTTTCAATGCTGTTATACGTATGCCTCCTCAACCTATACTAACTAGCTAACTCTCTTGTAGATTTTTTTTCCCCAACATATCTATTTTTTAGCCCTGCCCTTAGCCTTTCCACCACTGTTTTTATCCTTGATTTGGCCTTCAGTCATCCTCTTTCTGTTTCATCCCCATTTTATAATTTATCTTTTGTTTTTAGGGTTCTGAGGGGAGATCGAGCCGTTTAGAACCTTTTTTTTCCAAGAACTAATGGACCTGGCTCACTTCAGAGTGGACCCTACAGAGTTCATGAAAGTCTGAAGGAAAAAATGGCATTATATGGCTATATCCTGGCAGGTTGTTACAGTATTCCCCCATTCATCACATGTGTGATGCCTGAAAGGAATGTGTTGTAACCTTCTCTTAAAGCAGCTGAAAGACCAGAATAATTTTCCTTTGATAAAGGGTTTCTGTCTCTGAACTATGAAAAAAATTCTGCCTCTTTCTCAAGCTTGGCTTAGATATTTGGGCACTTATACTGAGCACGGGACAATAAATAAAAAGTTGTTTGTCATTTTAGATTCATGTTGGCACGAGTGTTGCCTTGACATGGATATGTTTAAATACAGGTTCTACTCTTTTACAGGGAACACCAGAGAGCTCAATGGCAGCCCTGTCCTGTTCTGCAGCATTAGAACCGATTTCATATCTGACATAAAATTACTCTTTGGGCTTAATCAAAATTAAACACCGTTCTATGATTTCTTGCTGCTGCTGCTACAAGTAGAAGTGATCAAAAGTTTTTATTTTAAAATATGGCTGAACTTAAAACACAACTGAATCCTGAGCTGCAGACTCAGCTTCCTCAACCCCATGTACTAGGACTTGTTCTTTAAGCACAAATAAATTTATTCCAGATATGAATTTGGATATGCACAGAGTGCATCAGGATTTATGTTTTTGGCTAGAAATAAAAGTAATGTACCGTTAAAGACACCAGTTTCCACCTCTGTTTATCTTTGTGTTTCTTGTTTATTGTTACTTCTCACAAGCCTTTGCACCCTGGGCAGTGCTAACTTTTAGTAGTTATGTTTTCTTAGTATTTTCTTTTTGGTCTTGGGACTGTTATACCATTTGATTATATTTCACCAAGGAAATCATGCAGGATATAATATTTAATGAAAACAACTTGCCAAGATACAGAGAGAGAATTTCTTTGATGAGGATTCTCTGAGCAGGATACAAAGGAAAAGAATATTTGGAGGTCTTTGGTGCTTGGGGAGATGCATGAATTTCATAAAATTAATTGATCCCAGTCTGTCAAAGGCCTTTTTCATGTTGGAACAGTATGTAAGAAAATCCAGATGACACAATACAGCATTATATTATGCTTGTTAGGATCCTGGCTCCTTGAGGAGCTTGTATACCTTTACTCAGTTCCTTCTGACCTTCAAAAAGCACTGAGGATGCTCAGAGCCCTTCCTGGGACAGTTGGACTCTCCCAGGATGAGAGTGGAATTGCCATAAGTCCTCTGCAAGGGTAGTGTCACCTTCTGATGCAAAAACAACCCTTGGAACAAATTCAATATTTTACACTCAGTAGCTGAAATGCCATGTCTCATGGAAAACTATAGATCTTCCAGTGTTATTAATATCCTACCTTTGGGACAAACACGCATTGACCTCTATTCCCAAAATGTATCTTTGAGTGCTGGAAGTATTTTGTACAGAATATGAGGCAAATATTTTCACACAAAGATTATTGTATCTGATGGAAGAGGGATAATTCAGACCTTCAAAATAATTTCCAGAGGCAGGTGTACTTTGTAGTGTCAAAACATTGAATTTCTTGATGCTTAACAAGATAGTGACAAATTCCATGGCCACTGACCTCTGTTTCTGGAAGCAGCTACTGATATCTTATAGCCGTCTTTCTAATTTTTTCTTCTACTGCCAATGTTAAAATGCACCAGTCTTTCAAAGGTTCACTCAACATCTGACCTCTTCAAAGATTTCTCAGGCTGGTAACCCAAAATAGGAACCCTGGGCATGCTAAAAATACACAATGCATTGCAAGCGTATTCAGAAGTCGAAGGTGAGTTGAGAACAGGATGTGCATTGAGACTTCTGCCGTATAACACCAGAGACTTTATTGCACTGGCACTGCTGGAGTAGCCCCTCAACTGTAGTTTCAGTCCAGTGCACGTTGGTGTGCAAAAAGCACTGCGTGCTGCACCAGTGGCAGTTTCTCTGTGGGTGGAAGAGCAGTTTGCTTGCATGTGCTGTGTTAGATGATGCAATTGCTGCTTTACTGCCTTTTCATCACAGGGATGGTGCATGTGGTGCTCTGGAAAGCAGCCCTGTGCCAGTGGGAAGGCTCAAACACCCAACCAAATTGCAAAGCTGACAAAGAAGAGACAAATTTTCTTAGGGACCCAGTAGGGTCTGAATGGAGTTGACAGAACTCAAGATGTCACTGAAAGTTGCTGGACTGGGCTGCGGGCTGGGATTTTCTCTTCAACGCTCAAAAACTGTGTTGTCACCTTCCTATCTATGGCTATTCCAGAGTCAGTGGGGTTGCTGTGCACCTAGAAAGAGTATTTGCCTTCCACCTGGGCATCAGATATAGAAAGAGAGTCGTTAGCATATCTAATGCTCAGGGACATAAGAGGAAATGCTTCCCAACAGAATCAGCCCCCAAAGCTCCTCAAATGGAAGGCAGTTTTCCATGAACAGGTAAACCTAGAATACTCAGATTGCAGCAAAATGCAGAATTGTGACTATGGAAAAGAAAGAAATGTACAAACTAAGTGCTACAGCATTTGAGGCAAAGCCCTGAGCTATCAATGATCTGTTCTGTGTCAAGGATGTGGTATTTGCTGTATCTGGCATGTGCAGTTCCTCAGAGCCTAAATGTGAAACATGTCTCTGTTTCTTTTCCCCATTTTTCATATTTTCAGTGTATAACACAGATGCACCTTGACTCCAACATCTCTAACAAAAAGGGGCAATGGAAATAGGAGTTAATTGCTTTTTTCAAAATATGATGTTTTCACTATTTGGAAAGGGCTAGATCAAGCTCTGCTAGGGGGAAAAATGACCCAAAGTACAGCAGGGTTAATAACTAGAAAGCTTTAAACTCAAGAACACTGTGTTCTGCAAGGTTTGGTGGCACTGTAGGTGAGTAGTATGTGAGGAAAGTATGAAAGGTGACAGCTGCACAGTAAATTCATGCAGCTGAGGAGTTTCTTTGTTTTATGCTTGAATAGCATTTGGCTCAGTGGCATTTTGGTCTATGACTGGGCTCATCATACAAATAAATGGACTGTTTTCTTTTTGGCCCTGAAGGGAACAGGCATGTGTTCGTGCTGCATATATTATCTGAGCAGATTCAGACCCAGCATCACACTGTCACATCCAGGACATCTTCAGGTCAGAGCAAGGTTTCAACCAGCTCCTTCTGAGTTGTTTTTGGTGGCTTTGTGATCTAGCTGTGTCTTGATGCCCAGGGACAAAGGAGCCAGCTGGCAAAGGTCCTCATCCACAGCCTCTCAAAATCTATTTTAATGGGCTTCAGGGAGATTTGAATTAAGGTTTTTAGGCTGGAGTTCCCATCGCTTGGTGCCAGTAATTGGGTCAGTTACTCCAAAGTGTTCAGTACTTATGATTCTTGTAGGAGTTCTCATATTTGTATTTTCCAGAGAGCCCAAAGACCTGTTACGTTTAAGCTACAGGAAGACCAGTCACAAATGTGCTGTTTGCATCTAGGGGATGCAGCACTCTTAATTGTTCATCCTCCACATATGCTCCAGAAAATATTGTAATGATAAAATGTTCTGTGGAACTGATAAATATTGCTTTCACATACACAGCCCCAGTAGATCTGATACATTTCTCAGGAGAGAAGGAACAATTAGAGTGGTTACATATACTGAATTTTCTTTCCTCCTTCCTACCTGTTAGCTGTTAGTAAACAGAAAGCTACCAATTTCCTTTGCACTCTGGCATGCTAGAAATTAATGGAGTAAATGCACATGCTGTTTTACTTTGCCAGAGACTGGCTTATACAACAGATTTTTACTCTCTAAGACAGATTTTGCTGTATTTGTGCTTTTTTCAACTCCCCCTGAGGAGTATTAACTCAAAGCAATCACAAGACACCCATCCTTGCCTGCTGCTTCTTGAACTGCTGTATCCTCTTCTTTGCTTCTTGCTTTTCTATTTGAAGCTTTTTTTATTCTTTTCTTCTTGATGAGGGAACAGCAGCAACCAAAACCATAAAGGGGTGCCTGCTTTCCTAAAATAATAACTATTTGATGTGAGGAAAGAAACACATAGAACACTTCTGTTCACGTAGGATTTACTTTCAACAGCCGTGTTCTTTCTACCTAAATGAAGATAGGTCGAGTGCTCTGTGAAGTACAGTACTGGAAAAGGAAGACGTGTGCACACTTGGAAAATGCTGAGCTGCTTGTGAAGCTCTAGGCACTGCATGTTTATGACTTGGTTTTCTAAGCAATCTCCAGAGCCTGAACGGATTACAGTGATATTTTAACAAGGCTGCTGGCATCCATCACCAGCTTTCACTTACTGAGAAAGCTAAAAGATGGAAGAATGTAATTATTTCCACATAAGCTAAGTGCTAGTGGCTGAATGTCACGACAACTTTGATGCTTTAAACTTCTTCATCTTCTGAAGGCAAACAGGTAAGTCTCACAGGCTTCTCTTCCCGTGCTTGTTTTGGTGAGGGAGCAGGGGCTTGCAGGGCACTGGTGTCGAAGGGAAATATGTTTGATATGAAGGCAAACTGTTTGTGTCTAGATTTGAAACACGCAGTATTGCACATTGTCATTTTCTGTCTGTCAGGTTACAAACCCATTACCTAACAATAGCTATTATTTCTTTCCATAGCCAAGACATGAATCTCACTCCAAATTAATCCCTAACTTTTATACATTTAATACTTTTGGAAGAGAATGTGTATATCAACCATCTGTGCATACTGAAATATCCATTTCTAAATCTCTTTCAGTCATCCTATAATTACTTCTAGACTGATTACTCTGGTTAAAATAATGTTATTTCATATGAAAAATGAAATAATATGTATAGGATTGTACTTTCTAAAGATGATTTTTGTTGAACAGTTTTTCCCTGAAAACAGGATTTCCTGAACTGAGATCTCTGGGCAGCTCACTTTTCAGATGAGGTCTGCATTATTGTAGAAATACTGTGGTAAACAAAGGGTTTCCTGTCTTACAAGTGGGAATCTAACAGCATCAAAAATAGATATTTCTTTCCCATTCACCCTTGAAAGAACACTTATTCTCTTTGAGTAATGGCACTGCTTGCTGTGCCTCTAGAGGTGAGGCTTCCTATCTGAAGACTTTTAACATAAAAGACCTTATTACCATTTAGGGAAAGAAAAAAGACCCTTTGACCATAAATAGGTTTTGTCTTAATTAAGTTTTTTGTGTCCTCTGAGAACATTTGCTACCTTATGTATTATTAGTATTGAAGGGCAAAAACATTACACGATTCTCTAAGATTTTTGTTGGCAAGAACGACTATCAGAGAAAGAAGTATTTTGAGTTACAGATAAATATTAATACTTCTTGTTTGCTTGTTTTAAAATATGGTTGTTTACAGAAAGAATTCATTTAAGCTCCATTTCCAATCTGGCTATGATAATTGAAACAAATCCTGCTGGCAGACACAATTATAAATAAACTTCTAAGAATAATTAGAAGTGTAATTAAGAGAAGACTGAGTTATTATCACTTTCTCCTCTGTATAATAATTCTGCATAAAAACATGAGAAATGGCTCTCATTAAAATCTCACAGCAGAGAAATCCACAGAAGGGAGTGAGACATTAAAACAAAGCATTCAAGATGTGCAAATACTGTGATTAATTAATTAAACAGAGACCAGCTCCAAGGAAAAGCCTGAAAGAAATTGGGATATTTAAGAAACAGATATATCATAAAGAGCTAACATGTGCTTGTTTTGCTGCTATTTTTTTTTTAAGAGGAGGTAGCTCACAGTACCTTGTGGATCTATATTTGAGTATTTTGCTGGTATCATTTAACTCTGTGGAATCCTTCTGAATATCAAGACTTTATTCATCACTAAAGGTTTCAAAATATCCATCAATGGAGTGACTATTTAGGAAGGACTTAAAAGAGCCAGGCAGAGGATTGCTAATGGAGATTTTCCCCCCACCAGCTAAGGGGCATTCTCTGTTAAACTTGAGAGACTATTGGAGCTGTTCCAAGTGACTTTCACCAGAAGGATGCTTACAAAAACACCTCTACTAGTGGTGAAAAGAAAACCAAACCCACTGCTGAGTCTTCTGTGAAGCAAAGAATGGATAGGTGTTTGAGAGTTTTACCAGTCACAAACTGGTATTCAGAATAATCAGAATCTCTGATACAGAGATCAGCTCTATTCAGAATAGAAATGCCAGCAGCTACTTAAATCTGGCTTCTGTCACATTGCTCAAGGTGCATTTATTCAAATACTGTGCAGTATCATAACACCCATGCTGTATATTTTGGAGTATTGAATAAAGATTAGGACTACTTTGGCTGCTATGCAATATTAATTCTGGCAGCATCCTGTGTAGTAATTAAGAAGTTTAGGTGTGAATCATATAAATATTCAGGTTATGTTATTTTTCTTAATGCTTGGAAGTAAACCCAGGAAAGGAAACCTCCACCTCTTTTGCTAAAGGGAAAAAAACCCAAATCAAACATACATTGAAGAAAAAGAAGAAAGAGAAAAAAAAAAGAAGGAAAATAAAAGAGGGCAGAGAGAGAGAAATTTTGGTTCTGTGGTATTAAATAGTAATGTCATGTAATACATACCCAAGAGCTTAACAGAACTGTAGTAGGACTAATTTAGCCCATGTCTGTCTAATCCTTCATTAGCATACTATTATTTTTTTGCCCAGTGGGTATATTGCCTGTTGAGAAATAATGTGAATATTTATTCAGCAGTAATAACTGTTGCTGCTTGAGAGCTTTTTTTGCCACGTGTGAACGTGTTTATCTAGAAAAGAATTTCAGGCAGATGATCACCCTTGGGATTCAATGAATTCATGCGTTGCATGTCCTATCTTACTCCACAGCTGTACAGCAGGATTACTGTTTTTCTAATGAGATTCCACCTTGAGCACAGACACTGCAAACACATCATCACCTCAGAACATAGTACTTGTCTTCTGGAGTGGTTCAATGTAAGCACAGAACTAGTTCATTTCAGCAGCTTTAGAGGGGCAAGGCTGCCTCTATTTGGTGCAACAGGCTAAGCAGTTTCTGTCTGAGACTGGAGTAGGCTCCTAAGAACACAGCTCAGTCATCTCCCCATAGAAATCAGGGAGCATTTTTCTACCTATTTCAGAGGATTAGGATATAACTCTCTATTTTGACGTTTTATGTGTGTACAATATCAATGACGTCCCCCTAAAAATACAACTGCCACTGCATACTGCATGTACAAAATTGATGTCTAGGTCAAGATATCAGTTTTTAAATGGGTTGAAATCATTCATTTATATTTCATTTGTATGCTAAGAAGTTAATTTCAAAGCAGGTTTTCTTTTCCTAAAGAAAAAAATGCTTACTGTATATATTTTCTGCAATGAAAATGGCTGTGCTACTAGCCAGGTAGTCACATTTTTTTTTGCATACATTTTTGATACAGCAGTATTGAAATGCTATTTTTAGAGCTAGGGTGATGTAAGGAAGCAGTGCTATATTACTGGTACATAATAAATTTAAACTGAAGCTAACTCTGCAATGAACAGAAATTAGTACTGCACTCAATTATACTCGCTACACTGATGTAAATTAAGGGTGATTTCATTGAAATCAGTGAATGTAGGAGGTTTACTTTGCCATAAATTAAATACAAGTCAGATCCTCTAATATTTATTTCAGACTAACTTATGAAAGTATGAACAAACCCAACAATTATCAAACACAAGTTGTAACCTTTTATCATTCTTCAGTCAGCTGGCAGTTAAGTTGTAGTAAAGCAGCATTTATTTAAAAAGAAAGGGAATAACAAATCTTAAATGTTTTTCATTTTACTGGCTTTGCTTACCATTCACTTACCACAGACTATTTTCTTAGTGTTGTAAGTTTTTGACAACTGTGCTATCCTAGTCTGATTTTCATTGATGGAAAACAGAAAAGAAAGAGACCAGATGCCATGTAGAATATAGAAAATAATTATGCCACTAATAATATATTTAAAATATGTTAAAAATAACGTTTAGAAATGCTAAATATTCTGCAGATAGATGGAACGGTGTGTACATCCTCTGTCAAGCTTAGGATTTTTTTTGTTTGAATGAAGGTCTATTTCTTATGGTTAGATTTTTCAATTAATTGCTGATGAACTGAAAATACACTCACTGAAGCTCAGACTCTCTTGCATGTATTATGGCATTTAAACTAAGAAGGCAATAAATCAATTTAGTTGTTTGTACTGTAATTGACTGAATAACAAATGTGACACAGGATATTGAAAGGTCAAAATGAGAAACATGCCCAGAACACTTATTTGCAAATAATTTTCACAAGTTTTTTATAAAAATTTGGTTAATAATTGAATTGTACTTTGTATTTCATATGTTAAATAATTTTCATTATCTGGATATATCTTTGTATTTCTGTTAAAATTACTGCATCTTTTACATACAATACTGCCCTTAAAAACCTAATTCACTTCTCAAATCACGGATACTGGAAGAGGTGCGGAGATCATTATTGCAAGAATAAAATTATGGTCTTCATAGTATTGAGCTATGATTGTGATGAAGGCTAATGCTTTGGGAAGCAAGCTGTTTCATCTGCTTTCAGTGTCAGGACCACCCTGTGCAGGCAGCTGGGTCAGCTGGGGAGGAGGTTTCCCGTGTCCCTCGGTGGCCTCTGCACGGTGCGTGGGAAGGCACCTGCTGCTGACAGGCACTGCAGAAGTGGTCTGAGCACACAAAGAACAAGGCTGGTGCATCTCTGCTTCCAGCTCTCTGGTATTCCCTGCTCCTGACTTGCAGGGAGATTTCCAAGGGATTTTTCTGCTTCAAATTCTTAAATGTCTGATTGTCTGTGCCCCCAGCTCCCGAGTCGCCAGGGGCCTCTGCTGTGCTGCAGGGTAGAGGAGAGTAATTGCCCAGCACAGCAAGGAGCCCCTCCACCCTGACTGCCCTCTGTCCCTGCAGCACAGACCTCCACTCACTCCAGAGAAAGGCACTGTTTCCCTGGCCTCAGACACCACTTGTGCTTGCTGCAGCACTCCCTTGCCTTTTTCAAATGCCATCTGTGCACTCAGCCCTTACCTACACTCTGGAGTAGAACATATCGACACAAGTGTCTTTTTCCTTCCCATTTGTCTCCCTGGGGACTGTCTCTCACTAGCAGGTCCTGGCAATAGAGTCTAAGACCAGAAATGGGCTTCTGCCCAGCCCAGTGCCATGGTTTGTTTCATGTCTCTGTTATTTGGTGCCCAGGGTGCTGTAGTGGGGGTCCTGTCTGGCTCAAAGGCTTTGCTGTGGAGAGTGCTGCCAGGTTTTGATGGGACACCAGCTGTACCACTCCCTCAGGGAAGGAGGGCTGACTCAGTCCTGACTTGCTTTGGTCCTTAGGCTCACAGTACACCTATTTTCTCAAGGAGGATAATGCTACTATTGAAAGGATATAAAGGTGGAAAGAGAAAAGATAGATAAAAAATGGAATAGGAATAGAACACATGCATTAGTCAGCCTTTTCAATGAATAATAAAAAGCATTTATGTGAGATTAAATTCAAGTCTTTTGTAAGTGAAAGTGAGATACTGTACTTGCTTTCTGTAAGAGACTGAATTTTATCTAAGCAGCCTTGCATTTTCTAAAAAAATGGTAAAAAATTGCTCAAATGATGACATCTCCAAACCTACCTCTCCTAATTCTTTTAATAATCTGGTATCTCCTTTTTACATGTTAGTTTGCTTTCGTTTTGAAATAACCTGTTGTTGACTTGCTTTCTTCCTATGGTTGTTTGGTTTTATTATTTTATCCTTCAAACTGCCCTTCCCTAAAACTTCTAATGATATTTTCTGCACTACAAAGGACTTCTACACTGTTTGGTATTCTGCTTTGTAAAAATAAAGTACAAAACAAAGCACATTAAAATATTAATACTTTGTTGTTACACTTTTTAAAGATTGTGCTGTTGGATATAAAAACAGGCACCAGCATGAATGTAAAGGAGTAAGAGTGGAAAGATAAAACAACTTATCGTGCTGAAAGAAATCTTTCTTTACAATATGTTTGGCGAAATACATTCATATAGACTTAATAATTCCTTTGCAAGAATTTGTGATATCTCTCCACCCCTTTTTTTCCCTTAGTCTAAATGCTCCCATATTTCTCTGGATGTTGTACTTGAGGGATAAGGAATTCCCAGTATATGTTCATATCAATAAACATATTGGATGAACTGAGTATGTTCTGCAATCTGCTTCATACAACAGCTCTGCTAACAGGATCTCATGGTTCTTCCTGAACTTTGAATATATGTGAAGCATCTGGCTTTGCTAAGAAAATGAGGCTAAACTGTAGATCTATCTTTATAAAGCATGAAAGCAGTGTGGTGCAGCTAAGGTATTGTCAGAAAAGTAATTCTCTTCCTTAAGATAACCTGTCCCTTTCACAAAGACCTGGTGTTTGCCCCTTAGATAGGGCTTACTAGATATAGGTTGGAGCTTTTCAAAGGGAGAATTAGATAATTCTGCTCTGTGACTGCAAGCTAAGGCTGTTCTCAGGGCCTTGCCCTTTAACTTATCCTATCACTATAACAGAATAAAGAGCTGATCTAGCTCAGATCTTTGACACTAATCATGCGTGAGCAGTTTGGCCAAGATCTAGTGCTGTACTTACTGCCAGGTCACGGGGAAAGAAATCTTGAGGTCTTTTCATTTCTTACGTCTTACCTGTGCAACAGAAAGACAGCTTAGTCAGTGCTGAACAAATGCCATGATCTGACTAAGGATTTATACACCACGAGGGAAACGTCCTCTTTCAGACACTGTGGTGCTTTGGGGAGCCCTTTCAGACTCCAGAGCCACAGAAGTCAGAGGAAGGCCTGCCCCAAATTGCAGGGGTCAGGTCCTGCTCCGGGTCTGTCCCCTTGGCACCAACCTTGCAGAAATCCTCTGTGTTGCTCCTGCCGGGCCATCACTCGAGGCACTCGAGGAGCAACCCCTTTGAGGCAGCTCCAGTTACTCACTTATCCCATCTCCTTTGTGGACCAAAACTAAACAGCCTCTTTACTGCTTCACTCTTCCATGGAACTTAAATGTATCAGTTAAAGCAATTATAAGGTTTTGTCAAAGACATCCCTTCTACAGTATCTAAAATAGTGTCAAAGGCACCTAGACAAGTCTTCTGCATGGTGGTTCTGGTTTAGAGGGCACCCTTTCAGCCAGACAAGTGTCTGCTCTGTCTGAATTTCAACATGATAAAGAGGGTGGGAATAAGCAATAGTTACTGTTATTGCAGGGACAGAGCTTAAGTGGCCACATGTTCAACGAGAAACTCACATAAGATTGGGGCAAATGACATGAAGCTGTGTCACAGGAGGTTTGGATTGGATATTAGGAAGAAGTTCTTCACCTGGAGAGTGGTTGGGCATTGGAACAGGATCCCCAGAAAAGTGATCACAGCATCAGCCTGACAGAGTCCAAGAAGCATTTGGACAAGGTTCTCAGGCACATGGTGGGATTCTTGGGGATGTCCTGTTCAGGGCCAGGAGTTGGACTTTGATGACCCCTATGGGTCCCTTCCTCTTCAGGATATTCTATATTTCTGTGATAACTGTGGGACTTTCTGGTCATTCTAATATCTTGCAGATCATTGCTTTTCAGACGGCAGCTGCACCACCCTGATTCACCTACCTGTCGACATAGCTGGGTGGGCTTCCTGTGGCTACCAGCCCCGCTGGCCCAGGCACCCCAAGCAGGGTGGCAGAGGGGCATTGCTGTCCGTGTGGAGCCGGGCTGCTCTCCTGAGTGCTGCCACTGCAGCGCAGGCTGGGGGAGCATCCCACCTCTCCTCCCTGCTGCGCTCCTGAGGGCTTCTTCCTTTTCCTTGCAAAGCTTCCCTGCAGGGCAGCTAAGGACAGCGGGCAGGGTGACTGATCCCGGGAGGAGGAGAGGCGGGGGAGACCACCCCCTCTTCCTGCTGCTGCTGCTGCTGAAGCTGTGCTGGAACGGGAACCGTCGATGTGGCTCCCCAGAGTTAGTTGCTCAGCAACCAGAATCAATTAATATGCTTTGCAGAAAGTGCAGGGGAAGCCCGAGCTGCTGTCAGCCAGCAGGCAAGAGGCTGAGGGTGACTCAGGATCCCACTCCTGCCTGACACCCATTTGGTCCCACCCCATCTTCTCCAAACACTCCGTTTGCCACCGCTCTTTTCCCCTTTCTCTTTCCCTACGGTACTTCATGCATGTGTCTCCAAATTCTTCAGGCAAAGTACCCCGTTGCTTAAGAAGCCTCCTGCTTCAAGGCTCTTGCTTTTAGATCTGATTTGTATTTTTTGGTTGTTTATCAGATTTTCTTCAACACTCTTCGAGAAATTCTAATAGTCATGTTCTTTGGGAAGGAAAAGGGATAGCTGGTGTTTTTGTCAGGTGGTTTTAAAGATGCCTCAGGATGAAAAGGGTTGTTTGGTAGTTCACATTGAGCAGCAGCAATGAAAATGCATCATGTGTAAATTGGGAAAGTTTTTGCTTCTTCCTTTGTTACAAATGATCAGCACTGCATATATGAGACCAAAGAGGTAGTACTGATTGTTGTGAAACACCTACATAACAGAGTAAATGAGGGGGTGTTGTGGGATTTTTATATCTTCTCCTTTTCAGTGTAGTAATTTCAGGGCTTTGATAAGGTATTGTTTTCTTTTTTCTTTCTTTCTTTGATTTTCTTTGGAGTCCCTCTGATGACACCGCGAATCTGGGAATGAAGAACTTCTTAGAGCTGATTGGAAATGGCATTGCGGAGCTGAAACTTAACTGGAGGAAATATATCTCCTGAAGAAGAAAATATAATGCACTGTAAGGATCTGTCTTCTGGTGAAAAATTCAAGCCCAGAGAAAACTTGTCTGCTTTGTTAGGAAGAATGGGTTGGACAATTTTCTTCAATTCCAAAGGATATCTGAATGCCATGCTGAGCTTAATCTCTGCAGCATGCTCTGTGCTTCTCATCTTTTCCTGATGCACTGCATGGTAAGGCCTTTTTTCCTTCCTTTGAATAATAACTATCTTTCTGATGTGGTGAGAGGTATAATATAATAGCAATAGTGAAATGAAAATTGGGAAAATGCACAAACGTAACAAAAGAATGTTTGCTTGCACGGTTGTTTTCAGGAGCAAGTGTCCTGATTACTGCAGCAGCTTATAGGATATTTCTGTCTTTCTCCCTCGCTTTGTGGCAGTGTGTGTGTGCGTGTGTGTGTTTGTGCACACCTGTGCTGTCATTTACAGTTGGGCTGGAACATCTGCAGCTGTATTGTACATATTTCCATGCTAAAGAGGATGTTTAGGAATTTGCTTTGACATTTCTCTCTCTTTTTCCCTCCCTCCCTCCATTCCCCTCCTCCTGCCTCCTCCTTCTCTTGCTCTGTCTGTTTCTCTGGGGTCATGGTTCCATACCTTCCCTGCACCTCAGTTGTGCACTGACCACTAGAAGGCAAAAATGGGAGGTAAAAGAAATCCTGTATCAATGTAAGAGTGGTCTTGAGTAATATTATTTTCATAAATGAAAGCTACAGAAAGGTTTTGACTGTCTGCAATACTGGCAGGTACAAAAGATTTATTCTATTTTGTTTCCATGGGAAACAACTATCAAGTGTGGACTTGGATGCTGTGCTTTAGAAATCGTAGGAGACAGATCCTCTTACACATGTCAGAAAGCCAAAAATGACCACTGTGAATTATTACCCAGGTCAAAAAAAAAGCAAATCCAGTATGGGGTGTTCTCACATCAAGTAATTTTTGCTATGTATTAGAGGAGTGTTCAGAATTTTTTAGAAATACCTTCAGTAGGCATTGCAAGATATTTTTTGTTAATAGCTGTAATATGGTTCCATCTTCCTGGATGAAAGGTGCTAGGGGAGTGCAATGAGATGTAACTGCCTGACTTACTTAGGGTCATTGTCAAGAAATTGCCAAGCAGATCAGGAATTGTACAATAAATAAGCAGAGATGGAAGGACAAATTTCCAGGATGACTGGTTCATTTGGGTCTCTGTTTCAGAAATTAGGGTAGAACTAAAAGATGATACAGTGGTGATGTAAAACATATGTATTTTCTTACGCATCCTGGTTGATCACTGAGTTTGGAAAGTTGAGTGGTTCTTGGGTATACTGTGGTAGGGGCCTGCCTCCACTCTGAGGGCAACCCCTTGGAAATCTGACTGCTTTTGATGGAGCTGGAAAAAGATCAGGAGCAGGTTTGTGTGGCAGCTGTCATGGACTGTGCAGCTGGGTATGGAGATGACAGGTTCCTGGCAGCAGGTTTTCAGGATGGGAAGGATAAATAAAGCCAAATCACAAAAGCCTAAGCCACAGCAGAACTCGTGAACAAGAATCAGAGCTTAAATACTACTCAAAAGATGTAATTTTGTGGTAGTTCCCAATAAATCTCCTCCTTGTGTGATGGAGGACTCCATAAGGCAGTTTTTAAAGAGAGAATGGTAATGTAACTTCTTCAAATCACTGCAGCAGCAGGAAGCACAGATGAAAAAACACATTGTAGTGTGACAATATTTCAACACGGTTCAGAGGAATCAGCCTTGATTTTAGGAGTAAAGGCTCAAAACACAAATACCTGGGTATTGACGCAGCATTTTTGTGTATTTTACTATCTAAAATGTGTGACTAGTGTAAGAACCAATAAGCAAAACTGAGGAAGGACAGCACAATCCATTAATGTCATCTTCACTGTTAGAAAGAATCTCTTACTTGTAGAAGTCATCCCCTCAACTCTCTATGTGAACAAGGATGTAATCCTAAATTTAAGTTGCCCATTGCAAACGTCAGATCAGCAATTCTATGTCAATCAGTGGAACAACTTGCATGAATATTGTTGTTTAACCCCAGCTGGGAACTAAACTCTGCAGGGCTGCTTGCTCACTCCCCCCTGGTGGGATGAGAGAGAGAACCAGAAAAGTAAAAGTGAGAAAACTCATGGGTGAGACAAAGACTCTTTAGTAGGTAAAGCAAAAGCCACACACACTCAAGCAAAGCAAAACAAGGAATTCATTCACCACTTCCCATGAGCAGGCAGGTGTTCCATCATCTCTGGAGACTCAGGCTCCATTGTAAAATAGTTACTTGGCAAGACAAATGCCATAATTTTGAACATTCCTTCTCCCTTTTTCCTTTGTCTTTCACCTGTTTTATATGCTGTTTGATGTGTTTTACGTGACAGTATATAGTACAGAATATCCCTTGGGTCAGTTGGGGTCATCTGTACCAGCTGTGTTCCCTCCCAGTTCCTTGTGCAGCTCCAGCCCAGTCTCTGGTGGGGTGGGATGAGAGGCACTAAAGGCCTTGGCACTGTGGAAGCTGCTCAGCAAGAGCTAAAACCTGTCTGTATTGTGAATATGTTTCTAGCACCAAACAGAGCCTCATACTAATTACTAGAAAGAAAATTAACTCTCTTCCAGCTAAACCCAGCACATTCTCTGTTCCTTATTCTACACCATTTACATCATGCTCAGGTATCACACTGTCCAACACATCCTCATTAACCCACCCCTCTTCCTGTCTTTATATATAAAATGCAGATATCACTCCCTTAGTCTATGGACCAGTCTTGTAAAACATCCAGGTATGTCCACAAAATCTCTGTTGAGTTCATTTAGTCCATGACTTTGGGCTCCATCTCTTACGGTGGTCACTCAGAATGGGAGAGGTCAAAACTAGCACAGTGAGTAAGAACTACTCATGTGAATAAATTCTAAAAGGTTTTATAAGATCAGGCTCTTTGATTTTCATGGCAACAGATTTATTAGACTTCAGGCATAATTTGGATTTCCTTTCTAAACAAAATCATTTTTCTTTTTATCCATGTAAATCTTTTGCCTTGTAATTAAAGCAACAAAAATAGGTTAATTGCATTCTTAAAGATCGTGCAACTGTACATATACATTGTTAGAGAAAAATTACCAGAGTATGCAAAAATTTACCTTTATTAGTGGCCTCCAAATAGAAGCAAAGTGTATTCTTATTGGAAACATTCATTTTCTTATTATTTTTCTGACACTATTAACATTTCCACTAGGTATTGTCAATTTTTCCAGGAACCTGTCCTGGGTTCATTTGAACCATCACTGATATTACAAAATACTCACTATTATTACATTCAGGGATACTTACCCAGCTTTTTATTACATTACATACATTCATTTTTTAGTTAATACATGATGTTTAGCTCTTTAGTTGATCCAGGAATTTATCTTTACAGTACAGAAAGACAATATGAAATCAAAATTATAGTAAACTTGCTACAGAATATAGATATATATTGAAATAAGAAGCATAAAATCATCTGGGTTTTATTTCTCTGTGCAATTTTGCATGCTTATAAATGTCTATATTATTAGGATATATGTTACATAACAAGCAATAAATAATTGTCATTTGTAAAGAACTGTTCCTTTTTGCATAGGATTTTTTTTCCTCAAGGTTATGCATTATGGTAGAAAGAAAAATATTACAAAAAACAAACATAGCAGCTTGATATATATCCAGTACACTAAAGCAGTAATAGGTTCATTTGTTTATTTTATCCCTCTAATATACACAGTGAGAATAGTGGATTCTTTTCTAAATAGTGTCTTATTTCGAGAGAGAAGCATTTACATGATACAGGGTGTTCATTGTCTTTAACACACATTATTGCCCATGATTTGCTGTGACTTAAGACACTTTAGTGACATTTTAAATAATTTAAAAATTTGCACAACAGCTGCATTTGGCTTTCTCTGTCAATTCCAAAGCAAGTAAAATTAGTAAATTTCCTTTTCTTTTAAGATACTTATAGTAAAGGTTTGATGCTGAGAACACTTGTATTTCATTTCACTCCACTGAACTATTTCTTTAGATAAACATTATGAATTAAAGTTTGAACCATCTGCATTGTCAGGGAAGTTATACAGAGCAGTGGAAATATTTTTCACACCTGCAACAACTATTTCCAGCCAATAAATTGTGGCACATAAGCAATTTCTGTATTCAGAATGTCTTGAGCTGTCTTGATTCAAGATCCAGCAGAAACCTGATTTTTGAAAGGTCTGCAAAAAACCCAAAACAAATCCCAAATGAAACTTGGAAGTTTTGTCGTTCAAGTGTAAATGTCTATAGAAAGAATATTTTTTGGTCAAGTAATTCCTATAGATCAGCATCTGTTTTATACACAAATCAGGATAAAAATTTGAAATTTTTTTAAAAATAAGAAGTTCTAAAAATCAATATGTTTGGAAATACTGATGTCAAAATGACACAAGATTTCATTTTGACATTTTTCATCAAACTTCCATTTGTTACAAGAAATTGTACTGATATCTGTTTATCTGTTTTTCTCAGTGAAATTTTGCAACTTTTTTTTAGCAGGAAAGTGTTTTGTTGTGAATTTTTTCACTAGATCTTTTATAGCTGTCCCAGTATTTATTAACTCTCACAAGTCCTTCCTTTCACGAGAAGCTTTCTGAAGGGTCACCTTTAGCACTCATACTGCCTCGCCCCATATTAGTGATACTGAGCAGCAGTTCCCACCAGGTCTGTGGTAGAACATAACCTCTGAAGGCGATTCCCTCCTTTAACTCTTCTTGTGTCTTCAACAAAAAGCAAGCCTCTGTTTTTCTGAGTTTTCCGGATACCAGAAGTAGTGCTTTTTACCACAAAAGCCTTCCAGAGGCCTTCAAAAGGCATGCAGGAAGGAGTAGAATTAATCGAGTATTAATATCCTTATTAAATAGATAAGGAACTGAGCAACAAAGGAACTGCCCAAAGCTATGCTGGCAAGGGAAGAGTTCGGAATTGAACCCAAATGTCCTTATTTGCAGTTCATCACTGTCCCTGCAAGGTTGGTCTTCATTTTGCTCATTTCTTTGCTTAATGACTTATATTTGGACTTTTAAGTTAATACTAGCTGAAGTATCAAATGTGAAAGGGAATTACTGATGCATACTTCCTTTCCAGTCTGACAGAGTTGTCCTGAAAATTCCTTTTTCTCTCCTGAGCCATTCTGTTTGAATGTAACCATTAATTATGTAATTGCTTTACTACACAGGGGAAGTAGATCCTATGTTAAACAGAAAGTTACTAAATATAAACATCCTAAACATGCCATACAGGTTCTGGGGGATGTACATATGTACCTGTTATCCAGTTAAAGGTTTAGGGACAGCTGTGGGGCTATGCAATGGTTTTGAAAGCTCTTAGTAAATTAATCAAATTTCAACACAAAAAAAAAAAAATCCAGTTAAAACTTAAAAAGACTGATGATTTGCTCTCTAGAATTTTTGGAGGTCATTATGAGCCCAGCAGCAGTGGGCAAAAGAGATGAAAGAGAGAATATGATACCTAGCAGTGATTATTATTAAGCCTGGTATGCCTCCTCTGTCCAAGGCAATCTTTCAGTTTTGTATCCTCTTTATGAGAAATGAAAAGATGGTTTGTATGGAAAGTACTTAGCTGCTAAAATTACGTCTCAAGTTGAGGGAAAAAGAATCTGATTTGTCACCTTAATAGAAACTCAGAAAAACTTTGTATATGTCAAGAAGGAAAAACAGCTTTTTGCAAATATGCCAGAGTTTTGGAACGAGTTCTGCAGAAGAATATCCCAGAAGCTTAACTAATATCTGCCTCACATTGGTCTATTTGTGCAGCTCTGGGTGTTACATGCCTCTGGATGCTGACAAGTACAGTACTTGCCCAATTACCCAGTGACATATTAATGCAGAAGGATGTGAAAGTCTGATTAAAAACAGTACTTTACTGGAAATCTCATCTCACTTTGGTTTTATTCCTGCAAAACGTGAAGAGGAGAACTTAAAATGGACCCTCTACTGCACCAAGTATAATCTTTTATTTTTTCTGACATAAAGTTTTTACTGGCTTGTAATGAAAAAAGTATTACAAAGCATTCCTACGCCAATACATATTCCATTGTAGTAAAGAATTACATAACTTGCTTCAAAATCATGTTCTCCAGTGCACAGAGCTCAGCAGCCAGGAGGATCACCACCAACACTGTGCTGCAGAGGATAATTTTCAGCCTACCTCAGCCTTCCATACTAAACTATACCTAATGTTATCTGTAAATATCATAAAAGAAGTTCTGAAAGTCTTTTCTAGCTAAATTGACAATTTTTTCCATGGACCCTGGGAATTAGAGTACATAAAGGTGTTTAAGTTCAATCACATGCTGGTGCTTAAGAACTTAACACATCACATGACCTCAACTTATTTTTTAAGCCAGAGGGAGTAAGGGTATCCAAATACCTTTGTGGATCTAACCATGGGATTTATAATATTTGCATATTTTCCACAACATTAGAAATCAGGAAAGTGAATCTAATTATTGTAGTTGAGTAATTACTGAACTTTGACAGGTAAAGTGGTTTTCATTTGGCTAAGAAATATTGGAGAACAACTGAAGTCCATCAACATAAATAATGAAAAATAAATAATGAATTTCATTCATTGTAAGAGCCTCAGATCATGTTAATGCAGTTCATATTCTTCTGAATTCTGAAAATGTATGATTTATCGTTTTATGCATAAGTCTTTAGATACTGAAAAGCAACAATTTCTTCTCCATGTGAAACAATGATACATTTGGTGAGAAAAATTAGGAGTTTGTTTTGACACATCCCAAAATTTAGCAATACTGTTTGCAAAGCGAGGCTTTACTGAACCATGTTAAGAATACCAGAAACTTTCCTTTAAGAAAGACAAGCCTAATATTAAGAGCTAAATCATGTATCTTTTTGAATGGGAAAGCTGATGACAGGACTGTCTAAGAGCTGTGTGTTGGAATTCCTTTTTTCACCTTGCATCTAAATAAAACTCTGGGTAAAAGCTTTTTTGTTCAGGTGTTCACAGTAAAGGTAACTTTTCACTGGATACAGAAGCACTACAAAAAACTTAGCAGGAGAAGGCAGGATTTCAGAAAGGCTTTTAAAGTATTATTGAAAGTGGCTCTTAATGGATGACCACAATGGGCCTTAGGATAGTATTCTTTCTGTGCTGCTGAGCACAGTACTTGTCCTTTATATGTATTAATGAAAGCTAGAAAACAAACCTTTCTATAAGGAAGATTTCCAGTGGTGTCATACCCATTTGGTGTGGGGTCCTGTGACCTCATTCCATAGCAAATGGAATGCTGCACCAAAATGCTCTCAAGCATCCAAGCACAGCTGAATGAGTTCTGAAAACACTGCTGTGGAAGTATATGACAATCTACACTGTACCTGCTCCTCTGGAGCCATTCTGAGGTGTTGTTGGCTCAGCATAAAGGTAATGGCATCTTTGAAATTACTTAATATTATGTTTAGCATGTTTTAATGTGTCATTTCACTGGGAACACCTTGACTGTGTAACATATGTACCTCATTGTATAATTTTAATATCACGAGCACTTTAGGGGGGATTGAGGAAGGGCTGGTCTATTCCTTCTGTTTCTAATTGTTATGCCACAAATTCCCATCTCTTTATGTGCTTTCAAAAGGAATTTTAAGGGATCACTCTTGTCTTTCAGTCTAGTTGTTGGCCCCACCCTGCAAACCATGCAACCTATATTTAATGCTGAAGGATCCCAAGTGTCTGCTCCACTCCTCACTGAATTTTAGCAAACTAGTAAAAGACCACAAATCACATATGCAATGTTTCAAAAGAGGAGATAGATTCAAAGCATCACAAAACACCATGAGTAGACCATGTGTAATGGCACAGACAGAATCCTATAATGGTTTTGCTGAATCTATCTCCAAATCCATTTGTGGCCTCTCATCTGGCTTTCAGTAGATATTATGAGTACATGAAGAAGGCACACAAATGGGCATCACAAGGATTTTAATGTCAGGAACAGGAATGTTCCTTACCTCACAAAGCCTTCCTACCCACAGCCCTTTGCTGCAGTCTCACATGCACGTGCAGCATCCCCCTGCAGAAGTCAAGTTGCATGTGAAGAGAGAAACAACCTTTCCGAGTCTCTCCAGGTTAAGCATGTGAATAGCACAGTGTGAATATGATGCAAACAGACAGGATCAATAAGCAATTTCCTTCATAAAACAGAGACCTTCAGTTAAAATGAGTTAAAAATTTTTACCAAGTTATGGCACATGAATTATTGTATATCTAAAGAGTCTGTCATCCTCCCCTTCTTGCCCACGTCTCTAGCAGATACTTGTATGGATTCACCTTCCCTTGATCCCTTTTGTATCTATCCTAGTCCATGTGGACATACATGGTTAAACCCCATGGCAGTGCATCTGAGTACATCCATGCATTGCATGTGGGTATAAACCAAGATTCTCATCCCCTCAGTGCATACATGCACATGTCCCTCCTGGGAGGGGTCACACCTGTGGGACCACACCCTGTCCTGTCTCACCAGGGACCCGATCTCCCAGTCCCACGTGGCTTAAGGACAGCTCCTCAGCCCTCAACAATACTGCTAAGACCAGATTTCTCAGCTGCATAAATGATCTGTGCACAAATCATGTGCACAAATCAAAAAACCAGCCAGCATGGCCTCATGGGCCATGGCCATGTGCTACTTTGTCTCTGAGCTATGAGCTCTGTCAGTATGATCTTGTGGGCCATATCCTTCACAGATCCTCCCTGCTTCTCAATCCAAAGCCCAAGCTCTGTGCTCAGAATTCAGTTCTCACTCATATGATGACTGCTATCTTTTGTAAAACAATCCCATTGAGATGAGCTGAGATGCTTTGGGTAGCTGTTTGGGTAGGGAAATCGCAGCCAGGTAGGACTTTTCCACTTCAGCTGCTTGGTTTGCTTTACACTTTAGGTGTGAAACACAGTACTTTGCACGTGAACTGGCCCGTGTCCTCAGTGCCAGGGTGAGAGCTACCGTCCTACTGGTGACTGTCACAGCTGGTGTGAATTGAACAGGAGCCAGGACAGAGCACTCAAGAAAGTCCCCACAGCCCCAGTTCCCTGCAAACACAAGAGGCTGGGCCCAAGCTGCTATCTGCTTCACACTTCTTTTTCTCCTGGTCGGGAGGTATGAAGTCCCATCCTCTTTGCTTTTACAAGATGTAAAGATGCTGATCCTTCTGGAAATCAGGTTACCATCACTGTGGGAGACAGCTTCCAGATCTGTTTGTCAGGGCTACTGAACCTTGCTTGTGTGTCCCAAGGTGAGGATTAATCTGTTAATGTTTGTAAAAAGCTATGTAAATGATCTGTATCATGCTGACAGGTCAAGTACTGCCTTGCTCACTGGCTGCTCTTCCTGACAGCTTAAGATACATGCCAAACAATTCCTACTCTTTCAGACCATGTTTGCTGATGTAGTTTGACTGGCTTAACCCTCTCAGGATTTGGACTTACTGCTTCTAGCCTACTGATTGGATGACAAAGCACAAATATGCAAAGTCGGTGCTTTTCACATAACCTAGAATTCAATACAGACATTGATTTATTTATGCTTGTACAGGACCATGGACTCGAAGAAAACCTTGGATCTATTACAGTACATGTGCAGTTCAGGTCCTGAAGGACACGTGGAAAGCAGTGAGGGTGAGCAGAGCTCTGTGCCATCCGTGGCTCTGGGCAGGAGGCAGCAGCAGAAGCTGCTTTTGTGAGCTACTGGCAGGATTTGGCCCTGCTGCACCTGCAGGAGCTGCAGGAGCTCAGAAAGGCTGCAAGGCTCAGCACAAGCTTATCTGAGAACATGAATCCTACCAAGAGGAGAGTGTGCTTGAAATTCAGGAACCTTTTTGTTCTGTGCTTATCACGTAGATTGCAGCTCATATCAGTTACTGAGATCAGGGTCTGACAGGGGTAGATATTGAAGAAATGATAAGAGAAACAGCCTCTTATGGAGAATTAAATTCTGAGTGAATGCAACTCCCATAACTAATTCTGCAAACACACAGCATGCCAAAAAGATAGTAACTAATTTCACTGTCTGCTTGACTATGTACTTGGTCCCAGTTATCAGAATTACATGTGGATCTTTATGTTGATTTTTGGTATTAATGTTTAATACTTTCATTATCTTTAAAGCCTTTTGCAGAGAGGATCACTTGCCACTGATCTTTACTGATGTGTCTCTGGTTGTAACTGTACTTTTCCTTAACTACTTAAGCTAGAAAGCTGTGCTGCAGCATGATGCAGGGGCTGTTCTCCTTATAAGCTGTTACTAAACAAGAGTAGGATTGACAAAAGAATGGGACTTTCTGTGAATCTTCATGGTTGCATGGTCTTCTTTGAGGTTACTGGAACTGATAACTTATTAGGTGACTTATTTTCAGGGACTAACACAGGGCTCTAGGGTCTATACATACACTAGCAATTTGAGTGACCAGGTTACTACAAAGTATATTTTGTTTCTCTCACTGTTGCTCATCTGAGCCGCTTTTGATTTCAAAGCCTAATCCAGTACCTAGTGGTCAGTGAGAATTGTGCCACTGATTTCTTCCACAGTTGGCTCACATCACTGGCTTGTTTCATCTTCACCAATGGTACAAGTTGCTGTGGTAGAAAATACAAATATACCTTGGCTTTGCACTTTGTTTTTTTATTTGGAACTTACTTTCCTTTCAATGCCCCTTTCAGATATTTATCTGCCACGCACTTAGGGCTTCAGCAAATGTTCAGGGCATATCTCTGTGTCTCTGCACAATGCCTTTGCACACACATTTCCACTGGTATGAGAATTGCTGCTCCACACCTGGGTATGTCCAAGATTTAGCACACCTCTTGTTTTGTTTCTCTCAAGCAGCCTATTTGTCAGCCACAAAACTCCATGAGAATGATTGATAATGAAAGGAACTGATTTCTTCTTTCTCCTTGTAAAATGACAGCACAACTCCATTTTGGGTCTTTGTTTACACTTGCACTAAACAATGTGTATAAATGTACCCACCTGGCATTGGTCTAGCTGGATTCATCAACAGGCAGGGGAGAGATGGGAGGGCATGGTTTTGGAGCACATCTAAAGGGTGTAGCAGGACTGTGGCTGTGGTTTCAGGTAGCTGTTCCTCATGAGGGTGCAGGGTTTTATTTGCTAGGAGAATTCTGCTCCCACCTGGCTAGGTGGCAGCTACCTCAGGCACAGTTATGTGTGCAGCAGTCCTGTCACTGCAGCAAAGAAATAGCTGACCTCAATTATAAATAACTGCAAGTTGGAAAAGTTGGAACAGGATGAATTTATAAGCCTTGTTGGGGAAGTTTTAAATGTCTTGTTTACTCTGCTGTTAAAAAAAAAGGTAAAATGTTAAAAAACAATGAAGACCAATCATCTGTAAATCTTCCTTTGATGTGATGCCTAGTGATATTCTAGTGTTTAGTTTTGACAGCAAAATGACACAAGAAAAAAATCACGATTAGCATTTACAAGAAGTCCGGAATGAGAAAACAGAAGGAAGGCAGCAGAGATTTGTGCTCACAGAGGGATTATGGCTTTCAAGGAAGAGCAATGTGCCATCTATAAAGCACAGTCATTTTTGCAAATCCCTGTTTTCCTGCTTAGCAATTACCACCTGGCAACAGTGAGGAAGGCAGCCCTTACACTGCTTTGACAAGATGGCAATCATGTGCTTTAATAAAATGTTTAGTAGCTCTGCACAGCATCATCCCGGCAGCACATGACTGGGGAGAGACTGCTAATATGAAGGGAAGACAAAGACACCGTTTCTCAGAGCCAGAATTGTTCATACTGACCAACTTCCCAACTGCAAAGGGTGTCCCTGTGTTCATGAAGGTGCCCTTAGGACCCCAGAGGCCCTGATTCCTCATTTCCCACCTGGTGCTCTGGCCACTCAAACATCCTTCCTGTGATAGGCCACAGCATCCACCAAAACTATAATTGCAAGTGCAACGTAGAAGAGTTTGCTCTTAACTGGTTGTGCAGTGTACAGAAGGTGGCACCTGTTGGTGAAGCATGGTGGACGTGCAGGTACCTATGAGAAAGCTATTCTATTCTTAAATATTTGCAAATATCTGCACGTGGTGAAGTGCTGTGGATTTGTAAGTCATGCACATTTTCTTCTCAGTAATGTTTACTTTAGCCCCAGGGACAATGCCGAGTGTAGCTGTGACCAGAATGGATGACTTCATAAGAGGAGGGAACTTACCCAGCCTCACTGACAGATTTTTATGAAGGGTTTCCCAAAGCCAGCCTGCAGCAGTGCATCACTACAGATACGCTTCTGACATTTGTAGTTCAAGAAGCAGTGGTACTAAAAGTAAAACACTGCCAGTGGGTTTCCATAAAAAGCCTGATTCTTGGGTTATTTCTGGGGGTTTCAGTGTAGCTATGAGCTGTACGACCCTAAGCTTCCTCTTGGAAGACTCAAACAGCCTGCATTTATCTTCCTTTCCACCCCTGCCAAACAGAGCGAGCTGCAGCAGTTCTCCAAGCTCCAAAGAAGCAAGGACTGGTGAAAGGAACCTGATTTTGGGAGCAGCTGGAAGAAAGAGACACATGAACCCAAGAAAAAAGATTTAGGAGTCTTTTGAATGTTTACTTTCAGAAATAAGCCAAAAAATTCTCCTGACAAAACCTTAGCTTCCAAAAAAATTGACAAAGTTAATTTATTATCCACAAAATAGATTATCCTTTTGGAAAAATACCTGGAGTCTTTCTTATCCATGCAGAATGGATTGCCCAGGATTCCTATGGTTTCTGCCATATGTCCTCATCTGATTACAGGCATGATATGTAGGTAAATGTAATTATGACACAGGCAGATTTATGTGTCCCTAGGCAGGTTTTAAAAGAACAACAAGAGTATAAATATTGGATCTATGGAAAGAAAATGTCCATTATTAAAATCAGTCCACAAGCTAGTACTGTGAAAACTTTCTTCTTCAATACAGCTGTCAGCCCTGCTGAGATTTTAAATTGAAGTTTGTCTAGTGTAACTCTCACTTTCTATTTAAAAGCAAAGCCAAAAACATTAAACTTTTGTTTCAGGTTTTTAAAGTACAGGAAAGCTAATATAATTGCTGCACTAATGTAGAGTTATGGGCTTTTAGGCTCCCCAGTTTTTGGCAAAGAAGGGTTGCATCTCTTGATTCATGGAATAAGATATTTCCCAGTATAAATTTGCCATACTCTTTCTCTTCAGAAAAAAATCTGCATCCCTTACTCTCCTCTGGACCATTTGGCATGGCTCTCGGGTTTGTAACTGCCTGTGCTTCACTCCAGAGCTGGCTGCACTTCAGTCACCAGTCACTGTGCTGAGTTTCTATGTGAATTATTGGAGTGTGCTTGACATCTGGAGTTCTAAGGGAATGAGAACTATGGTTCAAATCTCAGACAGCAGCTTGAAAGGCTTGCGGAGATGGAGAGCCACGTCTGTGGTCCGGCTGAGGCAATGCCCGTGCCAAGCTCTACAGAAAAAGTCACTGGGTGACAGAAGCTGTCTCCCCTTGGACCTGTGGCATGCACAACATGGCTTCTGGTGTCAGCTTAAAAAAGAGTGGTTTAGAGGGTGACACAAAATCCCTGCGAGGAGCACAAGGGTCGGATATGCCACCTGTGTCAGTGAAGTTTGGGCGGAGCTAAGGACTGAGAGGAAAAGCAAAGTAGGACTTAGCATGAGTTCTTCAGCTAGACAGGCTTGTGTGAAAGCAGTTAACTGGCTGGGAATTCTTTGGAGAAAAATTACTTCAAACTCAGAGAAATCTTTGGAAGGTTGCTTTTGTATCAGGAGGAAATAGAGAGGATTTTTGTTTTTATGAGTTGTGTTAATTCATTTTCATCCATCATTGGCATTGATTAACACTGGATTAACAGGACAATGTCATTATTAAGGTTTATTAATCACCTTAGCAAAGTAGTTGGTATAATAACAAAAAAGAAACCTGCACATTTTATTTGGTGGGTTTTTTTGTGCCCCTCCTTGGAGTCTCTAGAGCCACAAATCAGTTGCTAGTGTTTAGTGACCTTCTGCCCAGGAGTGTAGGGCCTGTGGGTCTTCTTCAATGGCTGGCACTTGCACAGTGCATAATCTAAGATGACACTGACCCTTTCAGCCTTATAGGAATAATATTCTCAGCATGACGAATTGTTCTTGGGTGTTTTCTCCAGTGTACTGGTCCATGCCCAAACATTTTTTTCGTCTTGAGCATACGTCCAACATTTCCTCTCTGCTCTCTTTGTTGCATGGGTTTGATAGTAGCCAACAGCAAAGGTCAAAAGACATTTTACTGTTTCTATTTCTGTGTTTCTGTTAAGCTGAATTAAATGGTTGGTGCTGCAAAGTGACTTCTTAAAAAGCTTATGCTGCAACTCTTCAACCAGTATGAACTGAAGATGAGCTGCATCAGTTTAAACCAGAGGGGGCAGAGACAAAATGTGGTCGAAAGGACAGGGTGCTGATCTGGAAACCAAGAAAATGGGTTTGGTTCTCTGGAGCAGTGGGCAGCTTCATGAATTTAGATAAAATTTTTCATCCTCTTCTGCCTCACGTTTTCTGAATCAGTGGTAGAGTGACACTATTTTTAAAGCACTTTGCACATTCAGTTTTTCAGTCATGTAGTCCTTTTCCTTACACATCTAACATTTATCAGTATGACTGCTTAATCTACATTATAGATATGTTTTAAAATCACAGTATCTGGCAATGCTATGGTATCCTGGAATAGGTTAATTTTGTTTACCAGTATCTGTGAGTATTCACTAAAAGGTGTCATTTCTCAGTCCAGATTTGGAGCAGCACTGACTTTTGTCCACCAAGCAGCCTTGCACTTCTTTCCCACATAGTGAAGAAAATCCAAACATTCTCTTAGAGTATGAATGATTCTGATCAGCATTGTCAGGTTAACCTGAATTAATATTTAGTTGAGCCTTCAAATAGCCTTTGGAGAAGCTTGGCTTAAGTGGTTGGGTTTTTTTTAATCTTAGATTTTTTTTTAATTTGTTATAATTTCTTCAAATGTCATGAACTGAAAACACCTGAATATCTCTGCTATGATTAGTGTTCACTTCCCAGCTTTCTTTCCTGAGGAAACTCCTTTTTCTCACTAGAGACTGAAGAACAGGGCTACTGTTTTCCTTGGGTTTTAGATGGTTCGTGACCATAAGCTTTTTTTCCACTAGTATGGTCAGTTTTCCAAATCAACTCATCCCAGCACTCCTTGATGCTGTCTTAGAGCACGAAAGGGAAAGAAATGGATCAAAATCTCCCTAGAGGGTCACCTGGCTTTAAAAATACAGGTGAAACCAAATGGATACTTTACAAATGTGAGCAAACTATCTTAATGGAGAAAGCATCAATCCTATAGGCATGGTATGACATCAGCTAGAATAAAACCCAGGTCTGTGTGAACATGCAGAACATCTTGGGCAACAATTCATAACACATAACGTTTTGTTTCAAAAACAAAGTTTAAAGAAATATTATCCAATTTACGGTTTTCCAGGCAAGTTGCTATTTATTTACTTATCACACCGGTTCAGTGGGACTCAGTGCTCTCCCTGTGTGTTATAAGGATTCTGGGACTTACACACAATCATTTCCAATGACCAGTTTTGCATAATTCAGATACTATGAATATTTTATTTATTGTTAGCAGCCTCTTTATTGCAAGCAATATTTTTAATGAATCCATTATATGTTAAAAAAAAAAAATAATCAGGATTAAAGTTGGCTCTCTGTTCTGGGGTCATAAATCCAGATTAGCTTTCTTTTTACCAGTAATTTTAGGCAAGGTTCTGTGAATGGAATTTGACTTGGTGTCCATTGAAGAAAAATGTGGCAAAATATACATTATTTTCTTGAAATGCTTGTGAAGAATTACCAATATGCCAGTGAATCCTCTAATACAAAAAGTCAGTGAAATTTGTGGCTATGTTCTTGGTCTTATTCACATTTTATATGGTCACAGTTTTAAATTACTAGCACTACATTAGAGTATGACAAGATACATCATATAAACAGATGCAGTTTACCATGACCTTGAGGCAACATGATGTGTACGTTGCATTACATTAGCTATCAGAGTGTGTCCCTTATATGGTACAGTACCCACTGCAGACAGAGATTAGGCATACAGAGCTGGGAGATGTATGCAAATAATCTCTCCAGATCTGTGGCCACATAAGTTGTATCTTTTTAAAGAGAATAAGTGATAAGAAAAAAGAACTGAGTCCAAGTGGTTCTGCTCCATAGGCAAGGTGAGATCTTTTGCTAAACCGTGGAAAGCTCTGCCCCTCGGCAAGCACGTGACCGTGACGGTGACCCAGCAGGGGAACAGGTTGCACAGAGGGGTTGTGGAGTCTCCATCTTTGAGAGATTGAAAAACTCCCTGGACACGGTCCTGGGCAACTGGCTGTAGGTGATCCTGCCTGACCAGGGGGTTGGACCAAGTGACCTGAAGAGGTCCCTTCTGACCTCAGCCGTTCTGTGACCCTGTGACACCCACAACTCCCACCAGCAAGCACTTGCTACAACAATGCACCAGTGCACAGGGGTTAGGAAAACCAGCTCTTCCCAAGCTATTTTCTTCACTGCCTGTCCCAATGGCCTTGCCAGAGCATTTTGTGAGTTAATTGTGACCTTTTCCCTTCCAAATCCCAGTTCTGTGCTCTGCCACAGAGCTCTACCCCAAGACTTGAAGGGGAGAAGTGTCACCTTGTCCTTGTGCTTTCCCAAACGTGTTACTCCTGGCACAACTAGCTTGTTTCCCCAGAAGCAGAGGCCCTGCACAAGTCGAGCTACCATCTCTCTTCCATGCCATGCTCACTCAGAGCATGAGCCAGAGGGGCAGCTGCTCCCATGGATTGAGGCCCTGGCTCTCCTGGCTGTGCCAGGTTTGTACAAATCGACCTTCAGCAACCCACTTCAACCTTCTGTTCTTCCTCCCTCCCTTTCTTATACTTAATACTGTTGTAATTTTGCAAGCTGCTTGGGCTAGGTATCATTCTCACTATCTGTGTCTGGTTTCTAGCCCAGACGTCAGCAGGGGTTGCTGCATGCTGCTGCAATATAAATGACTAATGATGATGATAAAATGTGTGGGAGTTGGTTGCCTGGAGTGTTACCCTACTTTGACAACTTTGTTTTAGAAACTAGCTTCTTCCTCAAATTATCTGCTATTTTATCTTATTACATGTAATATTTTACAAGCGGCAAGGGACTTTTGGCTGCCTCCATTTTGGAGTGCTCATCCCAGGGCTTTGAATGAAGCTTTGAAATGTTCAGAGTTTGGATGGTGTTGCTGTGACAGTGCCAATAGCCCTCAGCATCAGTTGCAGGGTATTGGAACCTTTAAAAGTCAGCTGCAACTGCGTCCTAAAAGAGGCATTCAATAGGGGAGTGCTCTATTTTTAAATTTGGGCTGATACAGGTAATAATTACACACAAAACAGTATGTGAAAAGAACGTTATCAAGGTTGCACAGCTCAGCACTTGAAGCTAAGAAATGCTGTAAGCAAAATTGTCTCTACTCCATTAATTTGCCACCTTGCACAGGTGCATCAGTCACAGACTGGTTTTGCGCAGGATCCGAGTCTCACTTGGTGCGCTTAATGAATGGCTCCGTTTGTGAGTTCAATACTTGATTTTCTTTTCAAGGCATAGTTCAGACTCTGCTGTGAAAGCAAAATTATTTCCCACTGGGACATTCCAGGGTGTTCCACTGTGCAGGTCCTTGCCATGTGCAAACACTGTCTAATTTCCATTTGTAGCATCTTAATAGCAATTCTGAATATTATTGCTGCCTAGTACTGATAACCTAAGGCAAAAAAAGAGCAAGATTACAAGTATCTGTAACTGTGGGTGTCTAATGTAAATTTTTCAGAGGATCTGGCAGCACATGCTGCAGCTCCTATTACCTTGCAGCCCTACACTACTGGCCAGTAGTTGCCACTTTCAGATATTCCAATCCCCCAGGCCCAAGGCAGGCTCCCAGAAACACAGACCAGGGGAACAGGTTTGAAATGTACTCTGTGAGCAACTTGTCCTGTTCCTCACAGCAGCATCTCATACTTGCATACAAAAGATTGCTGTTCCTCAGATTCTCTGGACACCTTTAAATTCTGACAAAAAAAAAAAAGAAATTGAAACATTCTTCAAGAAAAAGCTTTCTTTTTCTCCTCTTCTACGGCAAATGCGTGGTGCTCTGACTGAAGCTGGAATTTAGTGCTTTCTAAAGCCTGCCTGATAATGCATGAACAGATGGAGGGTGAATTCTTTCTGGATCGTGTTTAATTGTGGCATTTTGGGGTGGTCTTTGTAAATTAATGACAAAAATCCCCAAAGAATTTATTTTTAAAAGCAAAATTAAAACCTTGTGCTGCTCAGATTTTCTTACTGAAAACTATCCATGTCATTTCACCCTATCAGGGTGCTGCAACCGAGCTAGGAGGGTAATTAAACAGGAAAATAAATTACAAGAGAAGTAATTTCTTTTATAAAACCTATCACTTAAAAATAAGCATGTTTTCAGACACACAAAACCTTCAGGACTTACATCAAACCATCTCAGCCACAGTAAAATTCAAAATACAGTCCTTGCTTCAAAATGAAGATATTTGAGTATTTCACAGAAATGATTGTTGGGGTTTTATATGGATAAAAAAAATAAAATATTTTTCCTAAGAGAAATGGCCGGTAAGTATAATTTCACGCCAAACAGTTA
>WAAE01023825.1:212392-271799 GCA_013400495.1 Nicator chloris
TCTTTTCTTTTCTTTTCTTTTCTTTTCTTTCAAAAAGTGTCCTTCCTGCCAACCTTGATATGTGCAAATGACAAAAATCTTAGGAGTAAGAACAGTACATCTTCAGCTCACAGGCTGGACATTAATACCTGAAGCACAGAAAGGTTTTGCCATCTGGTGCTTAAAACTCCTTCATATTAATAGAAAAGCCAGAGAGAAAGGCAAGAAAAATAACCAAAACATGAAATAGCCTCTGTATGAGGATACCACTAAACAGAGTGGGATTTGTCACTCTTGAAAAAAGATGGCTACAGGGATATGGTAAGAGACTTACAGCACTCTAGGTGGCCTGAAGAATAAAAGCCAATTACTCCTTTTATTCCAAATTGCCTAATGAGGAGTGAAAAATAACAAGTGGATACTTTTTCAGAAATCCCTTAATTATCTTTTGGCCTCATTGCTAGAGGACACTATAGTGACAGGTTCACTGAAGAGTCTGGATTGCAAAATACCAAAACAGAAAGAAAACAATATTGGGTACCAAAATCAAAGAGTAAGATGCTACTAAAAGTTAATGCATTCATGCACTAATTAAACTACTGACCACTCCTGGGATGAAGTTGTTCCTTGCTTTTCAATTATTCAACCAATTTTGTATTTATTCATCTTAAAGACTTTCTTGTTGCCTGCTAAAGTGAAAGACAGCCCATGAACTCTGATTTCAGCAAATGTGAGAGAATATTGTCACTAACTTCCAACAAACTAGGATTTAATTTTCCTCTGTGTGAGCAACAAATAGAAGCAGAATTTGGACCGTCTGACTTTTTCTAATAAAACTGAGCAATACATGCACAAGTATATCTACAGAAATCTAAAAGTCTGAAAAGAAATAATGAGTGTTTAAAAGGAGGGAAATGGCAAGCGTGTGCTACAGTACCACTGAAAGTCAAACGTTTCTACTTCTGAGCATTAGTACTGAGCAACCAAACAGAGTGCTGTGTATCAGGAAAATGGGTTGTGAACACAAAATAGGCCAGTCTAAACCATCCAGGAGCACACTGTTTCACCACTCTTTAGGTTAAACCAGAAAATTAGTAAACTCTGTACTTGCTAAATTTGGACTTTTAGTCATAAATGCTTCCTCGAGTTGTGCTTTATATAGACTGTTAATTTTGATCTGTAACAATCCATTCTTCATAGTGCATCTCCTACCAAAAGGGAAAGGACTGTGGGTAAAGGGTAAATTGCTCTCCCTTTGGTCAGGTTTGTTTCTTCCACAATCAAGGAAACTGGGGCTTGTGAAGCCTTATGGATCCTGGTGTGGGAAGCCTTGCTGTAGGTGGAGGACCAAAGGCTGTCAGTGAGTCTGGGGGTGGCACTGCCTGCACAGAAGTAACAGCCTCGTGCTTGAGGATCATTGTTCTGTTATGGATTATAGCTTTGTTTCTAAGATAAGAATATTTGTATGGAAAATATTTGATTTCTTTACAATAGAGCTTAGGTATCCTGAGCATATCATGTCTGTGAGGAGTCCCAGAGACATAAACGTGGAGAAGGAAGAACTGGAAAACTGGCTGCAAGTCCTTTTCCTCCCCTGAATTCTAAGCTGCCTGGGGGATAAAAACTGCTGCCAGAACAAACTGGATCAGACCCAAGGTGGAGAGCAGGATGAGCCCTGTAATACATTACTTATTTAAATTCTGCCCTCTCAGAGTAACCTCTTTGCTGTTGAGCACTTTCCTTTATTCTAGAGGGGGTCTCACATTGCTGAGACCTTTGGAAATATCCTGACAGTAGTGCTATAAATAGCAAGTATTTCCCACTGACTAAAACCTGCAGCATAGCAGCAGTCTGATGTGGGTTTATTTTTCTGCTTGAGGACTACATAAGTGCTTGTGTCCTCTCTCCGCTGAGACATCCCTTCGCTTTAGGCACCGGTCTCTGCTCACTGCTGGGGAGTGTTATTGAACCTGGCTCACATTCCTGTTCCTCCTGATCTTTTTTTCTCTAATGAAAGACCTCCCCATGGGCACCTCTCCTAGTTTTCCTCTCCCTTCTCTTATAGCAGGTCTTTGCTTCTCTTGGGTGCACTGATTTCTACTGTTTATCAATTTCTGCTCATTGCATTGTGATTCCTCTGCTATTCATACATACTGTACACTGTCTGTGCACACTGCTGTGTCTGGATGAGCTTTGAGTCAAGCTCCTTATAACCCCAGAGCTTCTCTGGGCCTTCTCTTGCATTACACGGTGCCTTTCAGTTCCCTGAAATCCAACTTAAGAATAAATGCATATGTGGTTCCCTGCACCTACCAGTGCTTCTCTGAGCAGGATCCTGATAACTGACAGCATTCTGTTGCTGGAGTTCACGAGGACTGTCCAGTAACAACAGCACAAGGATCAAGTGCAGATACAAAGTCATTACAGAAGTGAAAATGTGACAATGTAATCCCTAGAAAAAGAACAGCAAACAAGCACAAATGTGTGTGCCAAGCATGCCTTCCTCCTGCACATCATAAGCAGCAGCACTTAGTGCCCTGCTCAGCATCTTGCTTGGGGACTAGCCAGGATTTAAGCCAACCACCCAATTTCCCAAGTTTGCCCTTGGAGGAAAAAGAGGTTAGAAGTACTTCTTAGGAGGAAAGGAACAAAATTGCATTTGGCTGGGATGTTCGAGAGAGGTTAAATCCTCGAGGAGCCTCTCCTCCCTGTTTGGTAATTCGAGCACTTGTTTGTGAGATAAGGGAAGGTGGCAGCTCCAGCAGCATCTGAACTCACACTCTGCTTTGTGTGATTTCTGTGCCCTCTTCAGTTTGCTAATCAAAACAAGTTTCCGCTGTTTTTCTTATCCCCAGAGGGTGGAACTATCCTCAGAAAATTAAAGCTCTCTTATCTCTTAATGTGTCATCACAACTAATAGCCTGGGGACTGTAAACAAGTTTAAATATCAAAACAATTTGGCTGGTGATTGTCTGTGATTATGGATTAAGAATACAAAATTTGTGCTCACTGATATTCAAGGTAGATTGAAAACAAGGAGCCATACCCTCAACTGATGTAAATGGAGGTGGCTGAGCTGAACTGGGGGAGGAAGCCTGCTTTGTACCAGCTGAGCATCTGATCCTGGGAGGTTTTCAGAAGTTTCCATTTCTTGTTTTTCAAGGTGTCAGATAACACATGACAGCATGGGGCTGATCAGGAGGAGCACTGAGGGCCCCCGGGAGAGCCTGGATGACCTTCCCCTTCTCTGAGTTCCCAGGAGCTCAGATTCTGCTGGCTGAGCTCTCCACTCACAGCCTCTTTGGGGAGCTCATAAATCATGACTTAGAGGAGAAATTATTTAATATTACAAAACTTTTTCAAGATCAAGTCAAGGTGCCAGCATATCCAAAAACTGACAGATATGTCAGGGCAGGTGCTTTGTGAGGGATGTGCTTTTTATCTTTGATGTGACAAACATACTGCAGTAAATTCTCAAACATGCACTTGCTACTGCCTTTTCCAAAGCCCTGCCATCAAGCCATCACCTTCAGATCAGTCACACTGAGTGAATAGATGCAAAAAAGATCTTTTGCTAGAAATGCTTTTCCTGGTTCATCAGACTGTTTGCAATGGCAGTGATGGCATTGTTCCCCAGATTTGGGGAGATGGTAGTGGGTGCATTTCATAGCACAGCTGGATTTAAAACTTTTCACGTTAGTGTGTTCCCCTTTCGGAAATATTTGTGAGGCCTCACTTTTGTTATGGGCCATTTTCTGCTGTAGGCTGAATAACCTATTCTTCAAAGAATCCCACAGATGAAAATCTGAGGCAGAGAGAGAATAAGTGGATTTCCTGTAGATATATATGAAGTCAGCAGAAGTGCAAGGAGATGAATAGTGCAAAGAGTGTCCTAACCACTGAACTGTCCTTGTCTCCCCTGTGCAGTGCAGAATACGCAGAATATTTATCTTTTAATGGATAGCTTTTTGGAATACATATCTTTTCAAAGGCTGATGTTAGGTTAATGATGAATCTTACAAAATGAAGTAGGAAAGACATTAATTTTGATGTGGCAGGAAAGTGCTTTCCTAATGAGGTAGTAATTAAATAAGAAGGATAGTTATTAAAAAAATTGAAAAATTTAGTGTTCTCTAGCCCTATCTCAGCAGTTCTAGCGGTGGTTCTGGGTAAGGAAAAGGAATGTTTCTGTCAAGCATGAAGTACCACCAGAAAAATATAAAAGGAAAAATGTGTCATAAGAATCATAAAAATATTAAATAATGTCAAATAAATGAAATTGGTTTCTAAGAGAATAATGAAGACTGAGAAAAGGTACCCAGAAAGCCAGATGACTTTTCTATTTTCTTAATTGGGGTAATTATACTAAAACTGAAAGCAAATATTTCCCCAGTAGCAAAAAACACCCACAAACCCCAGCCAGCAAACATATCGCTCTGAGCATGAGATCTGTGAAGGTTAAAGGCTTGAGTCTGCCATTAGGAGTGCTACTCTTCTCCCAAGGTCAGTCCTTACATATGGAGAAGTAATTTTGATTCTGGTCTCCTCACAGTACAAAGTCAACGCTTACCTTGATTTCAACAGTGCTATATTTGGCAAAGTACTAATATAATTGTATTTGGTCCCAGTCATGTCCTGTTTGAATGTTAAACTCCTCTTAATACCAAACCATTGTGTGCTCCCTCTTGTAGCTTAGGTGATGTATAAAATAGTGAACAGCACAGACCCGCTGGAGCAATCCCTCCAGGGAAACCTGTGCTGCCAGTGCCCACGCTACACCTCTTTTGGGGGTTTTATTTCACACCAGCTTTTGTCTGGATCCCTGCTTCCATGGGCTGAAAGCACTTTTTTGGGTGCAGTTTCATCCAAAAAAGATGCAGTTTGTGCAGTTCCAGGATGCACCGTAGTGTGAGCCAACTACAGCACATGGGCACATAGAGACAAGCTCCAACAAATCACACTGTGCATCAGCCAATGTGTAAACTCTCAGCTGCTGGTGTCCCCTTGTCCATCATGCTCCAGCCACCAGCTTCTCCGTGCATGTTTCATTGCATCACACTGGGGACTTCTCCCTCAGTTAAGGCCCTTTAGAGGGACAGAAATAACCTGGCAGTCTGATTCATGTCACCTGAATTGAAACCACCCACTATCTCCTTACTAATAAGTTCAACTTGCAAAGAGGAAAAATGTGATTGTACAACCTCAGATCAGAGATTGTGCAGCCCAAGGACCTCTGCCTTTCTCAATTAGCCAGTAATGGGTGCCTGGGAGAGACTTTAATAATAAGGCAAAGATGTGGTGGTACTTCCCCAGAATAATTTCTTAGCTCACAAAAGATTCACAACTCAAGGATTCGCTAAGCCGGAGGCTTTGTCTTTATATCTAATAGCCTTTGATATGTCTCCTTCATTTGTGAATTATTTAGCTACTTTTTAGATTGATGTTAATTTTAGGATCTAGTGTTCTGCAGGAGAGAATTTGATATTGACTTCGTGCTGCACAGTTTATTAAGAAAAGAATGGGAATGTTAATAACAGGGGATCAGATGCTGTCTGAGCCCCCATGGTGCCTTTGTTCACATTAATCCTGGAACCAGGATTTCCCAGTGCCTGTGGTGCAGGGTCACCATACCAAAGTGAAGAGTGCCAGGGGCTGCAGAGCAAAGCTGTCCCAGCTGGGGCTCTGCACCCTTCCCTGTGGGCTTTTTGGTGTGAATGTGAAAGTCAAATTCTACCTTCTCTGGCTTTTTTCAAGCCAGAAAGGCTTGACTCACAAGATGCTTGGCATGCTTGCATGATCGTATTTCTGTGGTAACCGGAGTGCTGAATCAAGAGTGTTCAGCTCTTGTGGGAACCAGAAAGAACTTCACTCTCCCCTCAAATCCTTGCATTCCAGGCCTGGGATTTTATGAGACTATATTTGTAATCCTACTTGATTTCTCAAATAAACAGTGAAATGCAAACAGTTGGCCAGAGGGAAAACTTTCCAGTTACTGAAGGGGAAAAGAACACAATATCCAAATGCCTCATGGCTCTGTGGGTGAAGCGATGGCTGCATGTCCTAGCCTGGGATGTGGGTTTGTGGTCCGATGCCACATGGAGTTGATGCACTTAGGTTGTGATGTTAGCATAAGTGGCTTTGGTAGGAACTCCCCTGTGATTTCCCAGAGACAAGTTGCTTGTTAAGATACCACTGACTGCTCAGTGGCAATTAACAAGATAGAGAGGACACACACCAGGTGCAGCCAAACCCTCCTCCGGACACCAGCTGGGGCAAATACGACAGAACCCTTCTACTGCTAGAAGATGTAGGTCCTACAGGAAGAGTTGGAGATGGCTGGGGCTGAAGGAACTCTGGAGACAGAGTTTCTGAGGGCTGGAAGGGAATCTGGAGAAGGACAGCAGGAGCCTGTGTGGGTACCTGGTGCCTGTGAAGTTTTGCTTTCCTGGGGCAAGTTATCCAAAGACCTTCTGGAGATCATGCTCTGATGTTTGATGCCCTTCTCCTTCATGCCCCCTGCTCCCACTGACTGCTGTCTGCTGTCGGTACTTTCAGGTTTCTGACTCCCTTGTTATTTTTTCCTCTGATCCACTGATTACAATAAGAAAAGACACATAAATGCTAATGGAAGTGTAGGTACAAAGGCCTCTGCAGAGCCTGACTTCTGCCTTGCTTGCCACTAATCACTTGTACCTGCTGGGAATCAAACACTTCTAGGAAGCTGCCAGCAGTTACTCTCTGTCCCATATATGAACAACTTGCAGATGTGACAAAAAACCAGATGGTTCTGTTTAGATCCTCAGTTCTTCCTCCCAGCCTGTCCATTGCAGGATTTCCTTACCTCTCCCAGTCCTTTCCATCCTTTCAGTACCCTGGCTGCTGCTGTGTGGCTGTGCAGTGCAGGTCAGGACTCTCCTCTGATGGTACCTGCTGGAGGGGACGTGCCCACAGAGGTGGTGGCCAGTTCTCGGGGAGCCCTCGCCACCCTGAACATATGCACTGCCTGGGAGGTCCTGGTTTCGCTCTGTGAGTTAGTGGAGGGAGGAATGAGGGGCCACTAAAGGACCAAATCAAATCCCTCTTTTAGGCAGGAGCGGTTGGGGAACAATTTTTTTTTTTTTTTTTAACATCTAACCACTGCTTTCTGCTGCAGAAATATGATGGGATATAGGGTTTGTAGCTTGGAAGAGAGCAGCAGGGTTTTGCCTGAACCCAGATCTTGGCAGATCAGTTGGAGCTGGGAGACCAGCCAACATTTTTCAGTTTTCTGGGACACTCTGGTTTGCCCATGTGATTAAAATTTGCAGTGTTAGATAAACACAGATAAGAATTAATCCATTTCTAATTTGAACAATCAGATGTTTACCCATGGTGGGAAGACCAAGGGAGCTTCTTTGTTTGTGGCTTCAGCTGTGCTGGGAGTCAGGGCTCGTCCTACATTTGAAGAATCTTCTTTTTTTAGGCTGGGGCTGTTGCTTGGGAAATGGCTGTATTCTCCCTGCAAGCAGATCGATACATTTCAGCTCACTGCACTGCAAGTAACTTTTCATTGTACATTAAGAATGAGGAAAATAAAAGCCAAGATGGATGTTATTTTGGTTTTGCTTTTATTTTGAATTATTTATTAAGAAGTCACTGCTGTCTTCCTTCTCATCGGGAGACAAAATGCCTCTCTCTTTAATGATTTTTTTCCTAGTAAAAAAGAAGCAAGGTCTTCCCAGTTTTATTTCCCTCACTTGCTTCTTGGTACTGGTGTAAATGTAGGGTCTCCACAGCATGGCAAGGTGATGTCCTGCAGTCCCAGTGCAGGCAAAGTCCCCACTGATGCTGGAGGAGTCACACCTCATGGTACATTTCTGACCAGTTTTATAATAACATAGCAGCTGGGTTATGTGTGCCAGGAGTGATGGCTGGCAGGTAAGCAGAGGGTTATAAGTAAATCACAGAATAGCTGAACTATAATCTTAATTATTTACTAAATAGCTAATAGAAATACTATTTCTTTTCAAGCGAATTCTTAATAAAATGTGTTATGGGGCAAAAATTCTGCCATTGGCTCCACTATTAATATGAGTTTCTATACTCCAACTAATAATCCGTTTTGATGTTTTTGTTCCTAAATCTAGGTTATTCTGAAGGGGAGGATAAAGAAACTGGCCACCAAGATGGTAATCACTAGTGGAAATGAAGAAGATAAAGGCAGTCAAGAAAAGGAAAGCAAAGAAGAAACCATCTTGGCAATGCTTGGAATTATTGGGACAATTCTGAACCTCATTGTGATCATTTTTGTGTATATTTATACAACGTTGTAAACTAGAAGGCATGCAAATAGACCAGATAAAACGGCCATTAAGAGTGACAACAAACATTGCTGACTATTGACAAGTTCTTTAATCAGAATTGACTCTGTATTATATTAACACATCATAAAAGCACTGCCTGAAGGCAGCGAAGACTGAAGCACAATTAATTTAACAAGACTTTTTCACACAGTAATAAGCTTAACTCTTCTCTCCTTCCCTCTCCCTTTCGGTTTGGTTTTCGGTTTGGGGGAGAATGACTGCAGTTATATAAGCTGTAGCTTTGAAGAAATCCACCAGGGATACATTGTTTTAACACAACTGAAAAAAAAAGAAAAAAAAGAAAGGAAAAGAAAGGAAAAGAAAGAAATTGTACACTATATATAATTAGAAATGTATGCTGTATACCCGCAAAGATTGAACTCAAAGATAGCTTCGTAGCACAGATCATGTGTCTGTTAGGTCAAATGGGTTTTTCTCTTGGTTTTTGCTTTTACTTACATTGAATCTGACAAGCTTTTTATTTAGAATGAACATATGGTGCGATCATGAAAAAAACAATTCCATTGAGCAAGGTCTGCCTAAACCTGATAAAATATCGGGAGGAACACATTACATGGTTATTTTTCCTTTCTCATTTGCTTAACATCTGTGTCTGTTCATACCAATGTTTATAAATATATATTTTTAATAAATGTGCTATATTTTTAGCATGAACCAAATATTTGGAGACACTTGTATTCATGCAGCTAAATTTTGTTTGATGAAGTGCCCCTTTTGACAATGGATGTTATTTTTCTCAGCAATTATACAGCAGTCTTGTTTGCAGCCCTCTCACTGAGGTCTGAAGCAAGCTCACATCATGCTCACATGCATGACTTGAAGTTGGAATGTCAGCTGAAAAGCATTGCTGCTTAATATGGGAAATAGCAAAACATTGTAAGGTGACCTTTGGAGACTGGTTGCAGAAAGAAGGCTCTCTTTATAGTTAAAAAAAGAAAAAGCGAACGAAAGGAATACTGAGGCATCTCACAAAATATTGCAAAACTCATAGAATTTATGGCTTTCAGAATCTGGTCACGCTCTCTAAGTACTTGTGCTGAGAGAAGTGAGCAGAGGTTTATACAGTTGAAAAGAGAAATTTATAGAGCCTATAGTGAGGGGCTTAAGTGAAATCCAGATTGTAAATACAGGGTGTATTTTAAATGTGAGGATCATTAACTCTTTACGCTTCTCTGACATGTGCTTTAACTGAGTTGGTGCAGTGAAACTCTGACTTGTGTTTTTGACAGGAATGTGCAATGATGATGATCACCATTTTTCTTCAGAGTTCAGTACCTATAAATGTACGAAGCATTAAAAATATGAGACCTCAATTCCGCCTCAAGCTGCCTAAGTACATTGCACACTAACTCTGATATAGCCTCTCAAAAAATAGATCAGGTAATTGTTTACTGACTTGTGGTTTGGATTGCATCCTCAGATGCACAAGGAGGATTGGTATTAAAGTCAGCTAGAGCTGTGAAAATTTTGACCCTAGAGTCTCATTAATTTTAGTGATCAGACCTGTCCCTCTGGAATCAATAATGGGTTTTTTCACCATTTTCCAAGGTCTAGGAATAATTTCAAAAATACAGAATTTCCATGCAGGATATAAAAGAACGCCTGGAAAATTCTTAGGGGCATCTTTTATAAACAGAAGTGTTTAGTCTTTTATGGTACCACACAGTCAATAAGAAAACCATTAAGGGTAGAAAAAAGTCAGTAAATAAATGACAATGAACTCCACTATGAAGACTGAAGGAAAGCAGAGCAAAAGTAATCTCATGTTAATGGAAACATGACAGGGTGAGAGGGGTGAGAAAACGAGCAGAGATTTGAAGTAGAAAACAGCACAAAAAGCCAGTGCCATGCATACCAGCATGGCTAAGGAAATATTTGTGTTTGCACAGTTCTGGTAGAGCTGCAGGTCTCAGACAGGACAAGAAACAGTAGTGGCGCAGGACAGTCAAACTCAGTGAAAGTGATCTTGTTTTTTTATTTCTAGTTACTTATTGATAATTCTAGGGAATCAGCAAACTCTACTTTTTGATCATCCTAATGGCTGAAATATATTTTACTTCACTAAGCATTTTTTCTTCTGTTTAAACTACTGCTGCTCACATCCTGTGACTTTGAGCACCTGCACATGCTTCAGGCACCAGTCTAACTTCAGCCACCCCCTTGCCTGCCAGGATCTTCTCTGTAGATACTTCTCTTGTACTTCTCCTCCTCCTTTTCCAGCAAACACCACAGCAATCTGCCCAAGGCTCATGTTTATCTTCTAGAGGGGCAGCCTCTGACTCAGAAGTTGAAGTCTCATACCAGATACTTTGCGTCCCTCTGCATCAAATAGTAATACCTGTTATCTTCTTGTGGGCATGAAGGTGCTTAATGAATCAAATTTCCTGAGGGGTTCTACTGTTATTACAAATTAAAGCTCTGCGTTGGAAAACAGCAGAGGACACCTCACCCATTAAGGAAAGAACTTTTGCTGCTCAGCACAGTTGCATTCAGACATGGGCCAGCACCTTTAACAAGACAGGTATGTCAAATAGCCCAAATAAGCTGAAATGGTGGTCAAGAGCCTAGGAATTCCATGTTTTCTCTGCTGTACTTTGCCTGTTGTCTTGATGTGGGCAATGTGTCCAGGTGTACTATCGCCCCACGCTGCAGCAGCTGTGTGCAGTGTGCTTTGCCACAGGACTTTATTCCTCTGAAAGAGGAAGAAAGGTTTATCCCATTCCATAAGAAGTTTAACATTTAATATTTTAATTTTACAGATTTCTGTTCACAGATAGTTCTAGAAATATCCTGGGGCAATTTCTTCTTAAGTAGATTCATTAAGTATTCATTTAAATAAAAATGAAGAGTTTCCTTCGAGGGCAATTCCTTTACCTTTTATTTGGTATTCATGAACACTGATAGGGGAAAAGTATGTTTTCAAGAATGACAGAGGAAGAGGAATATTTTATACAGGGATCTGAAGGTGTGCCTACCCTGGCAGCTGTGGCAGGCCTGCTCTTGGCACAGTGACAGCTGGAGCCAAATTACCAATTACACTCATGCTTTTTTTATGTGAGCAGTTTTCAGCATGCACCTATAAGAAATATTTAACTAGGTAATATAGAGTCATGGATACCTTATAGTTGGTAACTGCTCTATAAACAGTTGAATAAAACTTCTCATTACAAGAGCTGAATGATAAATCTGTTTTGGCAAGGAAAAATCCAACAGTCTTACTTTTGGCTTGACTTGTATGTAACGCAAACGGTTTCCAAAGTAAATCTTAAAAAATTAAGTATTAGTCCATTAGTGACAGGAACTTTCATCTTTGCATTTGAGTAGGAAGGAATTAATATCTAATATCATAACAAGATATTAAAGCATCACCTTTTGCTTCAGGTAACTAAGAATACAATTACATATCCTATGTAGTTTGACGGTCTGTGTCGTGGGAGTGAAAAATATTTTTGTGAGGTGACAGAAAGATGACATTGTCCTCATTAATGTCTGTTGTGTTGGCTGGTGGATAAGAAAGACTTTCAAGGAGGGAAGAACTATTTATTATGCACACAACAGGAATGGGAGAAAGACATGTCAGGAACGAGATCCTTATACAGGAATGTGTCATCCTGTGTGTTGGCTGTCAGGGCCGTCCTTTCAGTTACGTACCTTCTGCTCCTTCCACCTGCACCTCTGCAGCAGTGGGTGGTTCATTGTGCCTGAGGAGAGTTTGAACACAAACCCAGCCTGGCAACCTCTGGAAGCAATTGTTTTGTTTTACTGTGGTGTAACAATATACCATGGGCCTGAGTTGTATTATTTTAAGGACAGTCAGTAGTCATCATCATGTTACTCTCTGATAATCTGGAGGATACTTCACTTTGTGAATTCCCAGACAAATCCTACCCCTAGCCTACAGGTAAAATTTTGATTCAGTAGGCATCAAAATATAAAAGAAAGCTTCAGTTACATCACAACCAAATCTCAGTATGAAGCATTGTTTAAGTCCACGTGTCTTATATTTACATTTAATCTACACACTGGAGCTCACCCCAAATGCCTCAAGAACTCATTTGTGTCAAGAGGTCTCTTCCCTTCTGAGTCAGAATTACCATTCCTGTGTGAGTTATGGCATATGCAGAGAACTTGGCCCATAGAGGGGAAGGATAAAAATTAAACAAATTAAAACTCCGGGGATGCAGCACTTCAGAATTTACTTAGTTAGTTTTAATTAGTTTGAGGTCTAGCTGGAGTACTTTGTTTCTGGATAGCCAATATTTTGGAGAAAGGACAGTGTTTTTCCTTGGAAAGTTTCTGGAAGAAATATGTCTAATTGAAAGAAAGAACCTCATTGAAAATATTTCAGCAGCAGTCCTCCAAAGAAAACACTGACCAGGACTCTGAGTGGCTTGCTTCCCAAGAGAACTGTTTGGCAGCCCGGGAACACAGCACACATATGTGTAAGCACCTCTTGTTTACTGAGAGGCTTTGTCTTCTTTGGAGCAGAATTCACAGATTTACAAAGATTTACAAATTTATGAAATAGCACATTATGCAACATCAACAACAAAAAAAATCTGTTTCCCTTTATTTCCAGCAGATACACTACAGACACGCTGCAGAACCTGCAGTGCTTCCATGCCTGGCTGTGTGTTTTGGAGGCTTATCCCAGAAGGTCTTATAAACTCAGCATAGCTTTCTTTCCCCACCACTGACCCAAGAGAAACAAAACCTATTCAGTGTGGAAACCTCCACACCAGACTGAAATCCCACATGCTTCCATATGCATTTATCTGCATATAAACCATCTGCTATGCAGTAAGACTTTCCTTGTCTCAGGCATAAGGTTTGCTTATCTGCATTTCACCTGGGGACTCAGACGGTGAAAGGCAATTTGTAGAGCTGAAAGCACCCAACTGTTTCCAATGCTCCAGCTTTACATAAAGGAGCTGTCACCTGCAGAGTGCCTGTTCACGTGCAGGACACACCACACCCCATCCTCCTCATGTGGTCTCACAGTGACACAGCCTCCGTGACACCCAGGGCATGGGGCTGGGCTGTAACTGGCCCACACAGCCAGAAAAGTGTACAAGAGAAAGTGTTCTGTGCCAGAGCCTGGATGCCAAGTCAAGCTCTGTAGAGTGAAAGGACATCCTGCCTTGACCATAGAAAGGCACTTAGCTATGCCCACCGGGATCCCTTCTTCTGCAACCAGCCCCAGTCCAGCTGAAGGTGACCCATGCACCACCCTGAGTTTCTCGTGGCAGCTGCAGAACTTCCTTCCCCCTGAGGGAAGTAAACAGGACTTTCCTAACCTGCTAGAACAGGGAACCATGTCACTCTTGCATGGCAGAAATAGCACCAGGAGCATCCATTTCTGGCTGACAATGACAAGACCACCTGCCTAGGGCGCTGATGGAAACCCTTTTCCCGCCCATCGTTCCTCATAGTCTAGGAAATGCAAGTTAATTACCTGGGCTCCAGGTTCTTTGCCACAGACTCAGCCACTATTTACACTGAGACAGACTTCTTTTATGATGCTGAGACTATGTCAAACTCAAATGGCTCCTGAACCCGAGTCTTCAGGAACATATTAAATGTCATGATACCTTAATCTGGCCTTGATATCGTGAAGGTGTGACCATTACAGGTCTTGGGCATTGTCAGTCTCTGCCAACAAGGTGTTAAGGGACAAGAACTAGCAAGGGACAGCATATGAGAGCCATGGGCAGCCAAGGTAACGCACTGTGGCTGCTTTCCCCAACACTTACCTTCATGAGGAGCGGTGGTATTATGGTGGATTGATATTGGTGGTGGGTAAATGTAATAAAATGATTGTGTACCAGGGTGTGATTTCTCACCTTTATTTCCTGCAAACTTAATGGGAAAGGCTTTATAAATAATTCTGGCTTTGTCAATTTAAAATATGGATTAAAGTTTACTATATATGTTTTCAAATTTTAATGTGCTGCTTCTTTTCCCCCGCTTACCAAACAACTCAATTTTAGTTTTGCAGATGCTATTCTTGTTTCTGTAATAATGATGGCTAATGCAAAGGCATTGGTACTGGATGCAAAAGAAAGGAAAGAAGATTACATTGTCAGTGTTGCTACCATTATTTCTGGAATTCTGTGGGACAAAGTTCCATCATTTAGAGCAGTGCATATTCAAACAAATGTCAGCAAACTAGATGTATATGAAATGTCTACAGTGGCTAAAAGAAAAGCATGTCAGACATATACATATTGAGCAGACTCAAACTCAAAGTGAGATCACACAACTATCATTCTTATATCCCTGCTGACATTGTATAATACACACCAGGACAGAATTTAGAAGCTCAGTCTGCTAAGACTATTCATGTACGTAACTCAGATTAAGGGGCCAAGTTCCTTTACAGTTAATATGTATATGAATATGTATTTGCAGGTTTGGGGCATTAGTTGACAGTTAGCTGAGAATTCAGCTGTAGCAAAAATGCAGCTAATCAGACAGGGAAAAATAAGAAATTTCCTGTACAATGAGCTATTTCTCTTTGTCTCATTGACCTTATTTTGAGCTGATTTTTTTTCAGACTGCGTGATTCATGAGAATGATGCTAAAGCTTGCCTAACCAATAAAAGAATAAACACCATAGAGGAATGGTAAATCTACATTTTCTGTCAGAAACGAAGCATTTCCCTAAATGGCTTTAAAAAAAATCTTAGTGCTGAATGTTTTGCATTTTCCTTTATGTTTCACCATCAGCTAACACACCGTTTCTATTTGATTGTATAATAATATTTATGTACAGTTTCACTGAGCTGTGCAAACACCAGCAAATGGATTTTGCATCCTTTGTTTCTTTTGAAGTTTTATAAGCCTCTTCCCAGTACATACCCATCTCCTGTTTTAAAGATCACAAGGAGAAATATACCACATCCTAAAGTACTATACAATTATGCAAACCTCACTACAAGCTTAGATTGAAAGTATATGACCATTTAAACAAAACAGGGGTGTTATTTCTTGAGATTGTTCATATGGCCCAAGTGACCCTGATATGGTGCTGCATACAATATTAGATTCTTTTCTTTTTAGAAAAAAAAAAAGTCCAGCTGTGAAACTCCTTGAAACAGTGCCTTGCACCGTATTTGCAATTTACAGAGCAAGGCAAAAAATCTGATGACCACAGACATCAGCTCCTGGCTGACCTTCTCCCACGGGGCAGCAGCCCTGGGTGTACCCTGACAGACCAAGTGCTCAGTGCCCTCTACACTTGATGAAAGGCAATAATAGTCAGGTCATTAACATCCCAAAATTTGAAATGTCACTATTTTCTGTCTAGATTCTTTAGTCTAGAGAAAAAAAAAACATCGCCAAGCAGTAGCCTAACATAAAACAGAAAAGCAGCCAGTGATTTCTTAAAGCGCTCCTGAATGTCTGTCCTCAAAATGGATCCTTATAGAGAAGTGGCTCTCAGGAATTGTGAAGGGCCCTTGGCAGCACTTGGTGCCATCCTCATCCCCACACGTCACCACTGCTTTCACTCAAGTGGCCTGAAAAGGCATCTTCCTAAATGGGACCATGCCAATTCCCCAGAGGGTGTGGTGTGATGCTGCAATCCCTCACTCTCCATATTTTCCTGTATGTGGAACGGAACAGAACGGAACGGAACGGAACGGAACGGAACGGAACGGAACGGAACGGAATAGAATAGAATAGAATAGAATAGAATAGAATAGAATAGAATAGAATAGAATAGAATAGAATAGAATAGAATAGAATAGAATAGAACAGAACAGAACAGAACAGAACAGAACAGAATAGAATAGAATAGAATAGAATAGAACAGAACAGAACAGAACAGAACAGAACAGAACAGAACTTTGGTTGGAACAGACCTACAATAACCATCTGGATTGTCCAAAAGCTAGAGCACATTACTAAGGGCACTGCCCAAATACCTCTTAAATACTGACAGGTTTGGGACGTCAACCACCTACCTCTCTAGGAAGACTATTGCAGACCTATTCCAGACCACACTCTTCGTAAAGAAATGTTTCCTAATGCCATCTCTGGATCTCCCCTGATGCAGCTTTGGATACCATTCCCTGTTCTTGTATCACTGGATCCCAGGGAGAAATGCTTTGTACCTTCCTCTCTACTTTCCCTCCTCACGAAGCTGTAGAGAGAACAACGAGATCCACCCTCAGCTTCCTTTTCTAGAAACTAAACAATCATGAAGTCCTTATCCAGTCCTCATAAGAGCTGCCTCACTTCTCAAGTTCATTCATGAACTTGGTAGAGTTTGAAAAGGGAGCAGTTTTCTGCATCTGTATTCCTCAGACTCCTGCCACCTCCATGTGACAGGGTGGGTGGGAGGACCACAGATGAAGGCCTGGGTATCCAGCTGAGAATCTGCTTCTCTAAAATTTGACCCTGTTTGGTTTGAAATTCTCAGATTTTTTAAGGATTGTTTATAAGTGCACCTCAGCTTTTAAGACTCACTTATATGAGTCTTACTTGACTTGTGAGCACTTCATGACATGGTGTTGTAAGAACTGCAGTAATGGCATGTTTTGTCCACAGTGCCTCAACTGCTCACAAATTCTTCATGGAACTGCTAGGATATTCCCAGCATCTCAGAGACAAAATGAGACACCAAACTAACAATCAGAATAGAATCACAGAATGGTTCATGCTGTAAAGTCATCTCATTCCAACTCCCCCTGCCATGGGCAGGGACACCTTTCACTAGACCAGGTGCTCAGAGCCCCACCTAACCTGTCCTTGAGCACTTCCAGGAATGGATCATCCACAGCTTCTCTGGGCAACTTGTTCCAGTTCTTCACCACTCTCACAGTAAAGAATTCCTTCCTATCTGATCTAAAACTTGCCCCTTTTTAGTTTTCAGTGGAGGCACTTAGCTCCCCAGTCTGCATCCTGCTGTCCATCCACTTAAGAGGTGTGGGGAGAGAGGTTGCCATTGAAGATTGAGGGAAAAAAGGCAGAGCACCTCTGCCTTCTCCCCATCCATTACCAGTTTTCCAGCATTGCTTATCAGGGGCATGACACCTTCTTTAACTTCCACTAGTAAAGGTTAGAAATTTGAATTTGTTCAAACATTATTGCTTGTCTGGAAAAAAAGGGTCCTTACAAAATTAGTGGCAAAAGTAGAATTCTTGTGATGCCATGAAACCTGAAGAGGATAAAGATCTCATGTTATTAAAATGTCATCATTAATACCAGCTGAAACCCACTTTTATTTCTGACAAATCTCTGCAATTGTCAAATGAGCTCAAAAATTTTGTATAACCTTCTGTCATTTTGCAGAATAAAGTAAAAGGTCTGAAAACAGTGATCCTTGTGCTGCAATTCCACTGCCTGGAAACTAAATAAAGAAATCAATAGGCATGCAGAGTGTTCCTCCATTAGTCCATGCTTGGTTTGTAGAAGGATGTACTGAAGTGTGGCTTAACAGTAGAACAGAATCTGACTGGTACTTTCCAATATCCTTTCAGATCAGTAAGTTTTTATTTATAGTCTTGTGCCCTGTACAGAGGATGGATACTCTTCCTTTCAACCAGATGGTTTCCTCCTTCTGTGTGTCTTTTTACTCATCAAGTCCTACATGACAACACTGTTGATACATCATTGCTGAGAAGCAGTTTTAACAAAAGAAATTAAATAGTCCAGTTGTAAAAATAAAACATATCTGCCTGTATCAATCAATTCAAGCTCCACAGACCAAAATGTATAGAATCCTATAAGAAATAAATACTTTTAGAAACCACGATTTCCTGAGGAGTGGTAGAAACAGAAGGATATACAGCATATATCCAAAGGCTCTTTGAAAACTACCTCTAAAATTACAACATTATTATGTAAAAGTTAAATATATCAGTTCAATTCAGTGTCTTTTCTTTGGTAAGATCTTTTTCATTACATTCACATACACACAGGGTGGTGTTTCCCAGCTGTCAGTCCAGCCTTTGTTGAAGTTACATGACTGGAGCTGAAAGCACAATCTAGCTTCCAGGTCTGAATCCAGCAGAGCATTTATATTCATAATTCTGTCCAAAAAAGTGCATGGTCCTGTTGGCTTTCTGGGCAGCCCATAAGCTTGAAAGTAAGGATGTGTTTAAGTGCTTCACTGGAGCAGGGCAGTGTCCTGCAGCCCCGCTGAAACACTCAGCCCATTTTGCTTTTTAGGGAATATGGGTATATTACTGCTTGAAAGAGGTATTTCTCTGAAATAGAAGGGAACAAATGTCCCAGAGCACTCATTCATTTCCCTCTCAGTACCTTTTCTCCTTTCTGCAACTCCCTTCTTGTTTCCTGGCTCATATAATCAGCCTTGTCCGTTCCTTACAAAATATCGTAGCTAAACAGTCTTGCTTAAATGGCTAGCTCTCTCTGCTTTATGTGCCTCAGATTTAAATTGAGAACCTCCTCCTTGCCCAAGGCTCTATTTTATCTTCTGATCCCATTTCAACCACCAATGTCACCAGCTATGCTGAGCATCATCATCTCCCACAGCCAGAGCAGCTGTGGGCTGTTCCTATCCTATACCTGGCATGCTTTGCCCTTTCTACCAGCTCTGCTCCTTCCCTCATTTACAGCTTGCCAGAAATACCTCCCCACCACGTAATGATAATACAGCTACCCCTCAGCAGAGCTTTTCTGGATAGGAGCAAAAAAGGCTGGTGAGTGAGACCCAGTACCAGGGCAGCTGCAGAGAGAACTCTGCAGGGTGGTATAAGTTACCACAACTTCTTGGACTAAGGTGCAACCATCAGAGCCTGTGATGAAACACTTTGAGCCATAAAGGAAGATCAGTATACAGGAACCTGTGGCTGAATGCTGCAATCAGTGCTGCATTGCCAGGACGGTCTAAAATTCCTTCCTTACACACTTTGGTTAATAGAGAAAGAGCTGAGGGGTGGAGATGCCAGAGCCTCTGAGGTTTTTGATAAAGCTGCTCAGAAAAAGAAATCACTTTGGTTTACTGTCTGGTACAATCCCACTCTTCCTGCAGTGCTAGTCTTACAGAACTAGTGATGGTGATCAAGCTGATTTCATGCTCACAAGGTCACAGCTAATCTAACTGAACCTTTGCGGCAGCCTGTAAAGAAGCTGATGTCTTAAAAATCTGCCTGTGATTCTGTATGGGTTTTGAGCTTTTTTTTTTGTTCCAGGGGATTGGAAAAGCCCTAGAAGACCCAGGCAGATCTGTGGTTGTTCTTGAGCTCTTATCTGCTCCCTTACAGCAGATGTGGCTGTGCTGGTGGCGAGGAGGGCGTGGATCAGGCGAGTGCTCTCCATGAAGGCAGCGTGGTTCTGTGAGCAAACGTGGTCCTCGAGATGACTAAGAGCAGGCTTCAAGGAAACACGGGAGAAAAAAAAGCAGGGAAGCATGAATCATCTGTGAAATGTCAGTTTGCACGTGTCTTTATCTACAATGTAATTATTTTTACACACACGTTTAATTAATTTTGCTTTGTGTTTCCCTGGGACGACATTTGTTGTCGTTGTCCTCGCTGGGTATATCGACACACTGTTGCACTGTCGGTGGCTGCTGTGGCAGTGGGGAGCCCTTGAAGTGAGCCTGGCTGCCCCCAAAAGCAGTCTGAGCTGGAGACAACAGCCTGAAGGTATTCTTGATGAAAATTGTATGTTCTGTTGCACAACTCTGTCCTACACCTGTGTCTGAGGCCAAAGCTCATGGTCAGGGCAGAGCCAGAGCTGTTGGAGCTTTGGGAGCGGCTGAGCTGGCCCTGGCCCTCCCCTGGCTGCACAGACAGAAGTCTGCCACAGGAGCAGCCCAGGCAGGGCAGCCTGGGCAAGGGCAGCCACATTTGGGGCAGAACCGAGATGCTGATGAAGCCTCTGTGCTGAGGTAGCACGGAGTGCTTGGGAAAACAAGATGTACAGAACCAGCTTCTGCCGAGTGATCTCAGAAGTGATCTCAGAGGAGGAGAGCTGGCAGCATGTTGTGGCAGCTGGAGGTCTATGGAGGCAGCTGAGGAAGGGACAGTGACAATTTCCCTGCTCCTCCCTGTTCCTTCACTTCCACAGGGGTAAACCTGAGGCAAGGTTTAGGCTAGGAAGAAAGAAAAGTGTTTTGTCCATAAAGAAAAAGGCAGTAGATTTACCCTTGCCATCAGGAGAAAAGCTGTATCTTAGGGCATTGGACATTTGGTGATTTTATGGAGTTTTTCTTATCCCCTTCCCCATGAGAAAAGGGCTCTGACTTTCCTGGAGAAATAAGTTGTTAAAGCTGTTCCCTGAAGATTTGATTTGCTCATGCAAGGTGAAAGCAGCCCATGGCTCTCCTGTGTAATAGAGCCTAGGACATGAAGGAGAGAGGAAATCTTCCTGCACTAAAAATCAGTGCTACTTTTACCTCTTCTTATACTTATTGCTGTTACATGTGAGTCTAACTCATGAAAGGCTTTGGCTTTTCCTTATTTCTATAACCATGTGCCATTGGAGGCCCCTGTGCCAGCTGCCCTCTGGGCACGTGGTGGGCAGCAAATGGGAGGGAGTCTGCTCTGCCCAGGCTGGGATACCACTGAAGCAGAGGCATAAGGGTACCTTGGCCAAGGCTGTGAACCCCCTGTCTCACCTAGATAATATAGCTCAATCCAGTGCTGTAAAACCCATAAAACATCTGACAAAACTGAGCAAATTAAGAAGTACCAGCCTTCTGTCAGAGGCACAAAAAGCTTTTGAGAATGCCCCCACTCTCAGGAGTAAAACCGAAATAACCCTGTTCAGCACAGCAGAGTCTCTCAAGGAATGAGGCTAGCTTAAGCAAATGGAAATCCTGTCTGCCACTTGTTTCTGGCATTTTCCCAGCATGTCTTCTGAGCACATGATGCTCACTGCTGGCCATCTCCCCTTGTCCTCTCTCTCTACCATCTCATTGGTATTTTTCAAGGTTTTTATTGCTTTTTTCAACCCTTGTTGCTGGCTAGTTTAGCCTTTCATTTATAAGAGATGTGAAATTTTGCCATCCTCTTGAGTGTTTTTAATTTTGGTGTGTGTTTAGCCTATGTTCTTTGAAACATAACATTTTTCTTACATATTTTCTTCTTTTGCAGTATTTGGAAATTAAATTTTGTGATACTGTGCCTTTAAAGAAAAGCATGATGCTTTTATGTCCATTCTTTATGGCTACCTCATAACATGGGTTTGACCTTTCTGTGCAAAATCCTTGCCAACATTTTGCTTTTTCTAGCCTTTTGAAAGCCATAAATAACACTTCTGCATTGTTATTTGCTAAGAGTAAAAATGTATTGGAAAATGTATATAACTGTATATAATATATAAAAATGCATAAATATATAACTTTACTTTTCCTGAAATAAGCCAACAAGCCTTTGGCAACCCAAGTGCTGCATGAAAAGATCCCTACTCTAACTCTACATGAAAGTTAATCAGTAGTTTCATAACTGCAAGGCCCAGACAAGAAAATTGGAAATGGCAAAACTAAAATAAATTTATTTTGTCTATATTCATGAGAGAAATGATCAATTTAGTAGCAGGAAAGCTTCCTGACTTGTCATATATGTTAAGATGTTCGTTATGCATCTGCACTTTTCAGCAAGTACTTCTTATCTTTCTAGGAATAAAAGGAAAAATTTCCTGTGCTTAAAAGTGAAGCTTCCCCTTCAGAAAAAATGTGTATGATGCAGCATGCACTGTGGGCAATTCAGTAGAGACTGGACACTCTTACAGAGCTAAGTTTGAGTTATAACTGAAACACCATAAACAAGGAAAAGTGAACTTGAACTAAAAGCTCATCAATCTTTTTAATTGAAACCTTTGAAGAGCATTTTGCTTTTGATTCCATCTTCCATAAAGTTAACAGAATGGGCAGAAAGTATTCCACAGTGCCCAGCTCATAGCTCACCGTGGAGGAAGCCCACACTGTGGGCCAGTGTATGCTTGAGGAAAGGCTTGATTGGTCCTTAAGACAGTCTGATTTAGCAGTGGTTCTTCTAATGCAGATGAACACATCAGCAGTGTGCTGGAGGGGAATGCTGAGCACTGGTGACACATAAGGTGTTTGAAAACCTGGGATGGTCCTTTCAGACATGCTGTGACATTGCTCCCTATTGCAGTGACACTGGTGGCTCTGTCTGAACAGGAAAATATTTGTCAAATTGTAGGCTTAGTCTGTCCTAATGAAAGTTTTCCATTCTTTGTGACTTTTGTTTTCATTGCTGGTCAGGATGTCTCCTCTGTTGCTGTTGGACACGAAAAGACTGAGACAAACTCTAAGGTGTAGAAGGCTGAATAATGATTTATTAAAACAAATGGAGTCTCTTTTATAGAATGATAGGACAGAGTTAGACTTAATTGGTCTTTGATTAACATGCTATCACTATGATTGGCTAATTAAAATCAACACTTCTTTACATGTAAACAAGATAACAAAGATACCAGCTGTGCAGATTTGTTGAAATTCTTTCTTCAAGTTGTTTTGAGAAAAAAATATTGCTTTAAAACTCGACTGCAGCTGAGAAAGTCAGCTGCAGTCTCTAGGAAAAAACCAAAATGAGACCCACACTCCTCCATGGATATATGGGGAGACATGGAGGCTGTTGACTGGCTGATACAGATTCTGCAGTCCAAAAGCCCTACCCAGGGCAATTCTCTGTGTGGTGCATCAAGAGTATTCAAAACAGAACATTACTATTCTGATGATCCTTTTGCTTTGGGAGTCTGTGGATCTTTTCTGTGAGATATGAAGCACTTGTCTCTGTAGGCTCCTGTTCCCCTCCCAGTTGTGGAGGAACCCAGCATTCAAGCAGGATCCATCCCTGCAGAGCTGCTTGTGGAGTAAGATGTCAGCTCGCTGCAGTGTGTGTTTCCCCATGGCTTGAAATATTGTCAGAGGGAGAACCTGTGTAGGATTGCTTGTCACCTGATTGTATTATTTTTCAACCACATAAGCAATAAATATTTAAAGTCTGGTTGTAGGTGATGTAACAACTCTGTAAATACACGCTTCTGAATACAGAATTAAGAGGCTGATCTTTTAAGAGGAAATAAATACATCTCTGCTTGGCATAAAGTGCCCTCCTCCCCATTCTGTAAAGAAGAATATGTTGAGGCAATTTTTCTGCTATGAATGAAGGTGAAAACTAAAGGCAGAAAAGTACTACTGCATATTTATTGCTACCTCCTGGTGATCTGTTGTTTTCCATTTGTCAGATTGAAGTATTAGGTCAGAGCCCAGAAAAGAAAGGCAGAGTGAAAGAGAAAACTGAGAGAAATCAGCAGCTTCACTCTTTCTTTTGCTGCTTTCTTTCTCCCTGCCTGTCCCCACCCTGTTTTTTTTTTCCTGACAGAGAAACTGTGAACAGTAATAGAGATAGGAAGCAGTATGGGAGTTCCTGTGAGGTTTTCTGTCTTCTCTACAGCACCACATGAACTTCCACTATTCCAAGTGATCTGGTTTTACAGGAGTACTTGCAGTTATTTATATGGGCCTGCAGATGCTGAGCCCATATCAGCACTAGTGGAAAAAGGCAGCTAAGGCCAGAGAGGTGAGAATCATCTGTGGATGTGACTTAAAAGCGAGTACATGATCTTTGTCCTTGGACATTGACCACAGACTTTGTGTAGTGTGGAAACAAATCCAGGCCTGTTTTGATGTCCTTTGTTATGATTAAACTAGATTTTTTGCCTCTAGAATAGTTTTGAAGGGACAAAAGTACTCTGGCACTGACTGAAGGGAGGTCTGGGGTCTCAGCTGGTGTAAGCTGAGCAGCAGAGTTATGGCAGTGGGGAAGTAGCTGGTTCTGCACATTGCCCTCTCCAGCTTTCCTGTTTTTTCTTTTTTTTTTTAAAAGAGCTTCCTGTATTTTCAGAGGTGATTTTATGAAGTGTTTTTGCAATTGAGAAGTAACCTGGTGACTTGACTCATGTGGTTTGTTTCTCCTCTGTGAGGCATAGTTAGTAAAGTTTTTTGAATGTATAAATGATTACCTAAATGTAATGATGTGTGAAGAATCTTACACCCCTGCCATTTCTGAAATCCATTTAATGAACAAATTCCTTAGTGGTCATCTCAGAACAAACCATTATCAAACAACTCTTACCTACGAAGAGAAATTTCTTTTTCAAAAAGCCTAGCTCAGGCATAGTGGAATATTTATTACATGGCTGGCAGTATTCTTCTGCCTGAGGGATGGACTGCAATTACAGTGTGGTAAATATTTCATTAGAACAAAGCAAAACTGCATGGGAAGTAGCCTTCCCTTTATTTAAAACATTTATTAAAATACAGCGTTAGAATCTACATGGGAATAATTCTTTCTACCTAATCTACCAACTAAGCTACAATTTTAGGCGAGACATTTTGTTATTACAAAACCTTGCATATTAGAGCAATCTGTCTTCTCCTCTGAGAAAGATGGACATCTTAGCACAGATTAAACTTAGTGTACACTGATGTTCCTTATACCATTCTGGCTTCTTCAAGGACAGAAGAAAGAGCAAGTGCAGAGATTTCAGTGCCCTTACAAAATACTTTCTCTTCAAAATGACAATGTAAATGTAGTTTAAGTACAAGACCTAAACACAAATGAATGTTAAATTCTGTGCACAAGAGTGGGAAGCAGTCTCTCAGTGCATAACAATGCATGTGCACTTTTGGAGAGTAGTGTCCTACTTTAAATACTTTCTGAGTTCCACTTGTTTTAAAATTGTCCACTTCTCTAGACAGTGGGAAAAGAGACAAAGACAATTCTTGAGGGCTCATCCAACTGCAGCAATTTTCTTAGTGAATAGAAAAGTCATGTAAGAGCACATATGAGGAATGAGGTCTTACTGAACAGTAATCTGGCTATAACTCCTTTTCACTGGAGATCATCTTTCTACTAGAGCACCAGATTATACACCACTGTCCTGGGCAACCCAATGTGTTATTGTGTTCCATATCTACCTGTGCCTAAAAATATTACTGTCTCTCTAAGACCCAGCAGCTGGACACAGAACCAAAGAGGTCAGCATGCCAGGCCCTTTTGAGGTCGGGGTTTCTCGGGCAGAATTCTCTTCCCCTGGCCCTTTCTTTTTGAGGGAAAGCTGGGACAGAGCAAGGCAGAAGCCTTTTGTTCTTTCTGAGCTCCTTGCCTGCTTGCAAGAAACTGCATTTTGCAGTGCTAAACTGCTTCAAGGGAAATTTCACCATGCCTGTCCACAGCCAGGGCATGCAGCCAGAGCCTTCGGGGCTGGAGGTGCTGCTTTCAGTGCTTGGGGAGACCACTTGTGGCAACACAGCAATGGATGGCTCAGCAGCTGCACTGCTGACACCAACCACGTCCAGCCAGCCAGGAGGGGGCAGAGAAATTGCCTCTGCAGGTTTGCTGAGCTCTCTGGCTCCTGTTTCCCAGCTGCCAGAGTCGTTCAGCTGCCTCTGTCAATGAAGCAGCCACCGCTGGGGAAATTGTGTGGGCACTGCCCATGAGGTGCAGCAACTTGGCATCCACTTATTATGTACTGTTATTTTTCTTGTTGCTGTTTCATTATTTTTAGTAAACAGCTACTTTTCCACTTACATCTACTTGCATTTGTCTCTCTTTATAGATGCAAAGGGAGGGGTGAAAACTAAAAAGGGGGATAATTAATTTTGGAGTGTGTGCCCACTTAAATTGTCTTAAATCAAGATGATGTTTAGGCATCATCTTGGTTTAAGACAATTTAAGACAAATTTAAGACAAATACTCCACTTTATCTGCTAGAGGTCTATGACAAGGCCCCAAGTCTATAGTCTGGTCCTACAGCCTTCTTGCTTCTTCAAAGGCTAAGAAATGAAAAGAAAAAGATCACCTCTTTGTACCAGTCACAGGCAGCTTCAAACCTCAACTCAAGTTTTGTTCTTGATCTTTTCTCTGGTCTCTTAAAAAATTGCAAAACTACTTGACTATGTTGCAGAATATGCAAAATAGTTTCTCATGGATCAGCATTACACTCATAGCACGACTTCCCATCTGTCCCAGCTGCTGCCTCTGCTGCTGGCCAGCGACAGGGAGCTCCAGCTTGTCTCTGGGCAAAATGCACTTCCTTCTGGCTGTGGGAGTAGGTTTTAAGTTGTTGTGAGCTGTAAACAAGCAGGATGACTTTACTAGAGAAGAGTCAATCAAGATTTCAAGCTCACATTAGCTAGGCCAGAGAATTGTATTGTCTTTTTGGCATGTTTTGTCCTAACACCCTAAGCTCCATAGTGGCTTCTCCAACGACACTGGAAAGCTGACACACTGCAGAAGTTAATGGACAGTGAAAACTGTCTCTAGAGAGCCCTTACCATACTTGATGTTAGAAGCATCCAGATGCTGAAAAGCTGTGTCCCCTAGTTTAAAGCCAAGGCTGTTTCTCACCCTGAGAAAGGGATCTTGCAGTAAATCTGCTCTGGGGCATAAAATCACCATTCATTGCCTATGGCATGAGCTAGCTCCCAAAATGCAGCATCAGCTCCAGAGACCAAAATGGCTTTAGGTTCAATGGTGGTTTCTTTTGGGTGGCCTCCAGACTCTGAGGATGCAGCTGCCAAGCATTCTAGCGAGACTCACGAGAATATGCAATTTGGACCACAACGAGTCTCCAAAGTTGCACTCCCGGGGCTGGCCTGCCATGCAGTGCAGCACAGAAGTCCTGAGCAAACAGAAGCTTAAGCCAGCACATTTTCAGAGGATTGGGCAACTGAGCTACAGGAGCTCACAGATGTGCTGCTGACTCTTCCCAGCCTGATGGGCTGGCAGTGAGGGGAGGCCACACTCTGCTTCCCAGTGCCTCCTCCTCCAGGGCTGGCAAATACAGGGTTATTTCAGAGCCCTTTGGAATATCTCTGAGCTACTTAAACTTAGACTTAAAACTTCAAGGTTTTTTTTGCCTTTTCTTCATTCTTTTCCCCTTTTCTCTCTCTCTCTCTTTTTTTTTTTTCCTTTAATTCCTTCTGTCAGAGGTGGAAATTAGTTGCTTAGAGACAAAGAGTCTGAATCTACAGAGCTGGCCATTGGGATGCTAGGCAGTGTCTGAGCATTGGAGATTCCATGTGATAAAAGCAGCTGAAATAACACTAAAATGGGTTTTGGATGCCTAATTTCTTTGGAAACCTAATCCTTGCACTCTCCCTTTGTGGGTCACAGGATTAATGCAGCATCCACACAGACGTTATCCTTCAGGTACTCTGTGCCTGTCTTTGTATTTAGCATTAATATATGAAACACTCCACATGCAAATAACTATGCCAGGATTTCTGTATAGTCCTGTACCAGAAGACAAACTGTCCAGCTCCATCTTGATAATGCTGCTTTCCTTCACTAAGAAGTCAGAGCAATGAAATCTAACTGTATTCAAAAGCAACAATGGTTAAGTACAAATATGTAATCTTCAACAATGCTCAGCAAAAGAACTGAAGAGGATTTATAGTATTAAGTTAGCAAAACTGATTGTAATGGAAAAAAAGTATGGGTACTTTCTGCCTCCTGTGAGGTTTCTGAGGATGTACCAAAATGAAGGTGAGTGTTTCGAGTTGCACTCCTCCCAGAGAGTGTTCTCTTGGTGGAAGTAATGGCATAGCTCCAGCAACATTCCTTCTCTTTTTTTTCTCATATAGATAGATAAACTGATATGCTTGGTGTCTTGGTGTGATGCCCTTCAATCAGAAGAAAAAAGCCACCATATACTGTATCAATATAAAGTTTGAGTTACTATTCAATGGTAAATGTGACAGTGATTTAACAAGATTTGTTGGCAAGGTATACTTGATTAGTTACTGCATAGGGGGCAGGGTCAGACAAAACCATCAGGAAGACCCTCCCACTGAATCATGAGGTTCAGAATAGACTGTCTTGCTTTCTGAACCCCTGCTCAGAGAGCAGTCTAGGCACAGCTGGGTCCACTCCTAGTTCCAGACTTGGTCAACAGTTTAGGATGAAAGGATTATAAATGCTCAGTGAATCCATTCAACCGCTTAGCTAAGAAACCAAAGTTTATCATGCTATTAACCACTTAGTGAGGACCTGTTGTGGGAAGGGATCTCCCAGCCTGGAGGAGTAACCTTGCGAGGTGTCCCTGCTCAAGGAGAGATCCTGGCGTGCAGCCCGCTGCCGTACAGGAGAGCTCCACGGGCCCTGGGCTGGCCGCTATTTATAGAGAAGGATGAGTGACTTATGGTCATATTTGCATACCAGCAAGACGTCTGGGTCACCGTTCCAGACAGCCCCTGGCTACCATGTTGCCATCTGCCCCCAAAGTCCAGAGCAAGGTGGAGGCAGCCATCACATCCTCTGCTAGTGGTTATTGCTTAAAAGGGATGGGGGAAACCACACCTCACGGGATGTTAAGAATCCCAAAGATCCACAACACTAGCCATTTGCAGTTATAGTTAATACTTTGAGAAGTTATTGAAGGCATGACTATGTTGCTATCAAGTGACAAGGCACTTCTGAGTCCTATAAGCCAAAATCTTTCCTGCAAAACAAAGAACGGGAGCAGCTGTCTTCTGGAAAGGTGCCTTGTTTTGCCTTTTTGATCATGAATTCTACATCTCTATGCTTGTCTGAATTTTTGTTAGAACAATTTTTACATCCAAACCCATATGTAGGTCATCTGTCATCCAATTATTGGAGGTTATTCAAAGGTTATGTTTGAAGTACTCACTGGAGATATAAAGCAAGCGTTTCATTCATTGATAGTGATTGCTGAACAAAGGCTTGGAAATCCTAAAGGAACTATCAGAATAGATTTGAACTTCTACACCATGGGAAGGGTGTTGTGATGTCAGTGTGACCTTGACAGAAGCAGCATGTAGCTGTGCTCACACCTTCTGAAGTATGAGGGACATATTTGCATAATTGACTGAAGGTGCTTTTCATGTGACTGACAAGTTGACAACTATTAATTATCTTAATATTTGCTTGGGGTTCTGAGCCTGCACCAAGCGATTAGAGATGCTTTTAGAAATTGGTGGTTTTGTTTACACTCCTTCCTCTAATTGTTTGCTAAATAATTTACCATCGTGTTTCAAATCTCTGAGTACTGCAAATAGTACTTTAATAGTAGGGTTTAATGCAGAGGGAAGTAAATACTAATGTGTAAGGAATGCATGGAAGAAGGGAGGAAGGGTAGATCTTAACAGGAATATGAGTGTCTTCCTCCCCTAAATGTGATGTGATCTTTTAGAGGTGGCTGGTACCAAAGTGCTGTAATGTTTCAGACAGACATGCAGGGTCTATTTTTATTATGTGCATGTTAACTGGACTGTCAGGAACTTGAAGACTGTAGTAAATTTTCCAACAGTTTGTGTTTCTGAGTGTCAAGTAGCACACCAAATTAGGTCCCTCCAGAAACCAAACTCTCTACCCCTCCTCGCCTGAAACCTCTTTTGCCATTGGTTCTCAGCATCCCTCACCTGAAAGTCACTGTGCAACTTTCTACATACTCCTCTGTTTTCTGTTAGGTTATCATGATACCTGTGGTGTTCAGGCTGTTCTGTAAATATGGTAGATATCCTTTCAGTATAAATTTCACCTCATCAGGCCCTACCAAATCCATGGCTACAGTTTGTAAGCATGTCATGCATTGCTGCTCAATTTTCTATTGAGATGAAATAAAACAAATGATGCAGTAATGTTTTGAAGACGAAATTTAAATTCTGGGAAAAAGGTAATGAAAAGCTGCGTCTTTTGTAATTTCTGATCTGAATTCAGAGTGATCTGAATTTCTGAGTAACAGGGAAACTAGGAGTCTTTTCCTTTCTGAATCTCATTATCTTGCTTAGATCACTGAAAATTCCACGATTTAGCAACCACCATGCAGTCCAGAAGTCAATTAATGAATAATTACCAGAAGGCATTGGTCAGTCTTAGATGGCTGCCATTGTCACTGCTATGCCTCATCAACAACATAAACTTTTAGTATTAGAAAGAATTCTGACCAGCTCAGATAAGGTGTCCCATGTCAGTCCTGAGGCAACCATGTACCTTGTGTGTGAGACAGGATAAGCTTATATAAAACTGATAAAATTGATTATGCTGATATGTGTTAAAACAATGGCTGAAAACATAGATTTCTGCAAAATATTGACCAGCTTCCCTCCTGCTATGTGATAATGCAGACCTTCTAATCATTAATATCCTTACATTATCCCACTGCTATGGTCAGCTAAGGTCAGCCTTAAACAGCAGCCCAGCATCAGTGGATGCTGAACGTTGTAATAGAATCTTTTTGTTAGATTTGATTTGAGCAACTGTCAGCATGTCCCCATTTCCGTTATAAACATAGGAAGAAAAAAATCAAACAAAGTATTATTAAAGAAATGATGTGCTTCTACCCTTTGGCATGTCTGGACCGTCCATATACTAAACCTTTGGTAGATTTTGTTTCATTCTGCAGAAATTTCTCAAAAAAAAAAAAAAATAGAAAAATTTCATGGGGAAAAAATAGAAAAATGCCATTTCCAGATTAACTATATCAGTAATTCTTTGCTAGGAAAAAAAAGTGTTGAGTTCATTGTGCCTCATATTGCCTCATGCCCCTGTTCATGTAGAGAGTGCTTCCCATTCCCGGTGGATGTATTGGTATTTTCACCCAGCCAACCCACTGGCTCTCCATGAACCCACCTTGGCTGACGCTGAGCCTGCAGGTGTAGATGTATCTGCTCTGTTCCTGTTGACCTCTGGCAGTATATCAACCTATGTAAGACTCTGATGTCCCTATAAAAACATATGGGCATCAAAGTATGACATAAACCATGATATTCAAACTTGTTAAACAACCAAAAGCGTCACTGCTTTGTGCCAGATTAACACAGGCAGATCCTTCCAGTTGTTATTTGCCTCTTCTGAGTACTTGGCTATCATCTCTTCCCCTCTGCTGTGTGTAGCAGGGCTGACAGCTGGGGACAGGAGTTGCAGCTTCACTTATCCAAATTCAGAGGAAGACAGCAATCAGGCTCCAACCCCTGAAGGCTTTTTATTTCCTGGCTGTTAAAACAGAAAAAGCATTCACATATAGATAGCAGGGACAAGATTTGGATAAAGAAAGGCAGGGCAAACTCTCAAACCTGGTTGAATATCCAATACCTATCATTGTGCCATGTGAACACACAGAGCTGGTGCTATGCTATGCTATGCACAGACTCATGATTGCCAGGCATGTTCTTACCCCTGTTCCAAGCAGAGTCCTCACACACGTGCTTGAAGCCTCATAATTGCCTCTGCCATGCACTGTATGTGTTCTTCTTGGCTCCCTATAGATTTATAATGGTCAGAATATTTTTGACAGACCTGAGGCAGGACTCATTCTTTTCATGCACAGAATATAATTAAGTCCTATTTGGAAGAAAAAAAATAATGTGGAGGGGTTTTTTTATGGATATTTGCTTATATACTAAATGCAATATTATGAGTTCCTTGAACTGAATTTGCTAGAGGAACTGCACTTATTTGCTTTACTTCTTTCCTTTGCCTCTAGCTGCCTGTTCCAGAGCAGGGGCTCCCATTCTTCTCTGTCCACCTACTACAAATCACAGTCTACAGGAGAGTACCTATGCAACAAATGGTACTGCTGCCATCTACTTGTTGGAGGAAGCATTACCATTTCTTTATTAATCAAGAACACAGCTCAGTTTACATCCTAAATCACCTTTGTTTTCCATGAGTCTAAATATTTAATCAGAATTTTTATCTCACTTGCGCTAGGCATCCACCAGAAAATCCACCCACGTGTTTTCTTTTCCCTTAGCCATAGCAACACAAAGCAAGTAGCTGCATGAACATTACAGTTTCCTATTTCTTGGTGGGGCTAGGAGTGACTAAAAAGATGCCAGCTCTGTCAGAAATGTTTCCTGCAGCTGTGCCATTTATTACATGTCTCTCCCACATAGATTCTCTTGGCTTCTGTTGTTGCTGAGCTCTTACTACAGTGGAGACCTTCATTTGGCAGATGGCCCTTGCAAAAATTTTCTCTGTGATTTAATAATACATAATATTATATAATAACAATCTATTGTAAACACAGCTCCCAATTTATTTTTTGCATTTGTCTTTGGTAGATCTTTGAGTTTCACTGAAGTCTCTAACTGTGATTAAGAGAAAGTTGTGTTCCTGTATGTCCAAAACACTGTGACTCAAAATTTAACTAAAATGGAAAGACTGCATACAGGGCTGTTGTTTGCTCAGCAGGACTCTCCAAAATCTATGTTCCCTTTGACACGAGCAGAGGGCTTTTTCTGCTGTCTGATGTGTCTTCATGGTGCTTCTGTGATTAACCTGCAATTGTGAGCATTTTGCTGTCTGTGTGTCTGACAGGGGAATTCTGGACTGAAAATTTTCTCTAGAATAACTTCAGTTAAAAACCCTCTTGATTTTCCAATTTTCTTTTTGCAATCGTTTTTATTTTTGCTGCCTGTCTGATTCCTTTATGAAGTGAGTATTGAGGGTGTGTCTAAAACATTTAGGGGGTGTTGTTTCCAAGTATCTCCTTGCTAAGCCTTTCTCTGTCTGGGGATTTGCTACATATAAAAAGTAATAATAAACTGCAACGGTATCTTGGAATTAGCCTCTTTGCAGATACTTTGGTTATGGCAATGTTTGTGCAATATATCAATGTAAAGAAGTAAAGATGATATTTTGTTATTTACAAATGTACTCCTCTTTAGAAAAATGCCGTGATTTCTCCTATTATCCCTTTTCAAATTGCACAAAATTGGTCTGTGTTTTCAAACACTCTTGCTGGAAGTTTTCTAAATTGGCACTTCCTTCTGGCCTCCCTAAATGCCGTTTACAACACCCAGAGGAATATTGTGGTCTGGAAGCCCTTCTAAAACCTAATGACAGAAGGAAAATGCTGAATCCTAAAGTAGGAAATAATGAAAGCATCCTACACGTTTCTTTTTTTCCCTATCTTGTTTGTGAGCCCTTTACCACAGGCACATGAGTTCCAACTGATTTTTAAACGTGCTTGACTCATTCTTCCCTTGGATCAGTGTAAAGGGCTGCAAATAGAGCAACTCTGGCTTAGTCCATGGAAGCAATGGTGCACTTACCATGAGGCATCCAATTCACTCAAGGGATTATCCTCTACTTCTGCAGTGGAGGGGATTTAGGTGGTCATGGAGAAATGGAATGGAGAAATTTAGATGGTCATGTTTCAGTAAATGCATCAATAGGCTGTGTGTATATAATATTTGCATATTAACTTGTTTGTCATAGAAAGGAAACTGTGTAGCACCAAGTGATGCTTCCAGTTGGCACTTGTCAGAGTCTCCACAGAATTACAGCTATCCTTTACTATGAAATTCTCAGGCAGAAAATTATAAAGAAATACAAATGATCATTTCAGAGAAGACAACGTTTTATAATGATTTATTTCTAAATGTCTTTGCCTCACTTGTGTGGTATTAAATTCAAAACTTGCTTCTCTTTAAAGCCCTCACATGAGTAAATTTATTTTTTAATTGCCATATTTAGACATGTAATGCATCTTTTACATCTTTTACGTCTAAATATACTGAAACAGAGTCTATTAATAGCAGCTCTGGGCCAGGGTTTTTTAATTGTAAATACTTTGGTATATGCATTGCAGAAAGCTCCTATAATAAAATATTGATTTCAAAGTAATAAGGTTTATATTTGCCATATTTATATTTTTATTTTTTACATTTTATGATGTGCTAAATTATTTCTAAATTCTAAAATGGATCTCAGTTGATTTGTAGGATGTGTGTTAGCAATTGGTTTTATCAATTTATATGACCTGTATGCATACCTCTGTCCAACCACAGGGAAGAGAAAAGAAGAGCAGAGCTGAGAACAGGAAAGTTAATAGATCCAATCAGTACTGAATATAGGTTATTTCATAAAATCCATTGTTGTCTATGGTGTGGCACTGTACAGGTCAGCTAAAGACAGTAGTTTCAAATATTTGTTTTGTAATATAAAAACATAAGGCACAGAAAGGGCATTTCTGAAGGCATGGGAAGGACTTTCCTGAGACCTGGAGTCTGGGAGGATGGGAAGGAGGAAAGGTTATATTGTATTTCTCTATTATTATATTCCTTCCTCAGACATTAGCTACTGGAGACTCTGAGACAGTCCACAAGGCTGGCAAGACCTCTGCAGTGACCCCGCGTGTCTGGGTTTGAATGGTCATTCCCAGGGTCAAGGACCAAAGGCAGATGCTCAGGAACCATGGAAATTCCCAGTGGAGTAGCTACACACACTCCCAGAGCCGCCACTGAAGGCGGGCAGATGAGTACCAGGCTACTTTTCTTTGCCAAATATCTCACGGTCATGTCAGATACTTTCTCATGTTCATTCCTGTTCGAAGACACATGACAAGAGCAGAGGTTGTAAGTGTGCTACAGTATTGCTGGAAAGCTGTGAAGCCTGTGCCCTCACGGACATAAATCATCTTGGTTCTGTGGAGGGAGAGAGAGAGGGAGGCAGGGAGGAGGGATGCTGCTTGGATTTTTGCCCATTCTGGAAACACAGCTCCTGTTGATTTAAAAAAAAAATAATAATAAAAAAAAATTTAAAATGTTTTGTCTTCTAAGGTAGGCTTCAGATGGTGATTTCTTAAATGGCAGGGACACCTGGTGGTGCTAAAGGAATCCTGCAGAGCATCCAGCTGACCCCAGAGTGCCCTCCGGGTGCAGTGGAGGGCAGGAGGGAAGGGGCCAGAATGGCCAGAAGCAGTCATCAGCTCCTCTGGTACTCTTTGTTTGCAAAGAGGAACCATAACACGTTGTTATGGAAATGAATTAAAATTTATAATTTCTATAATTTTTAATCATTAAGAAAACTCATTATAAATTGATAACTGTACTTATTTAAGGCATGGACAAAATACAGACCTTAATCTTCCCCAGCTGCAGTGAGTGATGCTATATGAAAAAGACAATTAGTACACAATTCTTCTGTGACCAGCCAGGATAATAATGCTGGTATTTCAATGTCAAACCAACATTCTTCATATTGTCTGTAATAATTTCACACATGAAGAGAAAACATGGAACAAGTTTGTTCGGGTACCTGCAGAAGTTTCCAAAGGATGACTGTTGGCCACATGTTTAACCCTAAGTTTGCATCCCAGTGCATCCATGCCCCACAACTTAATACTCTTACACAGTCTTCAGCAGTTCTTTAGACCTCTCCATCTTCCCAGAGGGTTGGGGGTGATAAGGGAGTAATGTATGCACTCAGTACCACATTGCCCAAGGGTGTATAAGGTTATTTCTAAAACAAGTCCCCTTGTCTGAATTGATTCCCTCTTGGGTACCATGTCACCACTAAATGTGTCTCTCGGGGCCTGAGATGGTGTTGGAGCATGGCAGCAGCTAACAGCCAGCCAGCCCATGCCTCTGCCGTGGGGACTGTGTAGCTCCTGCAGTGGAACATGACACAACCTGTCCTAGCTCTCACCACCTCCACAGGAGTCTTACCTTGTCCCCCTCATCCAGAAATCAAAACAACCTAGAATAGCCTTTCAACCCCATCCCAACTCCAGTCCTAAACCCTAGCAGCCAATCTCTTTATTCTCTCAGATGAGTAGGCAGCCAAGGAGTAGAACACCCATTCATTATCATCAGACAATCTGCCTCCCTCACTTCACTTCATAATTCTCTTAATCCTATGCCTGTTGTTGGAGCTTTAGAAAACAAATTACTTAACCTCTAAAACTAATAGTTAATAAAAACTTTGGTCTTGTAAACCAAAGATTGAAGATTATACATCTTCTTGGAGTTCTTTCCCTTCAGAAAGAAAACCTTTATCTACAACTCCCAAAGCAGCTATTTTAAATTAAACTACTTTTTGACTCCTCTCTACCTTAAACTGCTCAAATCACTCCTCAAGATAGACAGCATAAAAGTTCTAAGATGACAAAAAGAGTTAGCAACAGCTCCAAGCCTGCAACCAAAAACCACCCCGGTCCCCATGGGTAGAACACAGCAACCCCACTAAAACCCAATCACGCAGACAAGACACCCCCACTGTCAACAGTGTGTGCACCAAACCAACACTCAGAGCCACTCCCACAATCATAACCACAGCTTGCCACACGCCACACCCAACAACTCCTCACCCCCCCATGCTTCTGCAAAGGGGTCCACTGCCAGAGACAGACTAAACAAAACCCACTAATATTCTGCCCAGGTACACTGAAAACAGCACCAGCAACACAAAGGAGGTACCTGGACTCATCAGCCACCCACACCCAGCAACAGATGCCAATAGCAAACCTACCAACCCATAACAATAATAAGGATTGGATGCAACTGCCAATTCTCCTAAAACAAAGCATGCACTCAAATATAAAACAAAATTTCTCATAATAATTTCTACTCGACCTTTCTCCAAGACGTATGGTTACATTAAGTTAACAATGATTTTCATTATTATAAAGCAAAATCTCCATTTTGCAGCTGGAGAAAAACAAATGTATCGTAAACCTGTTTTATGTGGTGGATTGGGTTGGATTTTTTTTTTGGTTTGATCCCCTCTCTTCCCTCTGTAAGTAAAATTATAGGGTCAAAGAGTTCTGCTTTCCTCTGGACAGAAAGGTCAGGCACAGAGGGCATCTCAGCTTGTGTAGGCACAGCCACCTGCTGTCAGTGAGAGCGTGTTTTCAGAAGGGTCGAGGGTGTGAACCAGAATAAATGTGATGTATCTACACAGTGAAGAGCTACAGAAAGCATCTCACAATGGTCACAAGAGGGCAGAAGCATCCCAAGATTAGGTCTGCAGCTCCTAGGCAGCTTTCCCTTCCCTGGATTTCTTTTAGATTCAAATTCACAAAATCCTCTTTGAACAAAAATGCAAGAACATGACTTAATGCAATTATGACCAGCTCTATTATTAGCTCAGTCCTAAAAAAAACCCAAACAAAAAATCCTAACAACTCTGAGATGATTTTTGTTTATGGTCTGATGGAAAGATCAGTTTTCTTGGGAATGAGGGGCTTCAGGGACACCAGGGTCTTAATAGCATCTTTGCTTCCTCTCTCACGTTTCTTTTAATTTTCAGTTGCAAGTCAAGTTCTGTCACTCGAGAAAAGAGAAAATCAAGAAAATATGCTAATTTTTTCGGGTATGATAGTCTTTAAAACATTATGTCCCCTCAGCACTCTTTGTTTATTCATCTCTTGGTTCTGATACCAAGAGGTTGTCTTTATGTATTTGACTTTAGTTACGTAAGTATCTTTGTTAATTCCACTGGGGCCATAACAGTAAAGCAAAGATACAAGAATTTCTGGGATTATGGCTCCATGGCATAGCCTTTTTAATGCACAGATAACACCACGCCTGCAAACCTCTGTATGCACAGAAATTAGCTCCAAAACATTTTCTAATTACTTCAAAGAAGCATGAAGAATTTTTTTCTATTTCCATCAAATTATATAAATCCCTGGTTTTAAAGCTTCAATCCAAATCTGAGTCTGCTCCTTCGTGCCAGCAGCTCTGGATCTGACAGACACACAACATCCCCCCGTGCACAGAAATGTTCTCAAGAGCCCTGCTCTGCTGCCAGATGGGTGCCAGCAGTGTGGATGAGCCCACATGGGTAAGCAGAAACCCTGCAGGACTGGGCACACAATCTGAGCCACTTCAAATAGTTCCAGAACATCTCAGTGAAAATGGGCCTTCACTTTAGAGGTCTGAACAGTGACTGATTTTTTTCCATAATGCTGAGTAACTAAGCTGAAATATGTATGAAGAACAAAACTTGTAATGACCATTTTTAGAAACAATTTCATTTACCACATAATGAAAAGGACAGACAGAATGCCTAAAGGACTTAGCTGAATTCCTTCTTTAATGTAATGCACGCTTACTGCATCAAATCCATGTTTTAACAGGGAAAAATTCATTTAATGGGGAATTGAATAACAGCAATACTAGTAATATAGTAATAAAATAATGCAAAAAAAACCCCCATAGACAATAGCATGAAGGGTGAACAGAATCAGGAATAAACCCTTCTCTTTTGGTGTCATTTGCATGTTCCCCTGGTGTTGAGATAGACCTTTGTTCAGGCAAGACCCCTGCGTAGCCTGAGACACCAGACAATCTGGAGATAAGTAAATAACTTACTCTTTCATCCATCTAAAGTCACTGTGAGTTCACATCTGTGTGACCTTCATTACAATTTAGAGGTGGCGTGACATGAAATCTTAATTCTTTTCAGGGATTTCAAACTGATTCATCTTGCTATACACTAATGATAGTGGTTTCTAGTTTCTAGTAATTAATTCTTAAATTAAAATTGCAAATGTCACTAAAGAGAGAAATTCTTTTGATGACAAAAATGGAATTCAAAAATGTTCCTGGCAAATTTGAAAATGGAATTAAAAATAAGATTAAAGTAAAAGGGAGCTAGAATTAAAATTATCCAAAGACATGCTATATGAGTGGGATGAATCATCCCTATTGGTACAGGATGGGGAGCAACTTTCTTCAGCAGTTGTGAAGAAAAAGCTCTGGTCAAGTATGGACTTTGGTCAACCACGTCATATTACAAAAATGGGAAATGTCATCTTAGGATTCATTGCCAAGGGTAAAACTTGTAAAATATGTGAAATAATTTCTTCCAGTGTACTTCTCATTGGTAAAGATTCAGCTCAGGTACATTACCCACTTTTGAATGTGGCCATGTAAGAAATAGACAAATGGGATCTACTTAGTTTAAAGAACTGAGGATAAAAAGGAGTATTGACTCCTTGCTATGATGTGAGAAGCAGGAGAATTCAAGTCCAACCCTCAAAACCAGGCCTTTATGACTGTGAAGTGTAAAAACCCCAGCAACCTTATCTTAAGATTCTGATAAGAAACTCCAATACAAAAAAGGGAAGAACAGTATATGATACAATAAATAAATAAACAAATATGTACACATTAAGATGATAGGAAGTAATTAAAAGAAAGGGGTGTATGTGTATTTTAGATATCACTGAATGATGGCTAGTACATTAGAGAAGAAAATTTCACTAGCTTCCCTGATAGTCAAACACTAAAGCCTCTGAGAAGATCTAATCATTTCTGTGGCCAGCCATCTGATTATGAACTCAGCCCCAAAGGAAAGCTATTTCAGGGGGAAGCTCTTCCTGCTTGCCATACCAGTCACATAAAACCATTCCAGCTATCATTGTTATTTGCAATCAAGCTCATTTTATGAACTATGCTTCTACAAAATTCCAGCTCATCTCTTATTTCTGAAGAGTTTCATCCTGCCCTTCTCTGAGAAGCTTTACTTATGCTAAATCATGCCAAGGAAAGGCTTAGGAAATCTATAATTCTTATTGCTCATTATTTCTAAAGCTACCTTTAGTTAAAATTTACTTCATTTAAGACTGAAGAGGATAAATACTGTGCATGTGCTCTATAAAATGACATAATAATGTTCCCTAAATGCTGAAGAGATGGCTGTGAGGAGTTGTGGTGGTTTGACCTCGTCTGGCTCCCAGATGCCTACCAAGCACTCTACCTCTCACTCTCTCAATGGGATGGAGGAGAGAGAAGATATGATGAAAGGGCTTGTGAGCTGAGATAAAGACAAAGAGATTGCTTAGCAATTACTGTGATGTCTTGACTGAGGAGGATTTCAATTTAAATCAATTTATATCAATTTATTGCCAATTAAAAATAGATTAAGATAGTGAGAAGAAAAGATAAAACTAAAGACCCCTTCCTCTGCCCCCTCCCACTTGGTTCTTCCCAGGCTCAACTTCAGTACTGGCTCTGCTGGCTCTCCCCTGAGCTGCACAGGGGATGGGAACTGGGTAAGTGGTCAGTTCATAACCTTCCATCTCAGCTGCTCCATAATCCTCACTTTGTTCCCCTGCTCCATTTCAGGGTTCTTCCCATGGGTACAGCCCTGGCTGGGTCCCTCACAGGGGCTGCAGTTCTTCAGGAACAGCCTTCTCCAGAGTGGGCTTGAACAGCAGGAGGAATATGTCATTAAATTGTCATAAGGAAGATAAGCATTAGCCCTCCATGTGGTGAGGCCAGTGAAACAGAAGGATGTCATGGGAAGGATATGGAATTTTCAGTACAAAACACATTTGAAACAGAATGAAAAACCTCCTATCAAAATGATTGTAGTTCAGAGTAGGGGTAAAGGAGAGGGTCCTTTGAAATCCCTCCTAATTTTGTGATCTTATCAGGTTGTAAGAATTAGTTAATTGATGCCACACAGGGTAAATTTGCTCTAGGGGCAAACCCATGATCCGTGAGTTTAGTTGACTGATATTTATGTATTTAGTATTTTGTTACAATTTCTTTGGGGGTTTTTTGCCCCTTCTTTTATTTTAAGCTAAGCTTTTACCCTTGTAGTCTTTTAGTAGTCTTTTACTTGTAAGCTATTATCGATTTGTCCCTCTGGAAGTTTGGAAGTTTTATAGTGCTGTCCATGTCTATTACCATTCTAGTTTAGTTTTTCCTGCATGTAATTGATAGCAATAGCTGCTTCTATCAGACTTCATAAAGTGTTTGGCTTTATTTTGCTTTCTAGCTAAAAATTCTGCTTTGGGGTTTGCCCTTTAAGTTGTAGAACATATTCATTTATGCTTTGTTTGTGCCATCAGCACAGCTCTTGTTAACAAACAGACTGTTTCTGAGAGTGGATGTTTTCTGGCTGTTGCATTTTTCCTCAGGTGCAGACATCATACAGTCAGATATTGGGTTCTGACCTCTTTCTTTTAGCCTCTCTTCACAGGCTGTTAATGAGCTTGAATACTGCATTAAAGGCTGCTGACAACTGCCCAGAGAAGAGTGATCTGTGGATGGTGTAACAGCCAGTAAATATTTAAGTCTGTTCCCAAGACACTCATGCTGTCAGCTGTGTGAAGGGGGAAGGCACTTTGCTCTCTGTGCAGTGTGGTGGTGTCAGAGAGGGGACGTCACTGCTGCCCGTGTTCTGGTGCCTCTGTGGGATCCCACAGGAACCCCCAAGAGGGCACATACCAGATACCACTGGCCACCTCCTCTTTCCTTACCCTATCACCTCTGGGTCCACAGGAAAAAAGCGGGAGGGTTTGCAGTCTGCAGCAGAGAAGCAGGAGTGCTGAGTGTGATGTGGGAAGTGCCAGCCTGGCAGCCTCTGCACGGCCTGTGTGAGCCTTGGTGGGTGCTGCAGAGCCCCAGCACATGCCTAGGATTTACAGGCACTCTGGTTTATACAAGTGAACCAAATATTACAAGGTCTCTCAATAGCTATATTTATCTGAGCATTACATTCACATTAGAGAGAATATCCAAGGCAATTAATTCTACTGCAGTGCCGAATGAGAAACACAAAATTCCTCAAGGCCAGGAAATTTAGATAAACTATAAACTTTTCTGAAACATGGATAGTTTTACCTCTCATTTCCTGCCCTTTTCATAAACACTCATAAAGGTTTCCCAATACATGATGATGCAATCAAGATGATAATTTACTTTGGAAAACATTCTGGGTTTTGGAAAGCAAATATTATCATGCTGAAGTTACACAGTGTAAAACCACAGCTGGCTGTATTGGGGTAGAAGGTTAATTTAGAACATCTGTAATAAACTAATAACCCCCCTCAAGCCATGAAGAGAAGGTAGTGCACTTTCTATTTGTGTTCCTATTAGGGAAGGAAACCACATTACTGGGTTATATGGGAGGGAGATATTCTGGAAAATTGTCATGGCTCTCTGGTTTTAGGCAGATTGAGAAAATATTTCATGTCTCAGTTTTAATAATGATCAAACATTTGGTGTTTAAAAAGCTAAAGGCATCTGCCACTTGCTTTTTCTTTTAGGGTAACCAGAATGTAACAGAATTTGGCCCATAAAAAGTGAGGTATCCCTAGTTTTTAGGCACACTTGCTAGTCCCAACCCCAAGCTTGCTAAGACTGGTGTGTGCAGAAGTACAAGAAAATCAGCATCAGAACTTTTTAGCATATTGGCAGTACCAAGCACTGACTTTTAGGAACGCTATTGAAAAAGCTGTCTAAGACACGAGAATTTGTAGCCATGTGAGAGACAGCTGCTTGAAATCCTGCTACTAATAACCTGCTAGGACATATTGGAAACACCCAGAGCAAACACCACCAGTGAGGGCAAGAACAGTGCACGGTGTTGTCAGACTGAACTTTTGATGGTGCAGAAAACAACAGTCAAGCCTCATGCAAAAATAAGAAATTTAATCAGATCACATCCTGACTACACAGTGAATATTTAGTCATGCCATATATGACAAAATTATACACTCACGCTAGTTTTCTTATGTCCATTGCTTTTTTTCTGGATGAAGTCATTCCACTTAGGATTCAGTAATGAAGTTACAGTAACCACCATTTAAAATTGCATTTTGTAGGATATTAGAAGGAATGGAGCACAGGTTACGTTGTTATGTGACACAGCATAAAAATATTTTATTTTGATGAATAAATGCCTTTAATGCTCAGAATTACAATGTTAGAAGATGGTGACTATAGCCCTAATGAGCACTTTGAGGAAAGACAGCAAATGGAACAGGCTCTGACATCCAGTGTACACCTACACAGCTGCTCTACCACATGACATTTCTAAATGGGCTTCCCTACAACAGTATGTGACAAGTGATAAAAGCTGATTTGTTAAATCTGACAGTATCTCAGGTCTATATCTCCAGGACGCTTTTCATTAAAAGGCTCTCAGCTTTGGGTCTTCTTGAAAAGAACTACTTTAAAAATTGCACTGGCACATTAAAGTCCCCTTGTTTATCATGCCCTATTTTCTGGAAGAAATCAAGCATGTAAAGATATCTCCCTGAGGCACCCAAAACCAGACCTCAATTCTTGGAAGGTGGATGCACAAGATCATTTATCACCTTCCCAAGAAGCACATAAACTAATTAATATAATATACATATGTGTGTAGCAGATCATAGTAATGTTATATTTTATATAATATACTATGTCTGCATACATATTCTTACTCTTAAATTTCTAATACCCCGGATTTAATTTAATTTGTTTTTCTCGGTGTAGCTGATATAGGGTCTGTAATTCAAAATAGTAATTTTTACATTTGTGAGAATATGAAGTGCATTTAATATCCATTTAATGAATTACTTCCCCCTCCTACCTTTCAAAATTCCAACATCACAGTCACTTTTTAAAAAGAAGTATTGATGATAATCTGTTCCTTCAAAGACTCTAAGCACAATAATAACCCAATTTCTGCCTGAAATAGGTGTGTGTGTTCACCTTCAGTAATAATTGGCCAAGCCATCTAAGGAATGCCTGAGACCCAGTGCCCTCAGGCCCTGGTGTCTTGCTCTGAGGACTTCAGATGTGACCCACTCAGCAGGTCTGAGGGACTGCCCCGTAAATTGTAGCAGATTTCCTTGGTATGACAACAGAAATCAAGGCCTGCAGGACCGTGTTCCTGCCATCTGGACAGGGCCAATCACCCTATTGTGCTCTCCATCTCTCTGTGTTGAGTTCTTTTTACACAGAATTATGGAATGGTTTAGGTTGGAAGGGATATTAAAGTTTACCTAGTTCCAACCCCCTTTCCATGGGCAGGGACACCTTTCACTAGAACAGATTGTTCAAAGCCCCATCTAACCTGGCCTTGAACATTCTCAGGGATGGGGCATCCACAGTTTCTCTGGGCAACCTGTTCCAGTGCCTCACCACATTCACAGTAAAGAATTTTTCATAGCTAACCTATATCTACCCTTTTTCATATATCATGTTCAAGAGGAAGAGTAGAGAATAACTATCCAAAATTATCTAGTTCAGTGTTTAGGAGACACTTTAAAAAGATAGGAAGGGATAGACTTGGATAAAGAATTATCCAATACTTACACCTTTAAAACCCTGCTCAATTTCTACAAATGCTTCAATGTCTGCCTTTGCTGTGGGCAGATTCCCTAAATCTCTCATTCTGGAAGGTGAAGACCCACCTTCATTTTGACAGCATGTGCATCTATGCCCAGTTCCTGTACAGGCTCATGAGCCAGACATTTCTGTGGCCACCTCTTTCAGTGACACAGCTTGAACTCATAATTGTCTCAGCCCATGCTGCCAGATAAAATACTCTATGAAGCAGCAGTAATGCCTTTTCTCCCCTGAAAGCCACCTAAAATACTCATCCTTCCTCTGCTGTCCAAGTAAACACAGAATATGCCTCTCCTCAGAGAGTTTCCTGATCATCACAACAGGTTTATTGGGGACCAACTATTCCTTCTGTTTCTCATGGAGTCCCTGCACTGCCCTTGAGAGACCAAGTGATGAAGAGTACATTCAGTATTTAGTAGCTATAGCACCAGTTAGGGAGGGCACAGATATATTCCCTAGCTTCTACATCAATAAATAATTAAATTTAAATACTTGACCATCAGCATCACAGCCCCTAAAATGTCAAAATAAATACCTGCCAGACTCTGGGAAAGGTGTGCAAAGTCACAGCAAGTAGAAGAATTGATCTATACCTTTTCTTCTTCAGAAATAATCTGCAAACACACTCTGACTTCTGCAAAAGTGCTTCCCATGTTTAAAGCAAATTACTTGGGGCAGTATGAATGCAGGCTGGGTGTCAAAGCCTTGGATATAAATGAACATGCCTAAATATGTGAGATCTAAACAGTTGTTGCAAAATGGTTTGTGAAAATAGAACAGGCTCACAGTTACAACCCATCCTAGAAGAAGAGGGAGATCCAGGTTCTTGGTAATAGATCCATTGGGGTGGATTAGAGTGAAATAACACCCAATGACCCATGTTTGTTAATATACTTGTGGAGGGTTTATTGCAGTGGAGTACTGCACCCAGTTTGGGGCTCCCCAGGGCAAGACAGATTTGCACATAATGGAGCAGAGCAAGATCAGCAGAGGGTTTGTAGGATAATTGAGGGAATGGTGCACAAGATATATGAAAATAGATGGAGACCTGGAGCTGCTCAGCCTGGAGAAGGTGAAGGGATCTCACTGCTCTCTACAACCCCTCATGGAAAAACATTGTCTTTCTATTATAAATCTCACCATCTTGCTTTATGGAAGACTTTTTCAAAAGGAATGAAAAGCATTTTTCATTGCACAAGAGTGGAAAAAATGGATTTTTTTCACAAAGTTGAGCCTAACCTTGCTAAATTTTCAATAAAGCAAGGGAAGCTTAAGATTAGAACAAAATACTAAACCTTGGAATACGACACTTGCCACAGCAAAATAATTTCTGTCCCTCCTGAAGGTATCTTTATGCTCATTCAGATTCTAACTTCATAGGTGATTTCTTTCATCATATAGTCATTGTATCTGGTTTGATTAGATCACAGTTTATTTGACTTGATGGGTATTACATATGAGCCTACAAAAGATGGATCAGTTTGGACAGGTGTCACGGCTTGGAGCTCAGCCAAAACCATTGATCCTTCTGTGAGCTGTTCTGTGAGATGTTCACTTTGAGTAGAGATGTATCATTCCCTTACCAAGGGGTTGCCTGCTTTAACAAACACAGGGAGTGTTTTCAGTATGTAACCAAACAAGCTTTTTCTCAAATTCTGAAATATGAAGACTCAACGTGTCTTCCTCATTACCTTTGGTTTAGGTTTACTGACAAGTAGAGTATGTAGCATCTATTAGGAATTCTGGTACTGTGTTTCTTTTTTTGGTTATTAATTTTTTACTGCTGTTTCTTCCCTATGTCACTGTGCCATGTTTGTTTGTGAGCTCTTTAGGAGAAGCTTTCACTTACTTGATGCTGTACAGTCTCAGATAATCTACTCTTTCAATACAAACTTTATTTTCATTACTTATAAAGCTAAAGCAAAAAAGTTTTAGGGTGCCACTTTTAAGTCCATCCTTGATGTATAATATGCCATTTTAGACTTTGTTTTCAGGAGTGCAGGAAAATGAAAAGAGGTCAAGAAAAGCCCATGAGGTCTGGAGAGTATGAACTGCGTAGGGAGGCTGAAACATTTGTTGTTGAGCTACAGGAAAGAGGAAAATAAAGGAAAAATGACAGCAGTCTCTATATTTCTGAATGTTTGCTATGAAAAGGAAGGCAATAAAGTATATTTCATTTCAACTGAGGATGAGAGGAAAGCAATCACTTTAAAGAGGAAAAATAAAAACTTAAAGTTAGCTATTAGGAAAGGACTTCTAACAATTAATGTAGTTAACACTGAAATATGTCCCTGGGAAGTTTGCAGATCTCCACCACATCTTCATCACTGGATATTTTTAAAATCTAACTCAGGAGAACTTTGAATTCTGTCCCAGTGTGGGAAAATTAACAGAATGGTCTCTTCAGGTCCTATGTAGTCTTCTGTGTCTCTAATAGCTCTATCAGCTCCATCAGTACAGCTACAGGTACAACTTTTTTCCCCCCACAAAATATGTTTCTGGGACAATTTGTGCATTGCAGTTTTGCTGTCACTGCAGATGGGACTGGCTCAAATGCTTGCTAGGAGCTATAGCTGCTTTCCCTGTGAAGTTTAAAAATCTGCTTAGTGATACCTGTGAATGTTTTGCACCTCAAACAAAGGAATTATTTTAAGGACAGCCTTTTTCAAGTATTCTGTTTAAATTGTAAAACTAATAGGCCAAGAGGCAGACTAAGCTGACTGTAGATTGTCAAAAACAGGATGGGAGATCAGACAAAAACCTGAGGGAGGACTGCATCCTGCAGGCCAGCCCTCTATCTGTTAGGTCTGTTGTGTTTTGTTTTTTCTTCATTATGTGCTTCATACTTGGGCCTGTTTTAAGATAGAGCCTCTCTTGTCCCAGAAAGCAGAAGAACCTGGGACACCTTAGGACCATCAAAGAGCAGCTCCCTTTTGAATACAAGAGCTCTGACATGTGAGCATGGCAATGTGACATTGGATCACATTCTCTGGAGCTGACTCCTTGCTCAGCAAACTCACTTTCTCTGTATACCTCAAATGTTACCTGCTGTAACAATGATTGACATTAATCATGGAGGCAGTTCTGTGTTATTCCTGCTGCAACTAGACAGCCAGCACTGTTTGTAGTTATTTATCTAGACTGGGTTCATCACTGCTTGTAGTTATTTATCTAGACTGGGTTCATCACTGCACTTCTTAACTACTGCTGGCTACATGCTCTTGACAGCAGCATGTGAACCAGGAAGAGCCAAGGTCTTTTCTGCTTTCTGTGCTGTCACACTGGCAAGGAAATTGGGGTAGCATGTGAAGCTGGGAGGAGACACAGCTGGGGTGAGTGACCCAAAGTGACCAAAGGGATATTCCAGACCATAGGGCATCATGCTCAGTATATGCAGTGGGGGGAGGAAGGAGAAAGGGGAGGACATTTAGGGTGCTCGATTTCATCTTCCCAAGTCACCGTTACCTGTGATGGGGCTCTGCTCTCCTGGAGACGGCTGAATACCTGCCTGCCTGTGGGAAGCAGGGAAATAATTCACTGTTTTGCTTTTGCTTGTTTGTGTGGCTTTTGCTTTCCCTACTAAACTGCCTTTATCTCAGCCCTCAAGATTTCCAGTTTTTACCCTTCTGATTCTCTTCCTGGTCCTGCTGGTGGAGGAGTGAGAAAGCAGCTGCCTGGGGTTTAACCACCTCAACAAAATATTTGTAATGACCCTTCTGCCAAAACCAATCAAAGAGTCAGTTGAGACTTCTGCCAAAACCAGTCCAAGTCTAATTGGCAGCTTATGGCAATTTCCGTAAATTATTAAAGCAAAACACAATGACAACAACAACAACAAAAAAGAGAATAAAATGATATTATTATAAAGCAAAAAGATCTGATATATGCCACCAGAAAATGAGTTTGCATCTCTTGAAGATGTTTCCATCCATAGGATTATAGAACAGTTTGGTTTAGGTTGGAAGAGACCTTGAAGATCATCTGGTTCCAAGACCCCTGCCGTGGGCAGGGACACCTTCCACTAGACCAGGTTGCTTAGTGCCCCATTCAACATGGCCTTGAAGATTTTCTGGGATGGGACATCTAAAACTTCTATGGGAACCTGTTCCAGTGCCTCACCAGCTTATTAGTGAATAATTTCTGTCTCACAAGATGTAATAATGCCTGATGCAATAGTTCACAGGAACTTCAAACGTGCAAGAGTGGCATACCTCTGGCAAGTGGAAGAAGGAAAAGGGAACAATTTTCCTATTTCAGAACCTTTGCTTTCATGTTCTCAAAATTATGCATCAATATATAATCTCAATATCTATATTTCCTCTGATGTTATTTTTGCCTTTCTTCAACTGGCATGAATACAATTGCAATGAATCCTTGGGAAGACAAAAACATTACCTCACAATCTATCTGAAAGAAGACAAACTCTTTTCCACCAGTCTTACAAAGCTTCTGAAGAAGGTGCAAACCAGGGAGGGTGAACAGTGGTGTCTGTTTGTACCAATCAGATGGAGAGAGAAGGGACATCAGACATTCACATGGATTCTGCACCTGGCAGCAACCGGAAAAGTGTGAACTTGGTCAGTTTTCTTTGGTCAATGCCTTTAGAAAGATTTGGCTTTTTCAGATTCATCCCTGTTCTATTTTAAGGAGGATTCTTGTTGCTCCACTCCAGGAAAGTATTATTTGTTTTGCCGTCTGTTCAGCATTCATTACTTTACTTCCAAGAGAAGGGAGAAGACAACAAACCAATTTCTTCCATTCATTTTCCACTGTTTTTAGCCCTAGGGTCAGCTTTGGCATTCAGGGAGCAATATGCTTTGTGACCTAAAATACTGGGGACAGCAAACAAAGTATAATCCTTGCTGATCATATTAGTAGCTTTCTTTTTCAACAAGGAAAAGACTATTAGCTTTGCCTACAGCCATTGTGAATTCCATCATGGAATCCTGCACTTCTCTATCATCTCCCTTTAATGACTTCATGGTCTTTTAATTAAAGTGAGTGAAGCTGGGCATGATGAGCATTGGCAAGTGAGAGGAAGGAAAAAAACTGATGTCTGCTCTTGTAAGCAAGTTATTTTGTATTATTTACATACAACACCACTGAAGTGCTTTACTTGTAAAATGCAGTGGGAGATACTGATGTGTCAGGAATAGTAACTGGTCCTCCAATAAACTGAGGCATTTGTCACAGTGACATTTGAACATGGGATTGCCCCACTTCTTCTGTTTGTATAATTTCATTTCTAAACAAAGAAATAAAAAGTTTCTGGTTGTTTCTAAAATCTTTACAATGCACAGACCATGACACCCTCTCCACAGATGCAGCACTAACAGTGACAGAGAATATTTCTCCTCCTGCCCCTCACTGGTGCCAAGAACCTTCTGTCTGCCAATGGAAGCCTCTGCACAGGGGTGCCTGGTTGTTATTTTCCTTTGTGTGGAACATCTGAGGAAGGAAGGCTGAACAATACCTTAATCATGACAAGTTAGAAGAGGATGAGCATCTGAAAATAGCTGCCACACAACCCAGAACAATTACTGCTCCTAAATCAGACAGATTTTGCCCTCAGATGGGAAGAACATATTGATCTGTCTATCTGCAGATGTTTTTCAGGCGGGTTAATCAGAGCTGGATCTTTCTACTTCATTTGCCTCTCAGTACCAGATGCACCGATGTTCTCTGTGACGTGGGAATGTCCCTGATGAGGACTGGACTGGGGTCCCTACACTTATAAAGCTCTAGGCTTTTTGGCTTTATCAAGGGCATATGGGGCTGCCTGACATTTTGGAAGGGTGACAAGTTTGAAGTTGTGGGGAAAAGGTAGATAACGTGTAGAGGAAAAACATTCTTATGTGTTTTCACAGGTTCAAATTCAAGAAAAGCTTCTTGAAAACTATTAGTTTATGGAATACTGTCTCATAGAAGTATGATATCCATATTATGATGCTGGGCATTGTCCTATAGAGTGATTAGTAAGATGATGCTGTCTTCTAGCTTTCAGTGCCACTGTCTTTGTGAAATACTTCAAGATATGTAGAAAAAAACCCCTATGTAGATGCCCTAAAGGTGAAAATAATGTTTCACAATATTTCAGAGAAAAATTATTTTAAGACACTTCATGAAAGACATCAGGAGTTAATTTGGCTCCCTAGGTGTCTTCTTCTCACTGCATTTTTAATTCTTGGTTTTATTATGCTATCTAAAGATAAAAGAAGCTGAATCTTTGATGTAGCATTTTTGTCTTTCAGTGTTTGGAGAACTGAAATCTCATTATTTTTTCCCAATTGTATTTTCTAATGTGGAAGTCCCAGAACCTGTAAATAATTCACACTCCTTTTGAAGTTTCTTTATCAGCTTCACTTCAGCAACATTCAGAGATCAGAGGCAAGATGAATCTTCTGGTGATACCCTATGGCTGTAAGGTAACATTCTGGAATGTTTGAAATGTGATATAAATGTTTCAATGGTTCAAAACAAAGTTCAATGTGGTAATGTTCACATTTCATTCATTATGTTACCTCCTTGCATTTAAAAGTTCCTTGCATCTTTTAAAGAGGTGAACTCAATTTCACAAGTGCTGACACATTAAACACATATTACAGTGCTCTGAAAGATGTCTTCATTAGCTTTGCCTCACTGGTAGGCAAAATTAAATGGCTGATGATGACCCAAATTCAGCTCAGTTTGAACACCATAGAAAAACCCACACTGTATCAGAGAACTGCCAGGTGACAGAAACACTGAAATTTGAGTGTGTCACGAGCTCAGTGTTCCAAGAAAAGAGGGGGGAAATTATTGATCTTTATAAAATGAACACAGTTTTCTCTATTCTGTCACCACAAGTCTTATTAAAAAAAATCCCAACCAAACTGTCAGAAGGCAATCATGTTTAATTTGGTAATTTTTTAAATTTCACTACCTGATGCAATTACAACTTTTTACTATACCTTCTACCTGTTTTCCTCATTAAGGTAGTTTTTTATTTTGCATCAGTATGGTGAGATTTCACTGCCTTCACTGATTTCTCTCGCTGCAGAGCCCTCCTACAGACCCCTGAGCTTGGTGAAACCTCCTTTTCTGATGTTCATGGTCTTCATTCAGCATTTTTACTTTTTCTGTTCCTCAGAATATTGAACACTATCCCTTCAACCCAGCAACAGAGCAGAGCAATATCTGACAGTATACCTTATCTGCACTCCAAGTGTTCACTTTAGCACTTCAGCACTTTAAAGCTTACATCTCATAGAAGATTGACATGTCAGAACATGCCAGTTATTATGTCACAATCTCTGCAGTTCCATTCTACTAGAGCTTTCACCCAAATTGTATTTAACTCTATGGATTTTCCCCACCAGCCAGACCCAAGTCTAAACAAAATGCTCTGACAAAGACTTGTGAACTGGAAACCTGTATTTAACATGGTCCATAGCTTCCTGTAATGTCTTCCCACTTTACAGATGAGCAGTGAAAAATCACTCCGTTCTCTCTTACCACCATTTGCTCTCCTATTAACTAAGTCTACTGGTGGCTAAAAATGCTTCAGTTACTGCTCCTTTCACAGCATATTCATGGCAGACCTCACCATGGCACAGCTCCTGCTTTTACTCCTTTTTCCATGCCAGAGCTGTCTCAACATTTTTACCTCGTCCCATGGGATATTACTGGGTTTTTCTTGTTGTTTGTCTCTAATATATTCTAGAATTAAATAAACCCATTCATATTATTTTGTACAGTGGGCAAGTAATTTGAACTCAATACTAAAACCAAACTCCTGAGATCTGAGTTCTGCTACAAGCTTAGAACCTGGCCTTGGGTAAGTATTTCAGCATGTGTGGAGATCTTCAATCCAGAATCAATCTGATATAACCAGCAAGGTGCTGTGCTGGCATGGCCATTCTGCACTAGAACACCCACAGGCTTGTTCTTGAGATACTTTTTACCTGGTGACTCTGAACTATTGAGGGCCCACCAACATTTCTTGTTTTGAATGGGTTTGTGGAGAGCACCAGCACCTATGTTGTAGACATAGTCATGACCTCTGTGTTCTGGTTTGTTTTTGCATTATAGCCTAACAATATCTGTAAAGTGTGTTGAAGGAATGCTCAATTAACATTTGTGTTGTGCTTTTATAAGTGGGGCTGATTTTATGAACCCTATGCCTCACTTAGATAATTCCCCTACCTTTTCTCCTCTGCCCTTTCTGCCCCTTTTAGAGGGCCACTTGGCAACCTCATTATATATTCTAACTCTTTTTCTCTAATGTGTGAGATAAGATGAAGAATGAAACCAGTTTAGAGAACACTGGCTCTTTCAGGTATCAGGAAAAGGAGAATGTATTATGCTCTCCTGCTCTTTGAGAGCCCAGCAGAGCCAGCTTTTCACAGGCAGGACTCATGGGTATTGGGAACAATGTAGTGGGACAAAATACACAGACCAGAGTATTTGGAGAAAATACAGCATCAACAGCAGCTGTGGCATTTATGATTGACACTGCCTGTTTGTACTTTTTATTTTGGAGGGGAGGTGGGGTACCAGGGATTTGGATGGCAGCGCAGCTCTTCCAGGAGCTATGCTTGAAGATGAAGACCTCTTTAGCAAGGAGAAAGAACTGGCCCACCAGGGTTGGTAAATAGTAATTGATCCCCATTCAAGGCAGAGGACTGATGTAGATAATTTCTTAAAGTTCTGTGCAGTGTTGTCTTCTTCTGGATATTTAATTATCTCTAAAAATGAAAGTCTACACATATTTATAGTTTTGCAAGGGCATCCTTTTGCAAACTAATTCTCTTGAGAACTCCAATGGGGGCCATAAAATTGTCCTTCTAAAGGCCATATGTCCACTTTCCAATATTTTGAATTAGCATCTTGGTAATTATGTCATGGAGTGTGGTTCTTAAATGAATGTTGACATTCCTTACTGAGAACTGAATTCACGTTATGGTTGATGAATATATTGTTTCAAAGTGTCCAGAGTGTATCAGTGTCAAGAAATCAAATGTGTTGTGACAGGAGACACACTGCAGAGCTCATTGCTTGCCTCAGACAGATGGGATGATCTAAGGACAGGTGAAAACCCTGTTTGGAGATAGAGTAAAAAAGTAGTGTATATTTCCACTAGGAATGTTTTACAGTGTTAGAAGCTTTTTAATAGACATTTAACTCAATGACAAACAGAACTGCTAGAGACAGCTTTTCCTTCAGAGTTAGAGGAGGTTACTGCAGGCAAAATCCACCCTGAACTGGGAATTCTAGCCTTACTGGCAGCAATCTTTTATTCATTCCTTTGTATCAGCTCATGTAAATTTGGGGTGGGAAAAAATGTTTTCAAAAGCCAAGACATTTCTCAAGTCCTTAATAATGTATAAGTATGAAGCATTTTCTGTTTTGCTCTCAAAATAGTGCCTCTTAAATTAATGCCAATTTCCAGATCCACTATGAATCTTTCTGTCATGTAACATGAAATAAACTGATTTGAAGCCATTACCTGAACATGTAATCTCTAAGACAAATAGCTCTGTACCAAAATACTTAGAAGACTGTAATTGAGAAGGAAGGCTATATTATACATCCCTTACTCTTATCCACCCACTACCACACTGAGGAGTCAGCCCAGCGCTGCAAAAGATATTTTGATATCTGTCTGTGATAAATGTGTATCTACTCTGAGGGGAGGTAACTCCCTACCTGTTACTTTCCCACCTCTCTGTCACCTTTTCTCTCCCAGCCTGCCAGGCTGCAAACACAGGCAGCAGCCCCAGCCTTCCCACGGGAAGAGCCACCCTATGGGTGGGCTAGGCAGACTGACCTAGTTTGAGGAGCCAGATTTTGCTTTTGCTGCCCCTTCTGTTGTATTTTCAGCTCTCATAAATGAGACAAAAACCCCAAACAAATGGATTTTTCAATACTTAGAGCAGCCAAGGAGCTGGCTGGGGCTCTCTGCATAGTGCTAACTCCTAACAGGGATGAGTGCCCATCCTTCCCTTGGTGGAGACTGGGAGTGAAGTAGAAGGCAACGTTGTTCCCTTTATCTGTGTTCAAGTACTTCTCTGTTTGTCCCCTGTATCACAGTAATTTGGATTGTCTGCTTGTAAAGATGCAGTGCCAGCTGTACAAGCAGAAACTCCTTGAACTTCAGAAGCCTTCTTGCCTGTTAGAATTAAACCCTACATGAAGTTAAAGGCCTGAGCCTTTAGGAATTTCAGCACTACTGTGGCTTACTAATGTGCTAATGATACTGCTTTTAGAAGAGTTTTAAGTCTAAATCTCTCTTGTGAGGAATATTTTGCTCATAAGTGTTTTATATCAGATTATTATTAATATCAGAGTATTATTATTCTTGTGTGACCAGCTGCTAGGATTCAGGAGTCACACAGAAAGTTACAAACTTAATTTGTCTCTGAATTATTTAGCACTAACTAGCTTTATGATGTTTTGTGTGAGTGAGAAAAGAGAGCGAGTGAGTGAACAAGCAAGAGGATTCTGGCTTAAGACTGGATTCCACACGTCACTGTGACTGATTCTTGCAGCAGCCCTCTTATTAGAGGGTAAAAATGAGCTGAGGCACAGAGTTCTTTTTAAACACAACATAAAAAGTCCTGGTTTATTTCTCTTCATGGCTTAGTGATCCTAGGTGCAACTATTCACTGGCTCTGGCTGCAGCCAGCTCCTCCTGTAGGTTTCCCTTGCAGCCTCTGACTGCTGGTTATTTCCTGCTAAATGATGACTGCAGGTATTGGTTTGCAGACTCTGAATGCAGGTTTTTACCTGGTTAGACTGTGACTGCAGGTTCCAGCAACAGGCTCTGACTGCAGACCTAGACTGACCTCACAGCAGAGATTCTCTCTGCCCAGGAGATTCCTTCTTCACGAGTCTCTCAGTCCCTCTCCCTCAAGGTTCCTCCTCCTTCATGATGCCCCCTCACTAACTAACCCACTCCCTTTTACCACAGGTATCTTGATTGGCTATAGCTGTGTATTGGCTATAGCTGTGTTTATTGGGTAATTAACACAGCTGTTACTTATCAGGGGTAAGGTCACCTGTATTCTCTTCTCCTACGATTCTTCATTAAGGGAATTAATTGTCTTGTGTGACTGCGATCTGCTGCAGTGAGGAAACAGTCTGTTTAAGATAGGACTCAAAGGAGATAGTGTAAAAGTGTCTTAAAATGCAGCAAGAAACCAATATTTCCTTCTCTCCTTAAAGTGGGAACTTAGTCTCCCTTTGCATAGATGAAAGATTTAAATGTCGCATCAGGATGTAAAGCTAAAAATTGGTACTGCCTTGCCTAAGGTATCTAAATACAACATATGGTAAGTGGGTCTGTATAGATACAAGCCCATTTAAAATCCTTTCTGGCAGCAAGGCTCAATTGTCATGTTTTGTTAGGTCTGTTTTGTGAAGCAAAGGCAGAGCTTATGTGCACATGCAGTGCAAGAAAGGATTTCCTACTATGCCCCAGGAAAACTGACAAACCAAACTATTCTCTAATTGAGTTGTGTTCCACTGTACTGAAAAATGTGGTCTTTTTAGCAAACAGCTTTAAAGCTAATTAAAGAGCATCTTTGCTTGTTTTTAAGAATAATGTTATACAACCATGTCTGCATTTTTAGCAATGTTTGTCCACAGAAATAGTAAATTGTGACATAATCTTTTTAAGTGATCTAGATATTTTGATGAGAAAGCCAGACACAAGGTGGGCAGGACAGCTGGCAGATCTCTTTGAAGCTCTGCATTATCATTACTGAAAGACAAAAGCACATCTAAAATATTTGTTTTACAGAAGAACTCACAGAGCTATTATAAAGCAATTTATATCCAAAATGTATTTTGGGGGAAGATGAGGAAACAAAGCTTTGTATTTTGTAGTATCATAATTAAAAGCTTGCAGAGTGGTGGCAAATGGAGTTACATCCAGCTGCTGGCTGGTCACCAGTGATGTTCCCCAGGGTTTAGTGTTGGGGCCACTCCTGTTAAACACCTTTATTGATGATTTGGATGAGGGAATTGATGGCACCCTCAGTGAGTTTGCAGATGACACCAAGCCGGGCAGGAGTACTGATCTACTGGAGGGTGGGAACATTCTTCAGATGGATCTGGGCAGGCTGGACTGATGGACTGAGGCCAATTGTATGAGGTTCAATAAGACCAAGTGCTGGGTCCTGCCCTTGGGTCATAAACAACCACCTGACAGGCTGCAGGCTGGGGGCAGAGTGTCTGAGAAACTTTACAGTGGGAAAGGACCTGGGAGTGTTGGTCAACAGCAGCTGAACGTGAGCCAGTGTGTATCCAGGTGGCCAAGCAGGCCAATGGCATCCTGGCCTGATCAGCAACAGTGTGGCCAGCAGGACCAGGGCAGGGATTGTCCCCCTATAGTCAGCACTGGTGAGGCCACACCTCGAATCCTGTGTTCAGTGGAGCAAGTCTGGGGAAGGGCAACAGAGCTGGTGAAGGGTTGGGAGCTCCTGATGAGGAGCAGCTGAAGGAGCTGGGCTTGTTTGTCGTGGACAAAAGGAGGCTCAGGGGGGACCTTATTGTACTTTACAACTACCTGAAAGGAGTTGTATACCTGAAAGTTTAATGGACTGAGGGTCAGGCTCTTCTCCCAANTGAAAGGAGTTGTATATCTGAAAGTTTAATGGACTGGGGGTCAGTCTCTTCTCCCAAGTAAGAAGTAACAGGACAAGAGGAAATGGCCTCAGGTGGCACCAGGAGAGATTTTGATCAGATACTGAGAAAAATTTCTTCACTGAAAGGGTGGCCAGGCATTAGAAAAGTCTGCCCAGAGAACTGTGAAATTACCATCCCTGGAACTGTTCAAAAGACATTTGGATGTGGCACCTGGGGACATGATTTAGTGGCAAACAGGGCAATGTCAGGATAACAGTTAGACCTGATGGTCTTAGAGGTCTTTTGAACCTTAATGATTTATGATTCTACAAACAAATAATTTGGTGTTCCTCAGAAATTATTTGCATCTTAAACAGTAGAAACTGTGCTGTTTCACAAACGCAGCAGTAAACTAGGAAAATCAAAAGTGAAAATTGAACAGTGATTTTTTTTTTCCTTTTTCAGGCTTAAGAAATATGAATGAAAAATTAATAGCTTGGAGATTGAGGACATTGCAGTGATTAATAATAATTTTCTAGAACAAAATGTAAGGATGATTTGGATGGCTTTTACAAATAGAAATGCTGTTCTAGTGAACCTAAAACTCCTCCAAATAGAGAAGAAGGTTAAAAAGTTCTACCAGAACAGTTTCTCTGCAAATATTTCTACAAAGACTGGTTTTGATTGGCAGTCTTCCACCATAACTTAGCCAAATTCGTAGCTGAGATCAAGAATAGGAAGTAATATTTAGTGGCATCTAAAGGAATGTATGGATGCTCATTAGTGTTAATTTCCTAAACTTGTTGAATATCACAGTAAAATATTTGGAAACCTGACTGGAAAATCTTGGTACCATTAGAAATCCTCCTCGAGCACTTTCGGGGAATGGACTGAAAATACCGTAAGACTGGTAAAAAGAAAAACACAAAGAGCAGTTCTCAGATGACAAGTTGTTGTTCCAAAGAAAATAATTTCTTCTTCATGTCCCTGTTTGACACAGCCTTAGAGAATGGCCAGTGGAATAAATCAATGCACTGCCTGGTAGGCAATGGAACATTCCTCATTAGACACTTTAAAGAAGAGATTGGGTAAAGAGAAACACCGTGTTTGGAGGGTCACTGGTTGTATTTTAAGCAGATGCATGGAGTCGATTATTTCCTGAGGTTCTTTCCAGCTCTGTTCTACAATTCTTATGCTCTATAGAATTAAATGAGTGCAGAAGTCACTGCGGCTTTGAAACTTTAACTATGTTTTTATTCTCATGAACTATTTTGTTATTCTCTGTTGCTGCAGATGCAGTGAGTGACCAGGCCACATTTGCTATGAAGAGATGTTTACCCAGAATATTTAAAATTTATATAGATGATGAAGGATTGACACTGTTTTGAAGTTTATTTATGGCTTTTGACACACACATCAATATCCTTTCAAAGCTTTGGAGACGTTACAAAGAGACAATTCCATTATTTACACAACTGAATTTAAAAAATCTTAAAATTACATTGCCTCTTTGGGATTTTACTTGTTTACTTAATGGGCCTCTTGACATAAAAGCATTTTTGGCAGACACATTCATAGTCACTGAAGTAAAGGACTGATTTAAAACAGCTGATTTTCTTTCCATCACCTCCTGCTGCAGCAGTGCAACAGTAGGCAAAACAGCATGGAGTTCACAGCACACATGATGAAGCCTGGTCTATTTTTCCTCTAGACATTAAAATCCCAGTGCAAAGCTGATGGTGGCATACACTCATATTCGCATCGGCCCTGGTTCAGACCCCCGCAATATGCTGTAGTAAAAACATGGTCAAAGAAATCAGCCTAGGAGATGCAACTAACATGTACATGTCAGAAGGTTTAAATAAAATTAAAACAAAACAAAACAAACAAACAAAAAAAAAACCCACAAAAAAGCTTTCGGGACGGTAGGATGTACATTTTTATTATCCTACTTTTTGTGTTGTGTCAAAGGTTTTTCAGAACCAACCGACGAATGAATGCACTGAATTTTTCATGCTAAAACTGATGACAGTGTCTGTGAGGAACGGGGAAAAACATAAGAAAAGGGACAAAATATGTTTATTATGTATTGTTGAACAGCAAATTCTGGGAACAAGGAGGAGAGAAGCTGAAAATAAAGTTCCAACAGCTCAGCCGTGAAAAGGTGTAAGATTGAGCCGTCGGGAGTTCTTTTCAGCCTTGGTGAGAGAGGGACCCGAGTATTTTAAAACCAGGCTGATGGATTAGCAAGCTGGGCAGGAAACCTAGTGTGACCGCCAGGTGTGCATCTCCCGAGGCGCGTGTGATGCAGAGGACCCGCACACGCCGTGACAGCCGAGCAGAGCCGCATCTGCCCGGCGCTGCATTAATCCCTCATCGCTTCGCTCCCCAGCACTCGCCCGTCATCGGCTCCGACCGGCGGGACCCAGCCTGGGGGTTCCGCGCTGCCACGGCCTCCCCGCCGTGCCCGCGCACCCAGCCCAGCCCGCGGGCCGCGGCAGCGGAGCCGTTCCGTAGGGAAACAGCCCCCGAGGACCGAGGGGCTCCGTGCCGGCCCTGCCGCAGGGGTCCCGGGCCGCGGCAGCCGCCGCAGGCGCTGCCGGCCGGGAGGAGGAGCGGGGCC
>WAAE01023825.1:271850-302569 GCA_013400495.1 Nicator chloris
GGGAGGCGGTGCCCGCGCCGCGCCCCCGCGCCCCGCCCGCCCCCGGCAGCAGCAGCAGCGGCAGCGGCAGCCTCAGCACCTCCGCCAGCTCCGCCAGCAGCTCCAGCGGCAGCACCATGGACCTCTCCTTCATGGCCGCGCAGGTGGTGCGCGATGGTGGGACGGGACGGGACGGGACGGGACGGGACGGGACGGGACAGGAGCCCGGGGCGGGGGCGGCGGGGCGCGCATCTCCTCCTCTGCTTTCCGCTCGGGTCCTCTCCGCTCCAAAGTTGCGTCGGCGCGGGGGTAAACCTGAGCGGCCCTGCGCCTTGGGAAGGGGGCGAGGAGGAGGAAAAAGAGGGGAAAATGAGGTGGCTGGAGCTGGTAGAGCTGCTAAGGAGAAGTTGGCGGCGCAGCTCGGGGCGCAGCACCTGTTAGCGCCCGGCGGCGGCCCCAGCGCGGCGCCGCCGCTGCCCCGCCTGCCTCCGGGGCGCTGCCAGCGGCCTCGGGCTGGGCAAGGCGGGGCATCATCTCTCCATCCTCCGAGACCAGCTGTAAATGAAAATCGGAGATGCGATTTTTCGGTTCTTTTCCTCCATTCCGTACTGCGATTTTATGTGCATCTGTGGTTTTGGTTTTTTCTAAGTTGTTGTCTACGCATACAGAATGCAGCTTGGCGTGTATAGAAATACGCCTCTGTTTGCGTGAATAAATTTTTTAAATTGCAGCTTAGTTCTGGATTCCAGCTCGAGGCATGATTGTGGGTGTCAGTGTTCAATGTACTCATGCTTAATGTACTGAGAAGTGTGTACTGGCTGTAAGCCACCCAAAGCCAAAAATCATGATGGTGAATCCAGGTGAATTGGGCTTTTAACAGGCAGATAGTGCTGTGCTTGAGAAAAAGCCACACTCACTGACCATCCATTACCTTTTCCAGGATATATTCTTCTATTCATGTGGGTACCTAAGTGTAATTGGCTTTTTTCAGGAATAATTTGGATCCAAGTTTGTGATTTTGCCTAAAATCACCCACAATTTAGGGGTGGAGTAGGGGCTAGGAAAGCCTTTCTGCACTGTTGCTGCCCGAGTGCTGACTTCAGCTGGAGGTGTTTGTTGGGAGTCAAATGTAATCCTTGTGCTATTGTTCTGTTTCATAATGCAGTGCCTGTTTTGTCTTGTTCTCTTCCTAAAGTCCACTGAGGAAGAAGGAAGGGGTGTCAGGTTCTGCCTTTCTGAAGGTAGCAGTATTTCTAAGAAGTTTTTTTTTAATGAAAACCACAATGGGGAGGAAAGCATAATTTCTGTTGGTATGACATCTTCCTGGTAACTGGAGTGCTCTAAAGAAATTTTGCAGGTGTCAGATAATTTTCCTGTGGTCCTTCTCGGCACAATCAGTGAGTGCCCTGTGTCCATCTTTTGTTCCCTAAGCACTGAGCTGAAGTGGAATGCCCCCATAGCGCAGAAGCAGAGGTGCAGCACAGCAGCAGGTTTTACCCATAATCAGAGTGGAGTGTGCCAAAGCTGGGACTAGTGCTGCCCATTCCCTTTCTATACTCTCCCATATTCTTGCTGTCCCATATCCCACATAACTTCCATGCTAATTCTCTGTGTTGGAAGAGTCACAAAGCACTGTTGCTTTGCTTCTCTCAGAACAGTTCCCAGTGCAAATGTATCTTACTAAGGTTATTAATGCAACAGTTTATGGTGAAAGGTGAAACGTGCTTTTCTCCCTGATTCTTTAAGGTTAATTTGTTGTTTTTCTTTGTCACGAGAAGTGACAATTGATAGTTTTTGTTTCAGTGTGAGGTGAAGGCGAGGCAATACACCTCAGGAAGAAAGGATGGAATCCTTGGAGCTGTGTGCCACAAAGCCCTTTGGGTGGTGAGGAAGGTGAGAAGCAGTCAGGGCTGTCAGATCTCTGCCAGTGGGACACAGGGCTCATTGGGTCTGCACAGCACAGGGCATGTGGGGAATTCCTCCAGGGGGTATTTGTGTAATTAATTTGATGAGCTGTAGGAAAGGATTTCCTGGGCTCCTTTTCTACTGAAGGAAATTAATCCATTTCTTAGGTGACTGTGTACAGTGGAGGCTGCACTTACCTCTGTTACTCCCTGTCACAGGCCTTTTGTACCTTTCTGAACTGTCAGCCCTTTCCATTCCTGTCACCATAGTGGCATTTAACCCCCACTGTGTCACTCCTTTTATGTAGGTATTGCTTTTCTTCAGCTTTCTTTTTCACTGCTATATCTTTTTGCCTTTTTTGTTTGAATCATTTCTGTAGCATCTTTGGTGGTGTGGTCCAGTGAGGTATCTTCAATCACAAATGAGTGAGAACACAAGAGAATTACTGACTTTTGCTTCAGTTCATAATCACTTTTAAAGATACTCTGCTATCACTCTCATTATCATCCACCTGCAGCAGGTATTACATTTTACCTGATGAATACCAGACACATTAATATTTTGTAGAAAAATAGATAATACCTAAATTGAGATGCAATGGTTACTTCTCAATTTATTTTTTAGAGGATACTGTAGACTATTTATGTTCCCATAAATTGCTTTGGTGTGTTATCAGACCTTTGCACTGCTCATTGTGGACCCAAGTTAGCTTTGCTAGATGTCTTGTGAGACAGCACAAATGACCTGTATGTTAGAGCCTCTCAGATGTAAACACAGAAGCAGAGGGTAAGTTTGGTTACCATCTGCAGCCTCAGTGATTCTGCAGTGTATAATGAACAGTTAAAATCTGGCCTCGTCCTAAGTGCAGCTTGAGCAACCACCTGAACATCTCAGCTGTATTGTATTTATTAGCTATGTCGTGAAGAACAGGTTTTGATGGTAACTATTAAATCTGTTGTTAAAATAAGCTGTTTTGCATCAGTGTGTTCATCTCCAATCAGTAGCTGATTGAGCAGGCTTGGGTGTCCTCTATTCTGCTGGTGCTCTAATTTGCTTTGGTTTAAGGTCTGTTGTGCTAATGAGCAGGACTCACAGCTAGTCAAAGCCTATTAGCAGCTAGTCATTTGGTTTCCATTTTAAATCCATATTTTAATTAAAGTAATGCTGTACATCTCAAGATGTTGTGCCAAAGATGTTCAGCCACTGCTAAGCTGTATGACTGGCTCATTTCTGTGCGTTGTTCAGTGATTTCAGAGTGCTCTGGTAGTCTAGGTAACCTCAGAAATAGCCACTTCTCATAGGTACAGACTTTTGCTTCCAGTATAAAAGCCTGATTTTGGGAGGTGCTGAGTGCTGCATCCAGGCTGAGAGCACTCAATGCTTTTATCAGGGCTTAGGGGGTTGCTGTCAGATGCCAGGACTGAGCTGCCCCCCTCCCTGCTTCTGACAGACTAAAATTATATTGATTTAACAGCCAGCTGATCAAGAAAATGTTCATGGGAGCAGGCTGAAACACATCTTCAACCTGAAAAAGAAGCTTTTAGTGGGGGAAAGAAATGGGAAAACAGAGAATAAAAAATGATGTCATGGTCTTCAATAAGATCCAAATTGATATGAGCTGGGCAGCACCTGCAGTCATAATGTTACTGATGCGTTTTTCAAGATTTATGTTTGCAATTTAATTTTCCTGAAGTGTTTCCTGTATTTTCTGTTTCATATTGAAAATGAGGACTGGATTTCCTTAATTTGCAGTGTTTTTATGGTTGGGTATGTCTCCCTACAGTAAAAATAAAATTTTAATTGTCAGAGAAATGGTTTTTTCTTCTTTTACAACAGGGAAAAGGTAGCAAGAGCCTTGGGAGTATGGCTATTTCTGTGGATTTTTTTTTCTCTAAGTCATATATAGTTGATGATTCTCCATGTTCAAAACCTCTTTGTAAACAGTTTCTGAGGATCTAAAGTACAAGAAGTTGAATTCTTTGTGTATAGCTTAATGATTAAAATTGTATTTTTATAGTCTTTCATTTCAACTGGAGTGATGGGGATTTGCTTTAAATATGAAAAGTGGTGCCATGTTTCAAGAGCTAGAGAAACGAACAAGTTTGGTACAGAAAGCAAAACCATTATAAAATAAAGATAATTTCAGTGCTTTTGTGTTCTCTATTACTCTTCCAGGATTTCAGGTCTGGTCAGTGATCATTCAAGTCGCTTGAAGTGTTTCATTGCATTGGCAGTAATTCAGGTCACCTTCCCCAAAACAGGGAGGTGGTCCTTGGTGCATCTTGAAGAAACCATATAGTTCCCTATAACCATGTCAGAATAACAATCCATGCTTCCAATATGAAACATACATTATTAAGAGCTAAATAACTTCTGAAAAGCCCTGGAATACGCAGGATGAACTGAGTTCATTTAGGGTCAATAATGTCATGCAAGTTATTTATGAGAAAATATTATAATAGTAGATTCTGCAAACTTCAATTTAAAATATCCTTTCATTTTGACTTATGGAATCATAACATCGTTGTCATTATGTTACTTAAAGGTTGGAAAACACTTTTAAGATCTAATTCAGCCACTAATGTAGCACTGCCAAGTCCACCACTTAAACCATATCTTTAACTACCACATCTACACATTTTTTGACTACCTCCAGGGGTGGTGACTCAACCATTTCCTGGGTAGCCTGTTCCAATGCTTGGCAACACTATGCATGAAGAAATGTTTCCTAATATCCAGTCTAAGCTTCCCCTGGCCCAACCTGAGGCTGTTTCAAATTCACCCTGTCACTTGTTGCTTGGGAGAAGAGACCAACCTCCACCTGACTACAACGTTCTTCCAGGTGGATGTAGAGAGCAATGAGGTCCCCGAGTCTCCTTTTTCTCCAGGCTAAACATCCCCAGCTCCCTCAGCCACTCCTTATCAGACATGTGCTCCAGACCCTTCAGCAGCTTTATACTCACATTTTCCAGCTAACATGGACAGACCATGTGCATGCTGCAAAGCTGGTGTGTGCACAGAGGCTGTGCTTGGTCTTCTTGGATACCCAGCCACCTGAACAGAGCTGCTGCATTTCCAGAAATCCCAGACATTGTCCAGTATCCTTTAATTCCTTTCTAATGAGATTTCTGGATGTTAGAGGATGCACAATTAGGATCTGCTGCACGCTGCTGTATCAGCACAGAGGAACCAGAGTGCAGGATAATACTGCATTTGTTTTCCCACTCTATCTGTTCTCCATCTCAGGGGCTGAGAGGGATTCAAAGCCTTTATTAGCTGTGTGCTCTTTCTTACAGCAAGGTAATCTGAAGGTATTAGAAAAGAGAGAGTTTAGATTTGTGGTTTGGGTAGGTTATTCCCACCAGCTCAAAACAGAATCCAGGCTGCTTGCTCAATGTGAGCTGCGTGTCTTTTTGTCTATACACGTGCCACTGAGAAAGCTCCAGAGAAAGACAGACAGACCTTTCAGTCGTGCTTGCACCTAGGGAGTCTGTCTTTGACAGGGCTAAATGGTGGCCATTTGGAAGCTTTGCCATTACTGGTGTGTGCTTAGGACTGTTTTTTTTTCTTTAAAAAGTGGGATCACCAAAAAGCAAGCTCTTTGCCAAACCAGCGGAGAGTTTGGATTAAAAGATGCATGAACAACTCCTTGTCAAAAGCTGCCCTGATTATAATCTAAGACCTAAGACAAAACCTCTTTGATCTATAGCATTAAACATTAATAATGTTAGCTAGAAGCTTCTAGTTGTTCTTTTATGTAACCAGTTCAGTGCTCACTTATCTGCATAATAGGGCACTGACCATTACCAGCTCCACTTTCTTCCAAAGGTTAAAGTCATTTTCTCTGGCATTCTTTGATTCCTCCAGAATGTCTTGACTTATAATAAATAGAATCAAAGCAGCAGGAAGCTGAAAGAGCAGATATGAGTTCAACTAAGGAATTCTCAGATGCTTTGGTTCAATCTTAAGTCCTGATGTCTTGCTGTGGTATAGCACAGCCAGAGGGACCAGCTGTATAATCCAGTTGTTGCCAAAATCTTGTTTTGTGTGCAGAAATCAGTGCCCTCATCCAGGATATTGCCAACAGTTGAGGTGAGAATCATTTTCTTTCTGCTGGCTGCTTGGCACAATTGCATTAGATTTTTATTAGTGCAGGGAATAAGAGGAATCCCTTCACTTTTCTTATCACTGCAGTAACACTGCAGACTACATTTCCAAGTCTTGTATTGTTGAAATTTCTGTTCCAGCAAAGCTTTTGAAAATTCATTGGAGATTTGGGCATACTGTTTTTATAAAGTGTTGATACTGCACTTTGGAGGAGGCTGTTGTTCCAGGATTGTGCTTGTAATTGCTGTCAAAAGATGTTAAAAGCAGTGATTCCAATCCAGCAAAACACTTAAACATTTACTGCACTTGGAACACGTGTATATTATTCCAGTAACATCAGCAGGACTGTCCACTTGCTTAAAATGAAGTATCTTAAAGCCTGGCACAGACGGAGAGAGAATGCTTTGCAATTCATAGAAAAATATCCTAGGAGAGCAACAGGAAACCTACTATTGGTCATGTTATTAATTCAGGGAAGCCTGAGACTAAATGTTTTGGAGTGACTGTGCTTTCATCGATTAATAGCATGATGGATTTCTCATAGGAGCTCTTAAATGTTGGAAGAGGAGGATGTGGTAGGAGGTGGATGGTGGGGAAGGGAAAGTAGGATGTGGCTCATGTGGAACATGTGTTTGTGCACCTTTGCACAACGAGGGTTAGAAGAAACTGGGAATAATTTATTTGTGTTTCATGTCCCCATTAACTGTGAGACAAATTCTGTGACACATTTAATATTTTTTGAAATTATTTACATGATTTTCAGCAGTTATATGCTAAAAACTTCACAAACAGAGCAGATGTCACATACTTCCTTCTTAGTTGAGTGTGGAAAGGAGGCATATAATATAATAGCAAATAGACATTCACATGTTTTACAGACATGAGGCATTTCACAACACAGTTGATTGCAGCAGTAGCTGGGGTCCTGTTGTACACAGAGAATAGCTAGAGATGGCAGGTAAGAGGAATGAAGACTGAAGCAGCACTACATTCATGCCAAACATCTTGCCTGCTGAGGTGCCTATTTTTCTTGAACAGTAAGAGCCCAACCCTGTCCTACACTAAGCAATAATTCTCTTGGCAGGCTCGATGAGAATGGAGTTTCTGGATAGCAGCCGAATAGCCCAGTTGGGTCCTCAGAATCCATAGGCTGGAGAATCTTAACTGGTTATAGATTGCAGTGGCAATGGTGGTCATATTATCTTGGTTTTGGGTAATTTAGGATGAATTTCTCAATTCATTGATGAGCTGCAAACACAGAGGTCAAGATCCTGGTTTAAGTTTTGCTGAAAATGGAATGGTTGCTGGCCAGTAGGAAGCCAGTTTCACCATCTTCCTAACCTCATTCCCATAACAGACAAAAGCAAAAAACTTCAAATGATTCAAAGGGTTGTATAGGATTAAGTAAAGCAATGTGATCCTTTCGTGACCGTACACCATCAAATTAAATCATTGATCAAAGATTAGACCATTCAAATGGAGTGCAGTGATGTGGAAGGCAGAAAATTAGAGTAGCAACCCAAGTAAATTCAGCAGTGATCAGCTCTGTTAGATTGCTATGTCTCTCTGCTGGACTTTAATTTCTTTGAAAACGTTTTCGGTCATGAATTGCATTTTCTACCTGAGCTGGTGAGGTCTGTTATAGTCCTCTGTCTGTTGTTTCATCAAACCAAGTGGACATCTTGGTTTGATGAGTATAGTATCCTGTACACAATTACTATTAACCCCTTCCTCTGCTCACAGGGATGATGATTTTTAAAGGTGCCTTTTGAAAAACTGATAGCGCTCTGTGCTTAATACTTTTTTTTTACAGCAGATACATGCTGAAGTATGAAAGGAAGATCCTTGAAAATTGGTTGTAAACTGATGATAGTTGTGTGGCTTGATCAGTGCCTTGATCTACTTCCTGTGGTAGTTAACATGACAGGATTGTTCGTTTCCGTGGAATGGAAGCCCTTGGCAAAGAGGATCCTGACGTTTTATATACAAGTTATGAGCACTGTGCAACAGAAAAGGGTCAGAATGAAGTGTGTGAACTCCTTGACGTCTGTTTTGAAGGTGCAGCGTGGTCAGGGTGTGCAGTCCTGCCCGCTCTGGTGCTGCAGTGAGGAATGCCTGTCCTTACACTGGGCACTGAGTATCAGCAGGAAACGTGGCCAGCTGTGCCATGAAGACCAGGAGCACTGAGCACTTACTGACTGTGTGCTTTGCAGTGCTGGCAGGATTACAGGGAGCAGAGGCAGAACACGGTGGAAATCTCCCTGTGAGGACAACCACAAGTGCACGGCAGCCAGAGCTGGAGCTGTGAGTGGTACTCGCTGCCTGCCCGTTCCCCCACTGGCTCACACACCCACACAGTGCTCTCAGGCTGTCTCACAGCACCAGCCTTCTGAAATGACACCTACTCTTACACTGAATCTTTAGTCTTAGCTGAATTCCACACTCCTGGGAGCTGCCAGAGCAGCAGCAAATTAGAAATCATCACTGTTACGGTCACTTCAGAAAAGCTCAGCATGTCTGTGAAGCAGGCTGCTGGATACAGGGCCATTTCCTTTTGCTTTGCAAAGTCATTATCCCTAGTGTGGAAATGTTTTAAAAAGTAATAATATTAAAAGCTGTTAACCTCAGCTGGTTCTGTTTGTTTCTGTTTGTTGTAATTTTGTTTGTAAGCCTTTCAAATGTTACAAAAGGGGGAACACCCTAAGAATGAGTCTGCATAACTAAAACAAAACCAAACTTTCACTGTGGCCTTTTTTTTTTCTTCTTTTTTTTTTCTTTTTTTTTTTTTCTGCCGAAACAGCTGGAAGAGCATTTGGAAACTGTGGGGTGGTGTGCTGGGTTCTGTGACTGATAAAAGACACCAATACCAGAGTTGATGCATGGAAGGGAAAAAGAGAGCTATGCCTCTGACTGATGTGTAGAGGTTTTGAGGTGTATGTTCATAGAGAAAAAGTAACAATAGGACTGATACAGAAACAAAAATATTATAATTTAAAGGCTTAAAGGGGTTCTGAGATGTCAGCTGAACCCAAGGACTTGGAGCAGCCGATTCCCTTTAAATATCTAGACCCTAATTAAGTACATGCTTCAAGTATGTAATTCTCTGAACTTCCCTTCTGCTTAAATGAAGTATATAATTAAATGCCTTGATAATCTGCTATAAATGCCAAAGCATTTGAGGTATTATAATAGATCTTCTTTAAAAGTGAGCTCCACTTGAAATATGTTGGGTTACTCCTTTTGTCTTTCTACCTTACCCTCCTTGATGCACCACATAAGTTTTTGTGGATCTTTCTCAGGGGTTTCCTCACAACTTTTCTCTTGTATGTCTGTGTAAAATGTTTTCTTTCCAACTCAGGTATGCTCTCCTCTTTGGGTATCTTCTTGCTTCATCTCTCATATCCTCATCCTTACCTTCTATAAATTATTTCAGATGCTATAGTTGCACCAGCTCCAGTCCAAGTCCTACAGAAATTTGAATTTAGTTCTGGAAGATGGGGGTGAAATAGGAAACAATTCTCCTGTTGAGGGACAAGAGATGCAAATGCATCAGAGCAGCAAACTAAAATGCCACAATCACTGAAACTGTAAGCAACACAGCAGAAACTTTCCCAGTTGATTTACTAAAGACAGAAGCCTGTTAGTATGTCTTTAGTGGGCTGCAGGTTAGTAAAAATTCAGTGGTGCTTGATGTAGAATCTAAATGTCAGGAATGGAAACACCACTTCCTTTGCTCTGTTTTATATATTGGTTGTTTTTCAGCTAGAGCAGAGTAGCTTACAACCTCAATCTGAAAAGGTCTGAATTCTCCTCTAGATGCTTAGCCCAGCAGTTGCTTGTGAGAAAGATAGTGAAAATTCATTCACACTCTTCTCTCTGCCTGTACTATATCTTTCCCCTCACAGACCTAGAGGTCACCTTCATTAAATATGTGGTTATTAACATAAAGGCATGCCAAATGGTTATTCTGTGATAGTATCCAGGCTGTGAAATGGCTCATTCTGTGTTGGTCTCTGAGCCATCTGAGCGAGCATGCAGTGAAACTGTGCAGATGAGCAAGGCAGTGAAATTTGTTGTCAGGGTGGCAGATGTTTTATTCTCCTGGTGTGTTCTCTGGCATTTCTCAAGGACATGAAACAGAAGCAGAAGAAATTGAATTGTGCTTGCTCTCTCCTCTCTCTCCCACTTTCTCCAAGGTAGTTTTGTAACTCATTTCTCCTGTAATCTTATCAAGTGTGAGAAGAGACATGCACCTCCTGACTTCACTTACAACTGTCCTTTATACTTTCACAGGTAACCTTCTTTACCCAGCCAGCTGTAGTTTTCAGCATGGGTAGCTTTCATGGTGCGAGTCTTGCTTATCACTTTAGTGTACATAATACCCTTAACAGTGCTTTAGAGATGGGTATTTGGATGACTAAATAAACATTGCAGCCTCTAAAACGTTTGTCTCCTGACTCTGGTTTGCATGATACGTCTGGCAGAAGGGAGGCCATGGAGAAGGCAGCAGACAAAGTGCTGATGGAAGCTGCAGTCTGGGCTGCCATGATAACAATCCCTTGCTGTGCCTCAAAGCCTTCAGGTGCCAGCATATGCCAGGGGTCATGCTGACGAGTGAAGGGAAATGGGAAAAGGTAGGTTTGGCCAAACTCTGCTGTCTGACTTGAGGGCACAACATGGTCTGATTTGGTGTAGAGAATGCTGGCCAGCTCCCAGGAGCCAGCTCATTATTTCTGTAACTGTTGGCTTTGGAAATGGCAAAGTCAACTGTTACTCAAAATCTTAAAACTCAGTTCTAGAGAACGATAAAGAGCAGAGTCTCTTCTGTAGTGACAGTTGGTCTTATTTTGCTACCTGACCTTTGCTGTTAGAAAACTAATCACATAGTTTTACTCTCTAAGTTTAGCCATGCCTAATCAAGGATATAAGTTCATTTATACAAACAGATTCAATAATTTCTTAGTGTTAGATTTTTTAATGATTTAAAAAAAATTCAATACCTTGTATTGCCCATGGGTTATGATGGTAATTCAACTGGACTCCACCACCTCCATGATAGGTTTTTTTTACAGAAGTATGTAACATTTAGGGTATGGGTGGTGCATCTCCATACTTAGTCTAGAGATCTCAGGGACACTACATTATAAGCAGCCATCAGGCATATCCTGTAAATTTGTGTGAGGCATGACTGGGACCTTGCACTCCAAGACTGTGATGATATGTGGTGCCTCTGCTTTGTCCTGCAGGAGCGTGGCATGACCAAGGAGGTGAGGGACCATAGCTTGGGCCAGCATGGGCAAGGTGGCAGCCAGAGACAGACAATACAGCTGTGTCTGTAGCTCATTGTATTTCAGGGTTGTTGTCCAACTTCTGCATCCAGCAGTGACCTACATCTTACTGAGTTCAACCTCTAATGTGATTTTCATTCTCATAAACCTCAAAACTTTTCATGAAGAGTGTAAAGTTTCTCCTGAAATTAAGGAATACAGCAAGGAATGCCAGATTGTCCCATGAGGCCACAGAGATAAGGGTCTTAGTGAGCACTTATTCCCAGTCTGGCACTCTTTAGTGTGGGAGCCTAAGCTGGCCATTGTTTGCAGAGGCAAAGCAGCAAATCCTTCTCAGTCCACAAATGCAGTCAGGTGGCCCAGCACGTAATGCACAGAACACCCCTCAAGTTCTTCCAGACGTTAGTGAAGTTATCGCTTGAAACTTATAGCCCTGTCTTTTAGTACTGGATTCATGACTATCAAGCTCTGACTTTTATGTGGTTTTGTTTTGTTGTTTGGGTTTTTTTAAACTATGGTGTTGTTTCCTTCAAAATGAATCTGGCAGGTGATCTTACAGAAGTTTGGAAAACTGGGACTTTCAGACTCTGGACCATTTCAGTAAAGCTTGGCCAACAAGCAGAACAGAGTGTGCTCTTCCCCAAAAATAAGCAGCATCTTTCTGCGTGCTGATTTTGATAGAAACCCTGACATCCGTTTTGGAGTAATAGAGCTTATGTACAACTCTTTGCCTCAGGATCATATTATGCTCCTGTCAGTCCTAGCAGTCATCCTGTTCACTGCCTGTCTCACAGGAGCAGCAGAGTGGTGACAACAGAGGAGATGCAGCAGCTGTCACACCTATTTACAGCTTTTCAGTCACTGATGTGAGAATAAACAAACGTGATATTCCTGCAGTTGCATTGTTAGCAATTTATTTTTAAAATCAGTCACTTGAAAAATATTGATGCACAGGTAAAATAACTCTGTCAGCACTTTCTGTGTGGTTTGCAACCTACTGCTTGACCTGAGAATTTCACTGTTTCTGTTAACTTAATAGAAGAGTTAAGGTCAAGGCCACATACTTACCTGGTGAAAGCACACACTTCTCTTCTGAGTGAAGTGGTATCAAGAAGGGATGTGGCTCACCAAATGCAGGAACATGCTGATTCCTGTCTGCTGCTGCCATTTTATTCCCTGATTTTATTACCTGCTCAGCAGTGATGAGTAATTCTCACATGTAAGCAAGTGATATTTACTGTAAGAAAGGCCAAGTAAATTCGTAGTTGAGCAAATATTTAAAGAAATAACAATTAGAGATTACTTTCCTATTTTGTTTGAAAATGTGGCGGGGAAAATAAATTGAGAATATAAACATTTTCTCTTGGATATCCAAGAAACAAATGCAGAAACTCATATTTTCCATCATTGCATCCCCAGAAATGTGGGCATGAAACTTCTTGTATTTAGTCAGTAAATCTTTATTAAAGTCAAACAGTGGCTGACAATAGATATGTTAAAAAAAACAATAAGTCAAGAAAGTTGATAGGACTAAAATCTGTGATCTATTTTGGGGGCTGAAGTTGAACAATCCCAGATAAACAGAGGGAGGGTGAGTCCATAACATCCCATGAAGACACAGCATTTAGGGACATGGATATTGTGCTCTGTTTTTCCTGTTGTCTCTGCTTTCCTCCTCCTCGAAGCTGTGGAGGGGACCACACACACCTCATGGCAGGATCTGTAATTTTGGCTTGGAGTTGAGAGCCATTATCCCTTGAGTGCACCAGATTGGTTCCGTGGTCTGATCACTGGTAATTGCCCCTTAGCAGCTGTCTCTTGGAGAGACACTCCAGCACAGTGGCAGCTACAGAGGGCCTTTGTAATCAGGCTGGCCTGCTCTCAGTGTTCCTAACTGGGACTTACCTATCCCTCTGGTTTTGAAGTGGGAGACACTGTGGCTGAGTGTACTTAAAAGCTCGACGTGGATGGTGCTTTCAGGGCGCTGACTTCAGAGCTGCCATGAAACGTTTTACCCTCCTTTGTTGGGAGGCTCCATCTCTGTCACTGCCACTTTGCTTTAACGGGTACTGCAGCCTTGCACCTAATTCCTGAGTCACAGCAACACGTGGCAGAGTTTGAGTCTCTCTGCCTCCATTTGACCCTCCTTTGCCATGGTTCTGTGTGATGGTACTGTTCTTTTTCTGCCTGCCTCATCATCGAGTATCAAATAATTTGGGTGCTTATCTCTGAGAACCACTAAGGAGGTATTTATTTATTCATTCAGTAACTTATATTCTGTGTAGGATCTCATACCTGGATATTGCACCTCCTAATGCCAGTCTCACTGGTTCATCATTAGGAGGGCTCTGCATTGCCCTGGAGGCACCTGATTGTAGCTTCCAAAGCATAGCAGTCAGCGTATTTGGCCTTTTTTTTTTCCTCTCACTTAATTTTATTTTCTTCTGCTTTTCTAATTAAAGTAGACTTGCTTTTGTGATCCCTGGAATAACTGTAACCAGTGCTTCAAGCAGCACAATTCCCAGTCATCTTTCAAATGTGATACTGGTTTTGCTATAGGAGTATTTATTTCATATACAGTCTGGGCTACATTTGTTTTTGTAGCTCAAATTTAACTGTGGGCTGTGCTGCCCAAACCATGCACTGGATTTATGTTGGGGGAACCACCAGCAAAAACCTGAATCCTCCAGAACGGGATTGTTTTTCTTTTTAACCTGTTTCACAGAAGCCACTAGATAGCCTCCAAATCTACCTTTTGAAAATGTGACACATCCTCGAAGAGACAGGTCGATGGGAACAATTGCTGTTAAAAAGCAGGAAGCAAAGCAGCAGCGAGGGCATATGTGCATTCGCGTCATGTAAAGCTGACGCTGACCAGAGGGAGCCAGCCCACACCTTCCTGCCTGCCCAGGAAAGCCCCACGGTGACAGGATGCCACCTGCCCTTATTGCCACGAAAGGACAGGGTGAGGCCTGGCCGTGTCCCCGGTGTGCAGGAGCAGGCGGCCCCTGTTCGTGAGCCTCGGGCAGAGCGGCGGTCGCTGCGTTCCGAGCAGCCCGTGGGGAGGCAGCAGTGGGTGGGGGTGGCACTGCCCTTCTGCTGCCCAGCTGCCACTGCCCGCCAGCAGCAATGCCCCTGGCTGCCGGAGCAGCAGTGCCTTTAACTGAGCAGCTGAAGGGCAATCCAGGGGAAGGGTGTTGCTGACACATTTGCTCCCACATTTGCTCACTCTGTGCATTGAGTGCTCGATGCTGAGAGCAGCCGTAAATTACCGGTGGGAATAAACACAGGCTTTGCCTGCATGATGTAGGTATGATCCAGAGGAAACAATGCTGAAAACATTGTGTTAAAATTGTCACATGTGGGACACGTATAGTAGAACTGAAAAAACCCCACACAGGAGTCACAAGCAGATGTAAATCTGCTTGCTAAAATGTCTTGCAGGCAGTGTCAGAGGTGTTTTGGTGATAGCTGCTTCAGCAGCAGAGCAGGCAGCGTGAATGCAGTGCCCACAAACTGCTCTGAATCCATAAGTAAAAGGCAAATTAGCTTTGCACAGACCTGTGGAAGGAAAAATATAAGCTGAGGAAGTAAAAAGCGAGTGATGTGCACTCTGCACTTCACTGAATGCAGAACCAGCTGGAAGTGGTATGAAGGTTTGGAAACTTGAAATTTTTAACCAGAGGAACAAGCAATTGTTCTGTTAGTTCATGTTTGGCCTTTTCATCATTTGTCTCAAATGAGGAGCATTTATATCATAAATATCATAAATAAACACTTGTGTCATCTATCTCATCCATTCTTCTGTATTTCCCTCATCTAATTCCAGCTGCCATGACCTCATCCATTAATCACTTTTTATATTTCAGGGCTGCCTTTTCCCATATATGTCGTCAACCTTGCATTTATTTTCACACATACAGCAAAGCTGCTTTATTTTTTCCACAATATCTGCTGAAAACTGTCCTTTTTTGAAGTTGGTAAAATACTGGGCCATGGCTGGACTGCTGATGTGTGTAACCTTCCAGTTGGACTTCTGTCTCATTGCCATCTTTGCCCTGCTCCCATTCCTTTATTCTTGGCTTTTGATCAAGACCTTTTGCTTTATTTTCACAGGTCCTATGGGATTCTTATATTTAACTAGAATTGTTAACACATAGATAGAGTAAAAAAAAAATTAAGACATTTCAAATCACAGGTATTTGAATATTTGGCCCACACCATTTTGAAGGATTTTGGTCTTTCTCCCCACATCTGTGGAGAAAGCAAGCATAATTATATTCCCATACACGAATCTGTATATGTCTGAAGCTGTGAGCCTGACAGTGATCCTCCCAAGAAATGCTCCATAGTCACTGGCTGTTTATCATCCAGCTGCTCTATTCCAGGTAGCAGTGCCCTTTGCTTCTAAGCAATGAACTGGGTTACAGAGGAGCCTAACACCAGCCTGTGTATATCTCATTTTGGCCAGCCTTCTTAAATGTCTTTTATATCAGAGGTTAAGCCAAACAAATAAAAGAACAATCAATTAAAATGACAATCAATAAAAAATGGAGCTTCATTAGTTTAAATAACAGAGATAACTAGAGAAAACTCTGAAAGCTGCTTACAGTGGTGGTAAATCCTGTTAGCCCTTCAGTTTTAATGCTCTCACCTCAGCAGCAATGCAGTAAAGCTGACAGAAAGGAGTCATTGCTTTCTGGATATCCTTATTTGTGTAAATTTTGTTTCACTGAAGCAGTTGGAGTTCCCATGCTTCTTCATTCACTGGTCGGGCAGTCCTCCTGAGCACTCAGGTCAGCCTGTGGGAAAGGGCTGCTTGTTCACATCTGTTTGCAGCTGTCTGCCAGCATGCCCCTCCTCTTCCCTCAGTGCAGCATTTTTAGTAATTGAGATAAAAACAGCCTTGTGTCACCACGCATGCATCTGCTTTCAGATCTGGATTTCCAAAGCATGTCTTCAGATCCGGTTTTCATGCATCACTGCATTGCAAGGACACCATTTGCATAGTCCATTTCAGGTTAATCACTGTTTAGATTTTTCATCCTGTCACCAAAATTATGTCTTCATGTGTATATGTCAAGATGGACTAAAAATGTGTTTTTCCCTTTCCAGGCCTTCCGCGATCAAATGATAATTGGTTGTAAATTTTCTGCACCCCCTCACTCCATCTTTTTAATCAAGTCCTTTGAGCAACAACCTCAAGTTACCCAGTAGGAGTTTGTAGTTGGCTGTGTGAAAGATGAGGTTGTCTTGTACCTTTTCAACAAACACATGAGTCCTGAAGACAAGAATTTCATTCTACACTGACTCCACATCTTTGGAGAGGATAGAAAAAGCTCGTGTGTGGGGTATGAATGAGGATGTCTAGAAAAAGGGGGCTATCACCTTGAACTGAAGTCAGCACCTCTGTGGTTTATGTCAGATATGCTTGGAGTGATTTGGGTCCAGTTAGCAGTAGTCTGGTTTAGATTAATTTCCTTTCACTTTCAGTATTTTTATGGGAAAAAGAGGCAGATTCATCATGAATCCACCATTCATCATTTTGTGTCATGATGTCATAATCATCTGAAATCATGATATAAAATAGCAGTTCATTTTTTATTAAAATTACATTTAGTCTCCCTGGTAGCTTCTTTTCCTTCATATCTTTTTCACTTGAAAGAACAAGATGGCCAGCAGATGTAAAGGCTATCACCTGGAAAAAGCTTTCTTACATGTGCCTTTTAATGCTTGATTTCCGGCCTGTGAAGAATAGTGCATCGGTGTTGCTTAAATTAGGCATTTACATTTCTACTATAATACAAAGCAAAATCATTGAGGTCACAGACTTCCTTCTTTGACATGAGAAGTAACCTTTACTTATGTTATCCAGCACTTTGGGAATCAAACATGCTGAAAATGTTTGATGTTTCACTGGGAGATGTTGTTAACAGCAACTGAAGCATTTATCTTAGTGACATCATGTCTCTTAATCAACAAAAGATCACAGTAACCTTTTGAGAAATCAGAGTACATCAATATCTCTATAATTCACTCTGCTAATGTCTAACTTTTCATGTGCAAAATATCTTGTCTGCTTTTCTGCAAAGGAAAGAAAGATGTCATCATCTAAATTGCAGGCTTAAATGAAGGCCTAAGATGAAAATAATAGGGATCAGATAAACATTTTAAGGCTATCAGCTCATATAGGTTCATCTTGTTCTGTCTGTGGATGCCCAAGTACAGGTGGCAGATGCCAATGCTGCATTTTCTTGCTTTTCTGCAGTCGTAACTAGAGATCAGCAGGGGTCAGCTGTGCACTTTTCAGCCCCAGAATGCCAAGCACCCTTTGACCAAAGCCACTGTGTTTTCTGAAAAGAAGAATGAACATACCCCTGTATTTTAGCCTCTTGGTGAAAAGTGTTCAAAATCAGCCTTTGGCTTTACTTTTATTCTTCCAGCAGGAGACCAGCTTGCTGTATTTTGAGTTTCTTCAGTGTTGTGAAGCCATTGGTTCATTAGGATTAGTGAAACAAGCTGTAGATGAAAATTATTAAAAATTAACATCAGAATATCACTAGTCCATTAAGGATTAAGGCAGTTTTGGAATTGGAAGTGAGATGAATCCTAGTAATGTTTTAAAGACTCATTAGTTGATCTTGTGGTGGACACTGAAAATGTGCAAAAAGCTCTGAAGAGCTTACAATCAAAGCAGACAAGATAAAACAAGAAGGAAGTTTAAATATGAATAAAAGAGGAAGATTAAAGTCCATAAAGGAAATTAGTTCCACTTTTCCCTTGTCTTTCTCCTTCATTGTGCAAATAATCAGATTTGTAACACAGATCTTGATGTGACACAAATCCTGACTGGCTGGTTTTACTGATGTTTCTCTGCATGTGAAGAGATTCTGGCTCAAAGCCCATCTTGTTTGAAGTTTTCATAGGCCAGAATCAATTGGCAGCCAGGGCTTGGTTCCAAGTAATAGATAAGGGTTTTCTCAGCACAATATGGACTATACTTTTCATTGAAAGGCAATGGTTTATTCTAAAGGCCAGAGTGACCCAATGATATTTCCTCAATAATGATTTGTGCATCCTAATGCTTTCTAGAAATTTTATTTCTTTTTCTCCATCAGATCATCAAGAATTGGAGAAGTCGTTAATGTTCCTTCTTTTTTTCTTTTCTTATGGTACAACTGTAAGAAGCTTGAAATAGAAAGAATGGGTATTGGTGAGATTTACAGGGAGTATAACTATATGGACAGGGAGTACTTGTGGTGTTCTCAAAACCTCAGTTTTTCTACGTTCCTCAAAGAGCAAGCAGCTTCCCTTTGGGGAAACAGATGGTGCCTGCATAACAGGATTACAGAAGGAAATGGATTATGATGGAAGGTGAGAGGTGGAAGCTCACTCTTCTGCAAGATCCTGGCTCTGCTTTCACCTTGGAGATGGTGGCACTGGTTTTGTTATCCTAGTGCTGGAGTAATTTAGTGCCTTCTAGGGGGAAAAGTGCTGCTATGGGCAGAGCTGGGATACACAGGTGGGATCTGAGCTCTACTTGGTATTTGAAGAACATATTTAAAATCAGTGGTGACTCTTATGTGTTTGTAGGAATTGGTGTGTGGTCACACTAAGGCTCTGTCCACCCCCAGACAGTGGGGCAGAAGTGTTTGTTTCTGTTTCCTCTTACTTCTCTATTTAAGCTGCAAGAAAAACAAGCTGATTTTAATAAAAATGAATGAAATGAGGTTTATGACAGCAGTGCTACATAGCACCAGACTCAAGCTCCACACCTGAACTCCGTTTCTCATCTGAGCTGGTAAGACCCAAGCTTGAGAGACACAGCCCCAAACTTGGAATGAATGCTCTCATATCCCATCACATTCTTTATAGATCTTGCAACAGAAAGCTGAAGTTGACCAAGGCCCACTCTAAATCCTATGGGGGTCCTATCTGGAGTAATCAGAAAAACAGTTTTCTTGGGAGGAGGTTTACTCTGGGACAATGAGAAATACCGAAGGCATATATGACTTCCCAACAGCTTGCCTTCCCCTGCACATATTTGTAATGCACCTCTTCCTTCTGACACCCTGCCTACCTGTGTTTGTCTTTTCAAATCACTACCATGTTATCCTTTCATCAGTATGTGATGATCCAGGAACCCAGACCAGAGAGTGAACAGGAGGAGCAGTGGCACAGTCAGGAGGGCCACTGCTCTTACCTGCAGAGATTGTAACAGGCACCAGCAGTCTGACAATTGTTCCTCTTCCTGAAACAGCATGGAAACCAGAAAGTCTGGTTCTCTTACCTCTGTTGCAGTGTCTGAATATCCCTGTTGGATGAAGCAGGGTGTTGGATTTTGTGAATATTCTTTAGCTGTGTCTTGTTGGTTTTGCCTGCGAGCGTGCAAACCCTGCAGCCCTCTGAAATCAGTGACGTGATTGTGGATGACAGTCATTAGTGGGTGAAACAGAAACATGTCTGTGAGCATCTGTTTTGAGGGAGCCAAATATAATTAAAGTTTAACCATGCTGCATTTGCTCTTTTATTTACAGGGACCCAGTCCTTCTTAGGGATCACAGGGACATTTCTTGAGGTCCTTCTGAAGGGTTTGACTTGTTGCATTTTGTCGTTGTAGGTGTGTTTCATATAAGTGTGTTTTGTAGTACAGGCTGGATCAAACAAATTTGTTCAGAGATTCTCTTCAGGATAATGAAACTGTACCTTCTTGAATATGCTTGAGTTTTTTCCATGGGAAATACTTTCAGGTTGTTCTGAACCTGTCATCTTGCATTGATGTATTGCTTTTTGTCAGTTATATTTCCATGATGCTCTTTGAACAATGGGACGGATTAAATGGGGTTTTATTCTGTAATTAATTCTAGACCCTTGGTAATAAATATGTAATGTCTTAACTTGGTAAGTGGTACTTGGTAGGATGCAATGCAGGGATCGATGATGTAGTCTTCCTAGTCAGGAAATGTCTCACAGCATGGTTTCCAGTTTATTTTCAAGGGACAATTGATCAGGTATTGAATTGTGCTAGGAGGAAAACACTCAAAGCAGCATCTGTGGTGCAGAGATCTTACTCAGGCCTTGGAAAAACTGAAAAAGTTTGTCTTTGAGTCCAGCCCTACCAACAAATCCATGGAAAACTTGGGATTTTCTTCAAATGTTTTGAACTTCGTAACTTGATTTCATTTTATCTTGAGTGAATGTGGTCATCTGTTTATTATGGTCACCTCTATGTTACCTGATGTGTCTTTAGCCTTCTGACTATGCTTTCCAAGTACAATCATTCATATTACACTCATGACTTGCAAGGCACTTTCAAAATGCAGAACTGCTTTAAAGAAATCATAATTACTTCTGAAAAATCTTTTCATCTTTCTCTGCTATTCCTTTTACTACTAGTGTATTGATGTAGTTACATTTAAAATGGGTCTGTGTAGTTAATTTTAGGCATATGTTTCAATTTTACTGCAACTCAAACTTTGAATGAGTAGGAAATAAGTATGGAAATACCCTTAAATAGGAGTAGGAAATAAGTTCCTATTCCAGTACCTAATGCAATAAATTTTTGAGGTTTTGTACAGATTTTCAAATAAGCACTGCAGGCACTGCCTTAAGATTAGGTACTTACCTTCCCATAGATTGCCAATGGAGAGCAATAGCTGTCTTCTCAAGGGATCTCTTCATGACCAATTTTAATCCCTAAATTTACCTCCTTTTGACTGGATGGTGAGTTTGAGAATATTTTTAAAGAGACTGCTCTGAGAGAGCAAACCAGGTGGAATTAAGCCCTCTCTGTGGGCTTTTTTGCTGATGGCTTTGATTGTTTTTTGTGGCATCCATTGTAATAATTCTTCTCTGTGAATTTTCTTCCTGAGCTCTCAGTGCCTCATTGTGTTAAGGATTTGTTCATGCAAGGCCTAGAATGGTGGTGTGGGATACACAAGTCTCTTGGAGGTATTTTTGAAATGAAGATCTTAAATCCAGCATTTCCAAATAGAAACAATTAAAGATGAGAGGAATGCTTGCATTTTTGCAAGTACTACATATTTGCACTGTTTTACTGAATGACTCCCATGCTGCTTTTTATATTTCTGTGCTGGATTTTTGATAAGTGATGCTCAGATTGAAAAAAAGGCTTGAGCTGCAATTCAGAAGACTTCCTGTGGCTGGGGAAGGTCCCTCTGTGGCAGATGGGTACCTGTCAGGCCACTGGGTGAGGGAGAGCCCTCTTTCTCCTCAGGATGCAAAAATCTTCAGTGTTACAGGGCAATGAAATTTCCTTTGCCTGTTACCTTTCTTTAAAAAGTCTCCCTTATCAGGTGCTGCATTAAGTTCTAAGGCTGCATTGAATGGTGCAGGGATACAAAACTCTGTTGTTAACTGAGCTGCACCTGTCTCAGAGCCAGTGGCTCCTTGGTGAGAATCCGTGTGAATGCTCCCATTTTTGTCTCCTCCATCATTTAATCTTTTTATGGTACTCATTGCTGCCTTGATACAATGAGATGGTGATATTTTATTTAAGTGGGGTTCAGAGGGATCATAAATAAAACCTCAGCATGGGTAAGAGTATTAGAATCTAGATCAGGGAGTTCATTATCTGAATATGTAAGCTTGGACTGAAGAACCCAGCCAAGAGGGTTGGGAACTGCACTGCCATGCATGTGCACATCTCCTGGGGCTGAGAGTGTTGTGCTTCTGACAGCCTTTTTTTTTTTTTTTCTCTTTTTCTTTTTTTTTTTTTTTTTCTTTTCCCAGCTGTTTTTGTAGGTCTTGTGCTAAGGGTTTATAAAAACAAGAGCTTTGGATTTTGGTGCAGTTCACTTGCTTGATACTTCACCTTACTTTTTGAGTTCCAATAGCTGATAATTGTTCTCAATCTTAGACTGCTTTTGGCCAGATGGGTTATTTTAAAATTTTGTCTGTAGGTGCAAGATACCATCACAAAATTGCATGTATAAATGTGTAAAGTTATGTGGGTGTACGTGTCTTGCTTCAGTGTGAACCTGTCTCTTAAAGCCCCAAGGTATCCCGTAGCTGTTTGTTGTTTTGCTGCTTTGACATCTGAAGCTCAGAAGGCTCTGAACTTGAGCTTGCAGAGCAGACTGTGCATTTACTCTGGCTCTCAGGCTGTGGAGGAAGCCCCCCTGACCTTGGAGCCAGCCCATTTTCTGATTACTTTTCAACGCCTTTTACCTGAAAGATTTTCAACTGGTGCACTTTTCTGGGGAGGGTTCTTCAGTACCTAAACCGCAGCATACTCAGGGACAGCTGTCAAGTTCAGAGACAATAACATTTCTCTCCTGTTTATGTGCTTTCAAAACATTTCTTCAAACATCCTGAGAGCCTAAGACACCAGGGGAGTGTGAACTTGCATCTTCCATCAAGCATGGGAGAATACCAAATCACTTCTCTCTCAACTGTTCCAGTTCTCCAGGCCAGCAGTGATTCCATAATTCATATTCCACTGAGTGAAATGAGGGGAAAATGCAAATACAATACATTTTGACTTTATTTTCTTTTTTCCCTGCTCAGCCTTCCATAACACAGGAATAACTGAGCAAGCTTTTACAGGAATCACTTTTGGGTAGGAAAACATTACTTCCCAAGGAAGACTGTTACATATCTAGGGCTTTAATTATCCTGAGCAGCCCCAAAAGTTCAAAGCCCAAGTATTTAATTACAAATAGAAGTGTAATAAATTAAACATGGATTTGTATCCATCCTATGTATGCCAGGCACTAAGGAGTGTTATTTTGCCTATACACATATAGACAGGCTTATCTAGAGAGAAGCATTGCATAATTTATTATATTTTTCTGTAACGTGCTCTGAACTGTTTGAACAATCTTAAACATAAGCACACGAACACAGATGGCTTGGCTGTTCTGTGTTTGTTTGGCGTGATAAAGCTGTCATCAGCTGCTGTCTAGTTCAGCCACACTTAATCATCCCTTGATGGTCCTGGTACATGAGCACAACCTGGGTTGTGAGTATCTGGGTCTGTGAGAACATATGGAATATTTGGCTCTGATGCTGGCTGTTCTCACACTTTGATGAAGGTTTCTGCCCCCCGCAAAGACAGTGGAATGCCTCGTATGGATGCTTCTTTTTGGCTTCAAAGCAAAGTGAGCCAGGCTTGTTTTAAACCCTTGTGAATTCTGTTTGTGTCATGCCTGGTGACCTTGCACCAAAGGGGAAGAGAAACGTTACTTCTCTTCCCCAGGCTCTGCTGTGGGAACAGTGGATCCTAGGAGATGGCTGAAATACTTGCTTGGTGGCACTGAGTTCTTGAGCACTCGAGATTGACATGTGATTGAGCTTTTATTTCTTCATGATATTCAACAAAGAGTTAATGTTGGATGGAACTTTTCTTAGCCCAGTGAGTACTACTCTTCAAATACTACAAATTAGGAAATCATCAGTGTTATTTCACCTTCCAATTTTTATTCTCTTGTGAAATATGTGATTGGCTCCCTCATAAGACAAAAAAGCAAGGGAATAGGATTAATTTTTAAGCAAATTGTGCCACTTCAGTTATAAACTGCTACTTCCAGAATGAGTTGAGAGGAATGTGTGGTCTGTAGGTTGTTCAAGCCATATGTCGAGGCTGATATGCCTGATGGGATCGTGATGGATGCCAGCCTGACACATGTTGGTATTCCATCAAATGAAGTGAATGCAGTAGGGATATTTGGCAGTCCTCCTTTCTACCTGGAAGCAGCCCTCTGTTTTGCTTGATCTTTATGCTGGCTGCTACCCTTAACATGTCCAGACACAAAGAGGTCTAGCATTGTGTCAGATTTTTCTCCATTTTTTGTGCATCTCAACTGGAATACCTTGGTTTTGTTGCCTTTCAGGCTTGTTGTGTGTCTTGAACTAGGTGCCAAGGATGCAAGCAAAAATGTTTACAAAAATAGCCTTATATAAGGCATAAGAGATATACCTCAAATATTCTCTCAGCATATCTCAGCCCTCCGCACTCTTTTGTTTGTGAAGATGTAATGCATCATGAGAAGGAAAGGGGAAGAAAAAATATGAAGAAAAGAAAAAATGTTGGATAAAAATGTTGCATAGCCAAAATAACATTGCACACATCATTACCAGTTTTCTGTCTCAGCTGTTTTTTCAGAGACTCTGATAGAATATATAAGCTGAAGGAAAATAATCTTTGTGGAATAAGTTGAATCTATTAAATTGTTTTAATTTCCACCCTGAGGCTTTTTATTGGATGCCTGCAAGTATTTTCCATAAGAGAATTAATTTCTGGAAGTCATAATAGAATCATATTCTTCCCAGTGTGTGTGCATTATCACAGTGACCTAACTTATCATATTTGAAGATAGGTTCAAGGTGGCTATATCAAAGGTGCTGAAAATGAGGCATTTGTATCACATCATTAGGTACAGCAGAGCTGCAGTGGTAGTAATTACTTCTCTCAATAGATAAATGTATCCCAACTTGTCTTTGCAGTACAGCCATCACTGTGTAACATAAGATACATGAGATTTATAGTTTGGAAGGTTTGAAAGCTTGTGAGTCTGCATGGAATGGTAAGTAATGTCTCTGATGAAGTAGAGCTAAGCCTGTTAGTATGGCTTAGTTAAATCTCAGCCAATTAATTTTTCATGGGCTGTGTAACAGGGATTGGAGGAACATGCAAGATTTTTTTTATTGCTCCTGTGTTTTGGTTTGAGCAGTGGTCAGCATATGCAACATAGAGGAATTTCTGTGCAGTTATTTGTTCCTCTAGAGGAATAAGATGATGTCCAAAATGTTGCATCCTCCTAGTTCCAGCTCCTAACACCTGCCCCTTAAAATTATTTTAGTGTTTGTGAAAAGCATCCTGATTTTGAAATACTGAAGGATACAGTAATTTACAAAATTGTTACTTTTACCCATGCCTGAAGTCTAATGATTTTAACAATTTTTCATCTTGAAGTAGTTCTACTTTTGAAATTGTGTCATGTTTCCCTTGCTGTGAATGGCTGCCAATTCCCAGCTCTCCACACATCACCCCACCCCCCTGGAGGACTGCCTAAGCATCTTGTTAAGCTAAGGGAGAGGGAGCAGAAGGAAAATCAAAAGAATATGAAGGTCAGTGTCTTTCTTTGCTACCCAGAATCTTGGCCACATCACCAAATTGATAATGAGGCATCACCATTTTCTCAGAGATGAACAGGGCTGCAAAGATTATGGTGGAGGAAGGATCTGAGCAGCCCTTTTTCACTTTGAGAAATGGGATTAGGATTTGTTCAATTGTTTTCCAATACATTCATTCTTGACTTCTGCTCTTTGGCTTTCCACTTACACCCCATAATGTGACTTTTCTGTTTATGGTGGGAAAGCCTTTTCCTCAGCAGATACAAAGTGCCATTACAATCAGCTTGTGTTACTCTTACTTTCCTCTTTACCCTCTGGCACATGGAAAGCCACTTACTCTGCGTAAGAGCTGAAACTGCCACTGATACTGTGCACTGTGTGCTTGCTTCCTGTCAGTGATACAGCCTCTGTCCTTAGGAAGAAGCTGTGCCTTGGGACGTCAAAACATTGTGCCAAGGTACTGTTCCTTTCTCTCCCCCAAAGATTATGTTTTAGTTGCTTGCTTGCTAATTCAGGGTGGTTTTTTGTAGTAGAGGAACTTGACACCAACAAGAAATTGCCAGCCTGGATCAGAACAGGAGACAATTAAGTCCAGTCAAATCCAGTAGTTTGACTTTGAAGTCACTGATGCCAAAAATTTTGGAAGCAGCAAGTGGAATAATCAGTACCTCTTTCTTTTCATGTATTAGTAAAGACTTTAAACTCAGAGGCTTGTTTGAAGCTCTTCCAGAATCATGTTCCGTATTAAACTGTTCCAGGTCTGCAGATTGCTCTTATCTCTAAAGGAATTCCTGTTCTCCCTGAGTTTCCCAGTATGATTATACATGGTATGAAGTGTCCTCTGTTTTTCCAATTTTGGGAAATTGTAAACAGATTTTAATAGCTCTTACTGATGATAGCATTGATGGTTAGTTTTCTAGTCTCCCACTGAGATTTTCCAGTTTGATAAATGCTTGCCTTTCTGGGTTCCTCTGTTCATATTTTTCTTTTATGTTCATATTCTCCTGGAAGCATGAAAGTTGTAACTGTACATGGGGGCCAGACATCTTCTCCCCCAGTGTGTGTCCACAATGTTGGAGGATGGTAGGATGTTAACATCAGTTGGATTAGATACAGAAGGTCAGCTAGTGCTGCTTGCACAGTTGTTCAATGGACATTCAGATAGTTTAAAGCACAGTCTGCTTGACTGCCCTGCATGCTGTTTTGTATTCAACATTCCCTCCCATTTAAGGTATGCAGATTCACAATATAAATTATGTGTGACTTAGAGTTGTGGCTTCTTCATAGAAATTTGAATTTCTGTTCAATGCTGACAAAACTTGCTCTTTTCCTTGTTGTGTCATTGCTGGCATTGGCTAGAAAGATTTTTGGGACCAAAGGTGGAATTAGAAACTTCTCTGTATCCTTTTGAGACTTGTCAGCTACTGTCAGCTTTTTTATTAGAAAGGCTTTTATTTGTTCTCAGCTTTATGCACTTGGAAGATGAAATCCAACAGCAGTTGGTCGAAAATAATAGATTAAAAGCAGTAGGGTTCTTTGAAATAAAAAACAAAGCTATTTCGACGAGGCACTAGGCAGATGTAAATTGCAGGAGTGGAATCACAGCATGTTTATCATTAGGGTACCTTGGATGCTACCTATGCAGAAATATGAGAGTGAAAATTTCACTTATCTTCATGCCAGTTATCTACACTGCTTTTTGCAGCTGATTCAGCAGGGGAACTTTCTCCAGAGAGGTGCTCCAGCCTGCACAGGACCTGTGCTCATAAAAGCAGTAGCTTAGGGCCAACTGATTTAGCTGAGCTCAAGTCCTTGTGGGAATACCTTAGTTAAGGGAAACCAATTTCTACAGCCAAGAACAAACTCAGAGCTGAAGTGTCTGCTGTAGCATCTCAGGACATCTTGGTTTGGTCCTTCCTAAATACCTACACATCTGTTGATCAAGGCAGTTCTTGGTGTGTGTGGTTCAGCAGCAAGGCTCAGACCTCTAGCATCTGAGATACTGCTGATCTGGAACAACTTTGAGTAGTGCTATCATCTGAAAGGACAAAGACATTGTATCTGGTCTAGCATGGATCGGAAAACAGTGGAACAAGTAATGCACAGGTCCAAGGAATATAATGGGTTGGAAGAAAAGCAGAGATTGATAAAATGGAAAGGTTTTAACAAGATTAAAATAACAGGTGGAATCCTGATGCCTCCATGTTGGAGTGAAAATTTTCGATTGCCGCTGGTAGGGTGAACATTTTGACAGCTATATTTTGAAAGTAAGCAGCTGTTTTTTCTAAGCTTGTCAACCTAAGACTGTGATTTCAGAGTGAAGCAGGAATCTGAATCATATAAAATGAGAATTTGAAGCTAACTGCATAAAACATTTTCATGGATCTTCCTCTTCAGAATTAGATGTATTTAAATGAATTAAAGAGGATTGCCTTAGGTGGTGGTGAATTTTGTGTGTGGGTTTTATGCATTCCAAGGAATCCTCTTGCAGTGAATGTAGAATAAGTCCTGATTGTCACTGTGCACCCAGTCTGCACTGTAAGCAGTAGGGTGATATTCTGGCAAACAGTGAACAGAAGAACTTGGTTCTCCAGATATTGCCTGTAAATCAATAGTAGCCAATAGGACATCTGACAGTGCATTTACAGTGCGTGCTTTAGATAAGGAGAATATATATATGGATCTTTTTGTGAGACACAAGAGAATTACTGTGGGGAGAAACACTGGTCGTGTGGGGTATCTCTTCAGTAAAAAACATTTATTTAAAAAGAGCTTAAGAATTAAGAAGTTGTTATGATGAATTTGTGAACCCATACATTGCTAGTGCCTTTGGCAACTGTGTCAGATAAATTTATGACTGCAGGTGGAATGTTTTCAGACACAGATATGCACTGCAGCGATCACATGCTACCAGGGCAGACGGAAATAGCAATTTCACTTGATGTATTCAAATCATAGCATCTTGTAAAAATATGATATGCAAAATTTAACAAAAAAGAAACACTGGAAAGTTAGATATTCTGAAGTAGCAACATGGATTTTACAAAACACCTGAGCTGTGGTGACATTTCACCTCTTAGCATCCCATTCCTAGAATGATGCTTGGTGAGACCAGGGCAGAGATATAGCAGAGCTGTTAAAGCTGCTGCTGAGGTTTCTTAGTTTCTCATTAGAAGATTCAACTATGATTTCAAATATCTATGCCAAACCTGGGTTCCCAACAAGGTAGCACCAGCCAAGTGTCACAATTCCCTAGCTGACTATGAAAAAATGTCAGACATCTGATTCTCAAAAGAAATGGGGCAATGTTATTGCTAAGGGATGGATTTTATATGATGCTGCTTAAGAATGCTATCAAACTTACAGTATCAGTGACTGGTACCTGACATGCTGTTTTTCATTCCTGTGAATCATTTTGGTTATAAAACAGGATTTTTCTGCTAACTGTAAAGTGTATCACAGAACTGTTCAAGAGCATGCTCTGCTCATGACCCCAAAGCATGTCAGTGGGAGGTATTCTGCGCAGTGGGTGTTCTCATTACCACTTGACATTTTGCTGTTTGGTTTTCTGCCTGTTGCTATTTAATCATTTCAATTCTTTCTTTGCCAGTCCCAGAAGCCATTTAGCAAGTGATGTACTATTAGTGCTACTTAACAATGTCGACACAGTCACTAGGAAAGGAGTTTCATTTCCAAACAGTGTGCTACAGCATTACCCCTCACCATCTGCTCCTCTCATGTCCCTCACTGTCACGTTTCCCAGTTAACCCTTTGCCCTGGCCTCCCCATCCAGTGCTCTTGGGGAGGGTGGCAGCCTTGCCTGAACTATAAATACCCTCAGAGGCTAAAACAGACTGCAGGTCATGTAATGGCAGTGACATGGGTGAAGGTTTTGGATGATGTAAACTGGCATATATTTGCTTTGTATAGAGGCACAGGCAGAAAAACAGAGCAGTCACAGAGAGCATTGCAGGTTTCTGTCCTTAGCCTACTGTTAATCACAAGCATGTCACAACTCCCATTAGTGTCAGGTCTGCAGGTCTCACAGCCTTTAATGTAGAATCTCGAATAAGACTGCAGAGGGAAGATACTGTACCTTGTGGGAGAATGAAGACAGCAAGACTGAGGATGAGATTCATTTCACTGAATTTAATCTACCAAAAAGATAGATTGCCATTGATACTAATCATCCCTCTCCCGTGGAGCAATGGCATGTCTCCCAAGGATGATTTACATGACTCTAATTACTGGACAACCCTGACTGTTAAGTGGCACCAAGAGGCCAGATTGAGAAGGATGCTCAGCTTCAGATGAGCTCAGATAGAGTCTGGACAAGTTCATGGTAGCAAAATTCTTTGGAAGTTATTAAATCCATAGCAACAGTGTCTGGTTTATGAACTTCCTAAACTGAACACAGTCAGAGGCTGTGAGTTATTAAGGGGTAGTATCAGACATGTTTCTCCTGTTGTGCTGTTACTCTCCTAAGCATCTATTTATGGCAACTGTTGGGGCTGACACACAAGGGAGATGGACTTTCTGTTGGACACCATATGGCCATTCCTCGTGCTCTTACGTGAGGCTGCTGTAGCAGTGAGAAGGGGGAATGCACATTTAGCAAGAGATGATTTTTCCAAATGGGAAATTGGCAGGCAGGTTTATTTCCAGATCTGTGGTGAAGTGCTACTGACCTACAAACAGAGAAACTGGAAGTCAGTCTTACAGAAAGAGCCTGTGCCAGGTGCTGAATGTCAGTGCTTTACACGAGGTCACCTCAAGCCTTTCAGCGAGTCAGATGAGCTGTTTCACCATGTGCTCCCCTCAGATGGTGCAGACAGCTTGTTTGAGCCTTAGACAGTACAAGGAGATTCAGATTTGACATCATTTACAGCGTGCTGTGTAGCTGTGCTGCTACACGGATGCTCCCTGCTTGTGTGACAGCACCAGGGGAACTAACAGGGTGGAAGCTTGTCATTTCAAATAACTTGTTGAGAGCACAGAATGTGTGGCCCAAAACCCAGGTATCAATTACCAGAATAGTGCTTATGACTTGCCACTGTGTTATTCACTGATTGTTCAGTTGAAAGATTTTGCAGAATTCACTATCCTAAATGCTGATAGCCTTAAAATGATTTGCTAAGGAGGCAAGCACCTCTGGTTGAGCATTTTGCTGCTGGTAAGGTAAATGTATTCCTGTCATTTGCTGCAGAGATCTTTAATTAGAGTCTCTGTAGCTGTTACATGGCATCATCGCTGCAAAAATACACTTCTCTTTGAAGTCAGAACTGCCTTTTATGGCAATCTCTGCATAAAAAGAAATGTTGATTAAACTGAGAACTGCTTTCC
>WAAE01023828.1:0-17052 GCA_013400495.1 Nicator chloris
CAACAAAAACAAACAAACAGCAATCTTTCATTTTTATTCTATACTATTGCAATAAAATCTAAAAAATTCAGTGGTGAAAACAAGATAATTAGTCACAGATGTTCTTCATCAGGAAATATGATGAATTGGTAATTACTGACATAGACTTTGTCCTGAGGAAAAATATACAATGCAGTTACAGATGCTAAGAAATCCAAATTAAGGAATGGGGTATTCTGTATTAGAAATTGCATAAGCAACAAAGATCTTATTAACCTCTGTGCCTTTATGGGAAATAAAGGAATAATAAAACATCTTAAAATAATAAAACATCTATGTTGACATTCAGAGACTGGCATCTATTTTTTTTAAGACTACAGGGTAGTTCATATAAAACAGTTTAAAGTTTTTCAATGCTTTTCCTCTCTCTGCTCTCCCCTTCTCCTATTTTTATCTTCCTCACTCACATTTACTATTTAATAAAATTCATATTATTGACTTTGGCACACAGTCTTGTTTGCACTTTAATTTGAGCACAGGTATCTCTTAATAATCAGATCATAACAAAGCAGTAGTTCAACACATAAGAAAAAATACTGCTAATCAAGAGCCCTGTAGGAGTCCAGTGGCTGTACTCAATAAATACGACATTTACATCAAAATACAGCCTCGTTAGCAATACACTCCTTAGCAGCCCACTGGACAGGCAGCTGGTCCAGAGGCAGATTCTGCTCAGAGCCCAGGCAATTCATGCATCTTTGTCCACATCTTGTATTTTGTCCTTCAGGCATCGACAGTGCCTGTGCCATGCAGGCGAACAGCATGACTTCCAGAAGAGCGGTACCCCAAAACTGGGACATAGTCCATGACTTCTAAGAAGTGGTGAGTTATCTGTTCTGATGACAAATGCATGCACATCCAGTAGTTTTATTGCATGATTTGCCAGACCTACCCAGGACGGTGTATGATTACCTCACATAAACATTTCACAACACATGAACTACAAGTAAGTTTTATTTTTCATATAATTTAGATGACTCCACCTAACACTATCCATGTTTCTCCATAAAACGGAAAAATCAGAAACTGACAAACACAGAGATTTACTTATTTTTTAAAGTTCTATTTAAAATATTTACCACAAGACTGTGTCAGAGGAAGGTTTGCTACCTAATCTTCATGTAGATAATTCAGAAACATTCGGGCTTGTTTGAAGTGTGACTGTCACTTTGAAAACTAAATCATATTTGCTGATCCAGGTCTAGTGCTCTAAACAAAAATTATGCTTCAAACAACTCTAGTTGCCTTTGAGGTGCTGCAGAGCTCCTGTTTCTGTTTGAAGTCCATTATCCTAGCAGGTTATTATCAATGCAGTGTTACATTGTGTCTACTGATAACTAAATCAACACAAATGATAATGTTCAGGACAGGGTGTATGTGACAACTTTGAGCTCTTCTGTTCAGGAAAACTCTGTTTAGGATTACAGCTACCACCACAAGATATGATGGAGTCATATGAAGAGGATAGAAAATAAAAATTATCTTTCTAAGGTAGCATTTTAGTGAAATTCATGCACAATCACAAATTCACACATACAGACTATTAAATACTCTCACCAGATATGTTTAAATCTCATAAAAAGCTAGACTTAGAGTATAACAGTGACATAAATCCTGCAGAAAATGATACCTCACTAGTTCTCCATTCTTTAGGGAAGGTATGTGCTTTTCCACTACTGAAAAAAACCAGTGGGACTTACTTAAGTGTAGTGCAGAAAAACTGCTAATTACAGCAATCATGCTATATATACTTCACAAACCTTGATTTAGAGACATAATGCTCTCAGTCTGAAGCCCTAAAATCTGTGTCATCACAAAAAAATAGTTGTCTAGAATATATTTAGTATACAGCCAAAATATGTAGGATATATCTGTTTCAGGCAGACACCTAGCTTGGTACTTGTAAATTTATATTGTTTGACAAGGGCTGTGACACGGAGAAATGAAAGCGTCCCACGAATAAGAAACAAAGTAGTCTCTGGAGAGGGGTCTTGTTAGCACCCGAGGTCTACATCCTAGCTGCCCAAAAAACACTGTCTCAGCTGTAGCCATGCACCTACAACTCAGCTCAGCTTCAGCTTTCTCACACGTACTCCAGCTACCTCTGTTTGTCTTTAAACCATCTTTGGGTAATCTGGCAGGAAAAATCCCTCCCTGGGTGCTAAACCAGTTTGGAAAGGTAATGAATGCTTCAGTAAAGGGCAGAGCAGCCTGTAGTGTCGACCTGCTGGATGAACTGGAAATCTGACTTGGTGCACCAAAACACTTGCTGCCTGCACTATATTTAGCATGCAACCATCATATTGCTATAAGTCCTAAAGATATTTATGTAGATAGTAATTTCTTTTAGCACTACTGGCATGCAACAAAATCAGTTCACATTACAGAACTGAACATAACACCATGCAGCACCTCTTTCCCTTCTCATCTTTTTTGAATCAATTGGTTTTCAATATTCTGTAAAGATGTGTCTTGCCTAAAATTTCCATTTCCAGCCCTTATTATTTAAAATTTTATTATCAAAGTTATGAGAAAGTAATTTTTATTTAGAGTGAAATATATATGTCTTATGCCCTAAGAAAACTATGTATTCTATATAGTTAATTTCTTTAAATTTTGGAGTTATTTTTCAGCTGCATTCGGTGGCCCAAAAAAAGAGACTAAAATAATTAAAATGCAGGGACTGCATTTCAGCGTTCATTATCACCTTAGACCTTTATGAAAAAACTCCAACCCCCTCCTCCTCTCCCCAAACTCCAAACAAAACAACCCCAAAGCACTGCAATTGTATCAAAACACTTTCTCAGCTCAAAAAGCCCAATTTCTCAGGCATGAGAACTCAATGAGGAAATTTTGTAAAAAGCAGAGGGCATAAAAAAGCTATCCAGCTTTGCACTTTATATACACAGACAAAGAAGCTCATAACTGTAGAAATAAAGTACTTGAAAACATCCTTGCCCTCTGATCATGTTGAGCTTCACATAAAGTTTTATTTTCTTTCTTACCTCAGGGCGCTATTCAACTTGATTTTCACTTTTTCTACAAGTTATGTAGAGATTTAAAAAAATTTGTCTGTTATTGCATAACTTATGTAAAACTGTACGAACATGTGTGCATGTACTAGATCTTCAGATAACATTATGCCTAGAAACTTACACATACCCTAATTTTTAAATAAAAATTAAAAGTTAATTGAATTTATTTTAAATTATTCTCTGAAGACCTCCTCTGTAACAACTGAATAGTATTTCTGGATATCTTTATAAAACATTTAAAAACAGATCTTTGTTTTGGTTATCAGAGAACTAATGAGGTAATGGACAGAATCATTCATATGACTGATGCCTTCTTCACCCTTACTCTGTGCAGTATCATAATTTCATTTTATCTGTTGATGAAATTTCCATATTAGGAGTTCTGTAGTCCAGAAGACTTGACCAAAACCGTGAATTTTGGAAACTTCATCCTTATTATTTGAATGTGCTTAACTGGACTTGTTAAGGCAAAAGGGAGAAATGCACATACAAATTGCTTAACATGTTGTTTTTGTTCTTACAAGAATGTTTCCTGTAATTTGCAATATTGCTGATTCTGTGTGATCAATCAATTAATCTCTACCATGAAATAAAGCTCAGAGGAGACAGACAAGGATGATAAACCCATGAAGCTTAAAAACAAATTCTGGAATAGCCACAGCTATCATACAGGAATTTACCTCAACACCAAGGGCACCAGTGGGTGGCCTTTACTGCACATAAATGTCTGTGTCACTTGAGGGTCAACTCATTGTGTAAATGGACTTCCCTAAAATAACAGAAAGCCTTATTTTCCTGAGCCAGACAGGTCAGCATGGGGGAGATGTATACCTGGCTCAACCCAATAATTATAAACAGTGAGCAAACAGCAAAAGTAACTTTGAAGAGAGCAACAGGCTGAAGCTGACTTCAACCTATGCATTCCCTTCCAGCAACCAGAAATGCCCAGTGTAAAGACTTCAGATGTGTCTTTCAAAAGCCAAGCAGGCTTAGAAGCCCACTAGTAAACTTCTTCTGAAGGGAAAAGAACTAAGTTATCAAAACTTGACACAGAAAGTTGGTACTTTCATATAGTTTTAAAATATTAATAAACTCGAATATATCAATTCCATGCCTACAGAGCTTTGGAAGGTTTTCCCATCAGCAGTACAATACTTGGAAACACTTTCTCACTGAGGTCAAATATACTGAGCATTGTCTTTGGCTCATCCAAGTGAAAATAATAAAACTTTCCCTTCAGTTCTTATCCTATAACATCTCATGTAAAGAAAAAAATTATTTTGTATTAAGTAATTTTTATAAATTTACACTAGAACCCCTACCTCAAGGTCTAGTATTTCATCCTACTGTGTGAAAGCACAAAAAGATGTCTTCTTTCCAAAGGAAGTTACAAACTAAGTATAAAAAAAAGAAGCAGTAAATTGAGAGGGACAAGGCAGAGACAGTGTGACAAGATGACAGATAATTGGCTTCAGCTACATAATGCGTAATCAATTTTCCTGGTAAATCAACTGCAATGGGAAAAGACAGACATCACAGCCACCTGGGTTGACAAACAAATAGCAATCCCTGTGGAGAGCTGAATACACCTTCATACAGTAGCATCTGGAGTTTGCTGGGTCTGTATTCTGTGGTGTACGTGCTCTCCTCCAGTGCTTTGATTGCTGCCACCTCCTTTACAGAGTTTTGGACCACCAACATGGGCCATGCTTATCTTTATGTCAAAATAACATTGTGACTATAAACACAGGAAATGCATTCCTCCTTTTTCTGAGTAACAGTATGGGTTTCTTTCCAGCAAAATGAAACAGCTCTGAAAAGTGCACTGAACTGCAAGCAGGAAAGCAAGCAAACAAAATAATGGTAGAGATGAGAACAGGAACTGAAACCAATGGGAATAAAACTAAAATACGCAAACACTAACAGTCTGTAATTCCCAAATTGCAGCAGGAGCTGTGCATATGAGTGGCAGAATAAAAAAAACCCTATTCTGCAGATGCCTGATATTTAAGTTGATATTTAAGACTCAAGATGTCCTGCAGGGTCTTCCAGTCCCTGGCTCCCTCACTGTGCTAGGAATTCCCAAGTTTCTGGCTATAGCATTGCCCCTTACCTTGCCTTCCCTGTCCTGATCTTGGGCAAATGTTTCTGCTCAGGCCAAGTAAGTTCATTTATACAATCAGAGCACTTCATCTGCTCTGTTTACAGCTGGTGAGAGCATGGCAACACGAGCTGTGACAGGGACAGAATAAAGAAGACCTCATCCTCAGTTTTCTCTCTAGAGTTAAGAATGAAAGCACAGTTTGCTAGAGGCCAGTTCTTCATAAAAATGTAATTTTCCATAAAACTCTGTATAAAACTTTTCTGTTCCTCAGACATACTAATAAAGGAATAACCACAAAAATATCACAATTTTTATCATGTGGGAATAGAATATTTCAAGGCGAGGCCACGAAGAGGAATCACATGCTTTCAGGGATACCTTTGGAGTATTTTGGATTAGCTAAAAAATACAAATACAATTCACATATCCACAGTTACTAAAAAGGAATTATGCCACAAGATAGTTCCTGAAAATGTCTCCTTATCCCTTAAGGCATATTTTCTTTGCAGAAGTAACTGAATCTATCGGATGATGAAACCACCCCTAGGTGTGTGTCACCTGGACAGCTGGTCCTGGAGTTGGAGTTAAATGAGATCTTCAAACTCTACCACTGTAAGAGCTTGGTCTTGTCCTCAAAGGCATGTCAGAACAGGCAAATTAATAGGGATGCTACACTGCTTTTGGGCAGGAGGTCATGAGACCAGACTGGCAGACTATGTCACAGAGATCACATATTAAATCTCAACTCAGAAATACTAAGCAGATTCTGACCTCTTAATCCTAATTTTACCCTTCATCTGCTTTTACCAGTTTCATTTGGATTTGGGTTCTGAGTTAAAACAGATGTAAATGTGTGAGAAAAGAAAAATGAGGAAAGATTACCAGGTGACTGCACAGACTCGTGACAGACTTTCCAGCTACATTCCATGTAATGTATGACAAACTCTTGCTCTTTTAAACAGCCAGGCAGGTAATTCACATATTGATTAACTGGATCTAATAGCAAAAAATACATATTGAAAAAAATGCATCTTCTTAAATATAGTTATCAATCAAAATTATTCCTTTCCAAGATAAATATTGATGTTTAACTAATATTTTAAAATAAATTGAGTTGGAGTGTTTAGTTCTCTATCTATCTTGATCTGCTCTAAGAGAAATATCAAAAACATTGTTTATGGAACAAATCAAAATGCATTATGAAACTGGAGGATGATATTTTAGAAAGAAAACGATTTCAAAGGCTACAGTTCCTAATAAATCCTCGGTAATGATATTTTCTAGAAAAAAAAGGTCAAAAAATCCTTCTGAAACTAAATAGAAATGTAAAACTCCTTTTGCATGACTGCAACAAGAATTGGACCAGTGTAAGCTTAAGCTAATAACATTTAATTAATTTTCTAATTATTTTGCTCTATGAAAATAGGGGGTCAAAGAGACCCAGGGGCAAATTTTCATCTGATGAAAACGAGCAAAATATATTGAAATCAATACTAAATTACTTACGTAATTCACCAGAAAAATTATACCATTTTAGAGCTACTTCTGTCACTTTTGAAACCCAGTAAGGCTTTTTGGCAATGCGCACAAGCTTTTTTTATGTCTTTGATAATCTTGCCAAGTGGAAACAGTTCTGCTTCTATGCTTATAATCTTGTCACATTTTTGCTTGCCTTCCCCCTCTCCCTAGCAAAGATCACGCCCTTCAAGGGGAGGCACAGAATGATCTCATGGCAAGAAGATATAAAGGACTTATGAGGGGAACCCAGCCTCCCAGCACATGCTCTGCATCTAAATCTAAGTTGGCATCCATACTTTGAAGTATCTGAACTGATTCAGCTCTTCAAAATTGATCTATCTATTCCTCAAGTGCAGTATTAGCTGAATCCATAAATCATGGCAAAATTTAAAAATTGGTTTTGATCCTTACCTGGAGAACGTGGTCATGCAGAGGACAGAAGAAATGAAATAAGGCTATTTCTTCAAAGATATTTTTCAAATTAGTATTTAAAAATGGAGACACTAATTAGTTTATGTAAAATTTCTTATGATTTCTTACTATCCAGATTTCAAAATTATATTAATACTACTCTGAAACCAGAAGTTTAGACAGAGGCAGACTAATCCTGAGAAGTTTTTAAAACTAAGATCTGAAAAAGATTTACTTCTCCATTTGAATAAAATCTGCAATATGTCCAATTGCAAGAGTAATAAAGCTAAAAAGTAGCTGGATATGCATCAAAATGAAGAAGTCATGGTAGTAAAAGGTATGCATTATTTATCTCAGGAATGATCTATTCATATAGAAAAGCATATATTTAAGAGAGAGAAAGTTTAGCAGATCACAGGATGCCTTGCTAGAAGTATCTTCACCGGCTTTCTTTCTGCTTACTGGTCCCAAAACTTGTTTCTTTTTTTTTTCTTTTTTTTTTTTTTTTTTTTTTTTTTTTCTGTTTCACTATTAAATATGTATCTTATTTCAAATCATCTGCCTCTTCACATTTCCCTCTTATGTATAATTATGTCTTTTCCTACATAAAATACAAGATGGAGTAGTGAAATAAGAAGCCAGTTGATGCTAATAATTTGATATTGTTTGGTGTCTAAAACGTGTAATCTGAAGGATAGAGCTATCTACATCAAAAATTAACGTTTTACATAATAAATACAATAATTAGATATAAGAAAGATCAGACAAAAAATAACTGATGAATGATAAATGTTCCTGAAGTTTTGTTCTGTTTGGTTGGTTGGTAGTTTTTTTTTTCTTTTTTCTTCCTTTTGGGCTTGTTTTATTTACTTTGATTTAAAGGCATCTACAATTTAATCAGAAAAGAAGAGAGTTGCAAAATTCATTGTATCACTACCTGGGTAACTTTTAGTAGGCTTACTACATATGAATGAAATAACAATGGTGCAATTCAAAGGTCGGGGGAAGTTCAAGATCTACTGAAGGGTCATATTCCCATTTCTGTTTTTTTGCAAACATAAACTACTTCATATTGTAGCAGCATGAGAATATAGATGTACCACTGCAAGGAGAGTTTATCTTAATTTCTTTTAATGGGTTGTCATTAATGCTCAAAGAAAATAACTATGTTGTATTTTAAATATACTGTCTAGAGTTCTCATGGTATAGATTTTTTCCCAGGCCTTTCCTTTGGGAAACTGAAATCAAGTTTAATCCTTGCCTTAACATTATATTCCACCATTATTGTATAAATCATTTGTGCATTTTCAAGCCAGTCACTACCTGGAGGCACCAAGGAAACTCAGAACACAATCTTTGGTGCAAGCTTTTTGCCCTGGTCTGTCACTTGCAATATCAGTACACTTTCCAATTACTTCTAACTCCAGTCTACTGTAAGCATGAAATAAGTGCTTAAGTAATACTGACCTTTGAAATAATTCCTTTTCTTTCTCAGGGCATGTTTGTTTCTTCTTCTAGAAGTCAACTATTAGCAATTTAATAAACCAGAACTATTGGCTGGGGAAACAATTACAACAAAATTTCCATCTCGCCACTCAGAATGTAATATATTGCTATATATAATTACAGTAAAAGGGCCACATTAGAAGAGTGTAAGAGTGTTATGGAAGTGCCAGTACCAGGATTACTGTTGTCTAGAAGCTGAGCTCTTACCTAGGTGAGTGGTTGAACTAGCAGTTAGGGCCTTTCTCTTAAAGTATTTAATTAAGTGCAATATATACCTTGCTGCGACATTGATTATTTCACTGACTTGGAACTAATCCATAGGTCTAAGGAGTTCACAAGTATATTTGGTACTACAACCTCTATAAATTCCCAAACTGGAATGAATAATTTTCTCATTAACATGTCAGATATGCCTGATATACAGCATCAAATTTGGGCTGAACAGAGAATTGGAAGTGTCCAGACTGCGGCTGTGCCCCGTCTTCGTGTCCCCTTTTGCTAGTGGACAGCCTCTGGCTAGCTCGAAGTGCAGCCACTGCTAGGGGTGCAGCACCCACTGTCTGCCCGATCAGGCAGAGTCAGCTGCTGCTGCAGCTCAGGGGATCAGGCTGGTCGTCTTCCCCCCTGGTTGGACGAAGCTATATTGTATCGCCCAAGGCAGAGTAAAGGAGCGACTCTCAGGTCTCTGTTGAATCTTGAGTTTATTTACAGTAACCCGGCAGGGCTACTGTTCTCANCTTTTATACCATCATTCATAGTTTGTCTGCTGGAAATCAAGATACCTTAGGAGGGGGCACCTGTCTCCCACTTTAAGCCTCTCTGAGACATCTTTCCAATAAAGCTTCACATTTCCATGAAAAGATCAGTTTTCAGTTTGGAGAACTGTGCCATTGAAACTTCCTTCTCCACTCTTACATCTCCTCCATCTCAGATCATGTTCCACCCCCACAGCCACCAGCCCCTGTTCCCACTGGTGTCTCTAGTCCCCCACCTGCTTCCACACTCCATGCTTAATGAATCATAATTATTTTCCCCTTCCAGTCCATGGCTGCCCTTTTAAGTTTAATTCTTTGTTTATTCTTGTCTAGGAACTTTTCCCCTGGAGAGCTTCCTCCTCTGCCTCCCCTTGGTTCCAGAAACAGCCAACATCTCACAACAGCAAGAAAGGTTCCCAGCTTCACTAAGTAAAAGCTGTACACCATAAACATTGCATATTTCTAAACACAGGAATAATCTGAATCTGATAATCTGAGCTGATTTATTTTTCACACGTCCTGGGATGGGTGGGATTCTTTCATTCTTTCGAAGGAATTTGGCAACTACATTTGGCCAAACGAGTTATTTTCCCGTCATTAACAGCTGATAGTTCTTCTGTATCCCTCTTCTGCAAGACAAATGCAAATTGCAGGGCAATAGTAAGGGAAAGTATCTAGAAGCATCATTGTTATCTAGAAAATTAATTCCTGTATATTAGATCTCTGCCATGAAAAGGTTTTGTCCCACTTGTTCTCTGTTGATAGGGCTAAGATTTTTCTCAGTAATAATCCAAAGGAAAAATGTTTCCAAACCAAAGAAAACCTGCTCTTCTCCCCTAAAGCATAGTTCTTTCTATATCTAGATCTTCCTTCTGTGGCTGTAGGAAGTTACAGCCTGTGGCTGTATGCTCCCTGCATAAACTGTGCCTCAGAAGTAAGGAAACAAACAAACAAACAAACAAACAAACAAACAAACAAACAGAAAAACAGTGGCAAGTTCTAGAAGAAAACATAAGATGAAAAAATAAAATTCAAAAGGTGCGGAATAACTTCGATATCACCTGAGAATTGTTTCTTGCAAATCCTTGCGCATGCTGCTACAATTCCGAATTCCTGATTTCCATTTTGCAATGTTCAAGCTCTCAAATCAATGCATTGGGCCAGTCTCAGGCCAAATGCCATGGGAAAGAGTGGGAATGCTTGCAAAGCTATGCCAGGACACTGATTCTGGGCATGTAAGAGCATTACCAGGAGTGTGCTGCCACACACTTGAGGACGAGGACACCCCACTGCTGCCAAGGCACACACGAGGCAGTGATCCATCTCCCCAGTCACAAAGCATTGCTGCTATCTCTTTCTACCCCCTGATTTAACACACTCGGCACAGCTGGCCCAGCAGCAGATCTGCCAGTTCATTGCCTTTCACGAGATCTGAAGCAGAGGCAGAAATGCTGGGCTGCACAGTGAGATTTGCTGGCCCTGTGGCAGGGAAGTGAGAGGCGAGGGCCAAAGATCAGTGTCAAGCTGAAAACACACAGCTGCACAGTCATTGTCACTGAGAAGAAATCGAAATTGCTTTTCTTTTTGCAAGTTTATTTGCGAATGAAGCAACTCCTGAAGACTTTAAACTATGAAGTTTATGAAAAGCTTGAGAAAAGGAACCTCTCTGCAATTTTTTTTTTCCTTCCATGGACGTAAGTAAGACATCTAGAGGGTCTGAGGCTTGAAAGTGTCAGGTGATCACATAAAATGGGTTTCTAGCTTCAAGTGGCAAGTCACTGTTTGGTAAATCCGTGATTTCTATAAAGGTAGAAGATGGGCTGAAGTAGCTGAGCTGAAAGCTCAGGGTGTTTTCATAACAATCTGAGAAAGGTTGGAGGCCTGTAATTGTGTTTTGGCTTCTGACTTTTTTTCTTCTTATCTGTAGCAGTTCTGGAGTACTTTTTCCTCTTGATCTCAGAAATGTTCCCAACATAGAAAAAAAAATTTCTCTTCTTCAGAATAAAAGCATTTGGCTTCATTTTAAGCAAAAGACATCCTCTGTTTATTCAAATGAACAAACTTATGAAAAAACTCAGGATTTAATCTTTGATTAAGAAAACCTTGAAAGTACAGTTTTGTTTTCATATAGGAGGAAAATAAATATGCTGATATTTTAAGGCATCTGTATATAACCAAAGCTTTTGTCCTCTGCCCCCTCCTTACTGTAACCTTCTCAAAAAACCTTTTGAAATAGTCTAAAGAACTAAGATTGCTGATGCATGAAAAACAGCAATTTTATAAGATGCTGGATAACAACTGAATTTGACAAAATATAAACAAATTGCTGCTTTCCTACAGAGCTCCTGTATAAAATGTCTATAGATATGCTCTACATCTTGGCTAAAGCAATAAAATAATAACTAAAAAATTGATGTTGAAAATTTAAGCACATTAAGCTTTGTCATTAATAAAAGCGGCTACGCAAAAAACCAGTCTGAGTCACATGTGCTGGAATTCAAAAGACTTGGCATTTCAGAGTACTTAAACTCTGAAACTTCTGACTAGCTCAAAGAATTTCTGAAGGTATGTATCTGTTTAGACAAAACAAGCACGGCTTTTCCATGAAACAGGAGTGTTACAGCTGGTGGTTCAAGAACAAAATGCATTGTGTTTGCACTTGATTAAAATTAAATAGTTTTCTTTTCAATTATATGCAGTGAAGTATGTTTTCATTTACTAAATAGCTCAATTTTGTTTTACAAAAACACAGATTCACGTTCTATTTTGAATGAAGAAACACAGCATGTCTAATATCTGTCACCATTTTCTTTTGTATTTTGCTGTTTACATTTTCACTGTGGACCTTAAGGAGCTGTAAAGAAAAGAAGTATGAGCACTGCAATTTTGTAGAAGCTCAGGGTCAGGCAGCCACAGCAACTGGATCTGCATACAAAGTGTCCTGTCTTTGTCAGTGCTCTGAATCCTGTCATCATGTAATGGCATTGAGATATCACAGTATGACAGACTGTCCTAAGTGCCTGCATCCATCAGTAATGTTCATCCAGACATTTTATAATGTAAGTGTGCTTTAAGCTTACATCCTCCCATATTCTCATCAAGCAATGGTGTTAACGAAGTATACGAGTGGTTGTTTAAAGACCAATCTGTTCAGAAAAATAGACAGACAGACAGTCAGACAGACATAGATGGATAGATAGAATCATTAGAATCATGATTTGGGATATCTTGCATGAAAGACAGCAAACCTAGAAGTTAATGTCTTACTAAACAATACAGAGGAAAATAATCTGCAAAGCATTTTATTGCTGTATATCATTAATACCCACTTCTTCCCTCAGCTTCTGCTGCATGAACAGTTGATGATAACGAAAAACAGAAAACGGTTTATGTGGGAATAAAAGCAAATTGAAGTGTATAATTATGAAGGCGTAAACTTCACAGAGCAATAGCATACAGACTAGAACTTTTAATATGTGGGAACCTGTCCACAAAGATGTATCTTGAAAACCACCATAATATCTGAATTCTCAATTTTGAATATATAGCAGTTTTTCCCTGAGCTTCAGCTTTATTGCAACCCTTGCAGTGTGTTTCCATTAAGCAAAAAGACATACTAAACACCGTTTACACCTAAAAACCTGCTAACATTCGTTATTAATAACATTAAGAAATGTTACTCAGGCTTAAGAAAGCCTTTTTGAATATTTTAGCGTATTCATCTCATGAACAATCTAGTCTGTGTTTTCTTTACTGTTCTAGCATTTCAAACACTACTTCTAGGTGAGTAGTTCTAGAAATATATATTTGGGTCTGAGATTAAGAGCCAGAAAAGCCAAAGAAAATGCATTATGCCTTTTTGAGTAAGTAACTGAGGTTTATAATTAATTACAAATTATTATTAATGCCATGTAATTAACATGTTGAACCAGTGCAATACATACTGATTGAAAATTTTATGGTTTTGAGGCTATCCTCTGCAGCTATTCCTTTTACAAAAGGCAGAAATACGAAGTTGTGCAATTCACAGTAATTACAAGAAACATTTCAGAATAATGTAGCCTGGTAATTGAAAATTTACCATGCATTCAAACAATTTCAGCTGCAGATTTGACAGTCTTAATGCCCACCATTAAAACTATGGTTCACACAGGTAATTGTGGGGTTGGCATTGAATGGAATAAAAGAAATGTACTTCTACTTGTAAAGTAGAAAATTTTGCAAGAAATTTTGTACTTGTAAAGTAGAAGTGACTTGCCTTCCTGTCCTCCCTGCAAGGTGCTGGGTGAAAGGCTGAGCACAAATTTCCACTTTTTGCTCTTGCTCAAGTGCATTTGGATGACATGTAGATGTTGATAAGGATTATATTCTATCTCTGAACAGGATTCTTTTATAACTAACAGAAATTTTTGTCATCATTAATTATAAATTCAAAAATCATAGAATAATAAAATGGTTTGGGTTGGAAAGAACCTTAAAGATCATCTAGTTTCAACTCCCTGCCACAGGCAGGGGTACCTTCCACTAGACCAGGTTGCTCAAAGAAATCTAAAAGATCACAAATGATTTTAAAATAATAGCATGGACTTCTAGAACTAAATTAGAAATAGTGCATTTTTCCATGTTCATAATTTCTGCCATGTTATTGCCTTTCTAGATTACTAGCTATTGTCTGTCTGTATTACTAGCTTCTATTACAAATGGTACAATTTGCAAACTGAAATACTAAAATTGCTCTGGAGAAGTTAGTCATGTTAAAAATCCAGAAGAGACTGGAGATTAATCATACACTATGTACTGAGGAAGAGTTTTTCCTTTCGCACAGAAGCAAGTCTGAAAACGGAATCAAACAGTACAAATCATAGCCAAGAAATTATAATATTGGACTATTCCAGGAATGTATGCAGAAATCCACAATGATTCAGACGGTCAGATGCAGTATCTTCCAAGAATGCAGTGTAAAGGATTTCTCTGTGTTCCCTTAAGAGCACAAACCTTCCAGAAAAAAGACTGTTTGAGATTATTCTCCCAGACAGGGAGGACAAATTCACTACTTTCCAATATTAAATCACAGCATTTTCTCTTTTAGATATTAGTTACTTTAACTGGATTGTCCTTGTGCTTTGATTATTTGCTATATCTTTAAAGAATTTAAGGGGATGGAAGTGTTTATTCAGAATTCTGCCTACCAGTTCCCCTATAAATATGGCAATTTTTAGTTGAAAAATAAATTAGTAAACACATTACAGGATAAAAAATAGCTTCTATAAAATTCAGAGGCACCTTCTTTTCTCAAGAGTATGTCTCAATTTTCATTAATGTTTCCCTATTAATGTATAAGTGTTCAATTTTGTCCCAATGACTTTCCATTATCTAAATAGTTCTGGTTTAAAAAAGACAAATGATTTATTATACTACAAGTGAATCATTTGCTTCTTTTCTTAATCACATATATTACTAATTCTACCTTTCATAAGCAATAATAACTCCTCCCTCCTTCTATTTTAAGTCATGGTATACATTTGCCTAAGCAAGAAAAACGAAATTACCTTCCTTCCACATTTATTACTACACATCATCATATCAAAATGCAATTTAGGACAAGGTGAAGTGGAATAAATATAGCCTCTCATTGCTTTCCTCATTTTGTCTATTGCTGTTCTACTGATTTCAACTGACAGGAGCATTGAGCTGGCTGGGAAGCAAGGTAAATGCAGAAGGAATTATGAATATATTATCATAATCTTTATTTAGCTGCACCATCAAACCATATAGAAAGAAATTACAGCAATTTAGGAGTTTTGATAGGCTGAGACCTCACTTGTAGTACAATATTCATTGACCCTGAAATACATAATGTGAAGTAACCTTGAGATGCACAAGTTTCTGGGGGCAACAAAATATCAAAATCACATAAGGAGGCTTCACATTTAAATTATGCAAAAAACCAAGATATTTTGAACATACATTAGGGCAGGATATGGTCCTTTGAATGTTATTCTCAATGCTCGTACCAGCAGCAACCGTCATCTGCAAAAGGGGGCAACAGAGATTCTGCTCAATGGAACAAAATTTTGTACAGTACTACAGCACATTTAAATTACAAAATACTAGCAGATGAATGTGGTCATTCAAACAAGCTTACCTAAGAGAACACTGGTGTGGCTCAACGGAAATTCACATAAAGAAATTGAAAGTATTGTTACATCTCCTGGCTCGTGAAGTAGAGAACAGCCAACAGTGGATCACTTTGGTGTTCTGCACTGTGTTCACAGAAGTGCTCTCTGAAGCACTGTCAAACAGTCTGATAACTATGGAGAAATAATCACAGCTCCATGGCTGACTTTTACCTGAGGTCTCTACATAAAGCAAGAATTTTACCTGTTTGTGAGGTTTGAGGAAAGTAGGATCTTCTCCCCATATTAAAACATCTTATGGAAAAACATCAAAATAAATAAACCTATTGAATTACTAGGTGCAATTTACCTATCAAATTGGTATTTTTTTCATGCTCAGGCTTCCTTCTTGCATCAAACAATCATGAGTATAAAAATAGTAGGAAAGAAGCTATGTGCATTTAAAAAATCTGGAAGTCCCTTCAGCTTCTGAAGAATGTATTTTAGCACTGAATGCTATTTTTCCTCCTTTCTATCACTTTCTAACTTATTTCTGCAGAGCCCAATATATAACATTTTTCTTTAGACAGACCTTGACTGGTAAGCAATCTGACCAGGCAGTATTTCTTCAGATTTCAAAATTTACTTCAGAAGAAATTAAGAGCAGACATTTTGAAAAGTTCTAGATGTAAAAACCTCAGCAGTTCTAGACTAAACCATTAAACAATTTCTTTCCACTGCTGAGAACATATGTAACAATACGTGCAATGTTCATGCTAATTATAGTTGAGCTTAATCATTTCTCAAAGAAAAATATTGACCTAAACTTTATTTCTGTAACGATTTACTAACTCAGTAGAGTAAACCTGGTATTTAAAACAGGCAAAAATACAGTATTTTTGGTTTCAATTATTTTTAACATATGGAAAACACAACTTTTTGCAAGATGTGTTTTACAGTGAATTTACTATTATAATTTGAGGAAGTTAAGCCTGACTGTATATTACAGCTTACTTTTGCAGTAAACAAAAATGTACACATTATGAATGTATTTAACAACAGGCACATATCCGTGTCCATCTATCTTCAAATCACACATTTGCAATGACTCTCACATGGTGATTTATAACAGTTTTTAAATACTTGAAATACTTTTAAACTTTCAGTCTTTTAAAGGACAATTATGGAGTCATATAAAAAAATGCAATATTTTATTTTAAGCGAAACCCTCTGTATGCTGACAAGTTCTTAACTTGTTTCTGTCAGATTTCCCTTCTTTAGATTTACAGCCTTAAATATTTGAATTCATTTTTATAATGCTATTCTCTTTACTTAAAAGGTATTTCACTTCATACAGAGCAGCTACTTTTGAAAACATCATTTCCATGCAATGCAACTTCATGTTAATTCATGTATCATGTTCAGATGTATTTATAACAACACTGCTGCTCCAGAATTTTTTAAGGAAAACACAGTACATATTATATCAGCATAGCACTTCTTTTAAATAAACAATACTTCAGCACAAGTAAACACACACATTATATATTTTTCTCATTCATTATTTA
>WAAE01023829.1:0-37996 GCA_013400495.1 Nicator chloris
AAAACAAAATTAAAATTTCAGATTATTAAAAATAGAGACATTTTTATTTTTAGAGAACTCGAACTTTAACCACACTTACTACCTACAACCTTTGCATACTGCTACAGACTCAAGTTAAAAGCCATCTCCTCCAAGATTTTCTGTTTCTTCTACCACTTCAATTACTAAAAATAACTCCAGTTCTTTTCATAATTGCATCCTTTAAGACCTCAGTCCTATCACCAAGTCCTTGTCTTACTGGGCCATAGAACTGTATTTCTACAGGAAAAAAGAGGCTACTCTCCATTCACTTCCTTTTGGGAAGTGTGGCACAACAGTTTGCATCCACCTGGCTAATATGTACTCCCTCAAAACAAGGAGGGGTTTCTTCCTTATTGCAAAGAGTTTCTAGTCCATGATATACATCACAAGGTATTGTCAGAAAAACAAAGCAATTGCCTCAGGTGAAAAATCACACCAGGAAATTCACTGAATATGGAATCACAGGGCAGTACTGAAACAGAACCCCAAGCCCTGCAAAGTTATCTAAGAGACAGTCTTAAGGCCCAAACTGATTATTTCTCCCTCACCCATCCATATTCCAGTTAGTGCACAAGAAGAAATACTAGTGCATCATGCGGATTGTCAAACAATTGGCTGGCGGAACTGTAATCAAGGTCTTTTTGAAAAGACTGCCCTCTCAAATTTTTGTGTGTGATATCATATTTGTGATGGTGCAGTGCAAAAGTTAGAAGGTTTAAGATAACAGCTTCTTTATTCATCACAGTTACTGTGAGTATTATACTTAGAATTATTTTCAGACTATCACATCAAAGATGCACTAAAGATGTGTGACTCCTTCCCACTCCTTCAAAAAAAGATGGGAGGGGAAGGAAGGAGAAAGGAGCTGAAGTAGAACAGTTTGTGAAAATAACACATCTAATACTGAAAATCAAAAAAGCAAGAGCTACATCCTTAAAATAACCTTGTCAGTTTAATACAGATACTGTTTCTCATTTCCAAATTTAAGCAGGTATCCCTCCTACCAATTTTATGACAAATGCAGTCATGTTGAGCAGTCCTTGACTCGCTAGAAATATACATGCTCAACATCTTATAAAAATAGTTCTTGGTTGTTCTTGCTGCAAGAGCTATTTGCTTCAGACCATAATTTCTCCTTTCTATTAACCAAGGCTCAGCTCTGTTTTGGATGAATTTTAATGTGTGAGCAAACCTCTTGACTTATACAGCATGATATAATTGTGCTGACAAGATGCACTTGCCAAGCTAAAATATGCAATGGTAAGAGAATGAATAAGCAAGCATACAAAAGGCTGGTCATATCATCAAGCCATCTATTAAAGCTGTCCAGCACTTCTCTTAAAAGTGTTGAAATTGCTTAGAAACCTACCAAAAACTGTTGGGCTAAATTTATTCCCACAAAAGGTGTTGGTCCTAGCCTGAATCTTCCTGAAGACTTCAAGACGATGGTGAAGGCTGCAGGGATTGGGCATTTCCTTGTCCTTGCTGTTTGGGACTGTTATCAGCCAAGGTGGACGTTAGAGATCCTACATTTTCAACCACTACCCTTTAGGGAGAAGCAAATTGTGTATTTTATACGAAGGTTCCACAAGAAACGGAGAGGAATAGATTTGGATAAAGAGCAAAGAAGAATTTTCCCCCTGGAAAGGCCACCTCAAAAACTCAAGGAGAAAGCAATACTGGTTCTAACAAAAGGACATGAACTGAGACTACAAGGCAGTAGATACTGGAACAGGGAAAGAGGCTAGAAGTGAGAGCTGCTGCGTAGGCAGAGAGACAGATTGTACAGGAATCTGAAGGAGGACAGATACTGCTTTGCAGTGCTGAGTAATCCTGGAGTCACTTGTCCACAAAGGTACCTTTCTCAGCTGTACAATCAAGTTAGGCACATGGGCAAATTATGACAAGTCTAAGAACAAGGAAGATGGAGGGGTGATTTCTATGTGCTGGGACTTTCTGGGTTAAGAAGCAAACTCATCAACCCGTTATAGATTCCCACTCCTAGGGTATTTTGGTGAAGGATAGTGTCTCACATTTCCCAGCAAGCTGTCAGCTCACAAGCTGAAGAGGACAGGAGACAAAAAAAAAAAAAAAAAAAGGTAATCTAAGCAAACAAACAATCATTTATCTGAAGAAATATTTTCTTCCTCAAAACAAAAGGCAAAGTCTAAAGGCTGTCTTCCCTCTTTGAGCAGGAAGGGCTGCTTTATTATTTAACACATAGCACTGAAGCAAAAATTTAAGACTTACAAAAGTCTTAGAGCTACTTATATGGACAATCAAATCATATCAGACGTCGCTGTGAACTAATAAATGATTTACTGGTCAGCGTTTCTTTGTATCTCTTCACATATATGCAGAATTAGCCGCAAGGAAAAAAATTGATTGGGACTATGGGGGCAAAATTATGGAGTTTTATCTGTGGATTGCCAGCCTGAACTAGAATAGCATAAACTTTATTACTACACAAACCAACACTTTTTCCTCCTTAAGTACAACTTTTAAATGCATGCCCTTCAGTCAGCAAAAATTTGAAACAGAATGTAATAGTATACTAACCTTGGATTAAGATCTATTTTTTCCCCTTTTAAACCTTCATTTTTATTAATTATAAAGGAGTAAAGTTAGCTTACTATATTCTCATATTTTCACACCTATGTTTCCTGTAAGAATATATGAAAGACACAAAGAAACAAAGTATTTTTCTTGTCTACCTTTCTCTGTAAATCATTTTGGTGGACTCACCTGCTCCAGGTCTCTGGAGATGTCTACTTGAGGAAAGGTAGAGAGCTAGCATAGGCTAGACACTGAACTTTCAGACTGCAAAGACTAACACAACTCTAGGTTACTTCCATTCAGTTCTGTGCCACGTAAGAATGTCTAACACCTTTCTAAAGCAAAAAGCATAATGAAAGTCACTCAGTTCTTACATCCTCCTAAGGTCAACTAGTACAATTCTGAACTGTTGACTTGGATACCACTACAGACATACCCACACACAAAAACTTGATATACTGCATTATCTCATTCAAAGAAAATAACAGGAGAATTATTGAGGTGAACTGTATTTTGTGATAATGAACCAAAGTCTGGGTTTAATGTTTCTTCACTTATACAGGTTCAAACTTTCAAATGTAGGTTGAAAGAATGAAGGCTTAAGTTTACATGGGAACAGACTTAAGTAGTTCATGAAATTCAATACTTCATAAAAATCTTTGTTACAAATTAACCTCTAAAAGGTAGTAAGTCAAGGCTGTAATGCCTTAGAATTAACCCTTCCATATTCCCTTCTTTATTGCTATTAATCTTTAATTCAGTACATCTCCAAAAAGATTCCTCTAGACCCTTGGGGAGCAGAAGCTGGAGACAGTCTTCAGTGACATTCAAATGAAACTGACTGTCACATGGAACAGTTAATGCCAAGTCAAAGTCTTTTCATGAGAACTTGAAAAAAAAAAAGAAGTAAGACTTCTAATTTTACTGGCTTTTTCATCTTCTCTCCAGTCATTTTCTTTGAAACAATTCAAACTAGCAACTGTCTGCCAAGTTTAATTGGATTACCTTCCATTTTATATGCCTCTGCATTTATGCAAAACAATATGGAAAAAATGAGTAATTCTTGTCATAATTGTTCATTGGATTGCCAGAGAATTACAGCAGCAACATCAGCACATATGCTGATATGTAATAAAAGATAAATTATGATGTACCTGGAGTAGATTAAAAAAAAAAAATCAATGCAATCAGAACTCATTGGGAAGATTGATCATCAAGAGCCTTGAACTGTTGCACACATTCTAGACATTAATCTTTTCTTCTGCTTCCCCCACACAGAACAATATAGTTACTTTTAGAAAACAAGGAACTCTTCAGACCAGCATTATTGGTTGTACTTTCATCGTACAATAGGAGCATGCTCCACTGTAGAAGTAAATATTATCTCAAAGCAAATACCTCACACAAAAGTACTGACTGTGTACTTCTGCTTTATGATTTGTTCCAAGCATGCAGGCCCATTTGCTGCCACCTCTACAAGGATTATGCTGCAATCAAAGCCAGACATCACTTGCCACCCCTAACCTGCCAGTAAACTTGTTCATATCCAAAAAATCAAATGTGGACAAAAAAGCTACAGGGAGCAAATCTATCACATGAATATCTCATATTGGGCTTAAATCTTATTTATTTATTTCAAGAAACCAAATATGTTTCTGTTCTGAACTTAAATTTCCATTTTATAGGAAATGGCTTATTCTGTCACCTTCTCCACTGCTTTTTAGTAACCCCAAAAGCAGCATCCTGAAGGCCAAGTGAGAAGACACATACTGATCTGTTCCTGAGGATATTACAGATGCTACTAGAAGCATACTCCCATTTCCATACATAGGGTGATGGTTTTTCTTAAATAACCTAACAAATCCATATGGTGTCTGATCCTCTTGGTACCATTGTAACTAGCATGAAACACACACCTGGAAAATACTTGACTTCACCAGCACCACCACTTGCAGGAAGCTCTTCTTAGTAGTTATATCTCTTATCCACTTCTCTCATCAGAACAGTGGTATCTACAAGCAAGGGCAGATACCCCAGGCCTACAAAAGGCAGGAAGGAAATGAACCTGTACCATTACAGTTAGACCTGACCTTAAGTGTCTTTTCCAACCTAAATGGTTCTGTGATTACACCATCCTTTCCACATCAACTGTGAGTATTCTGAGCAGAATAGAAGAGTGCTGAAAGCACTCTAGGTTCCTGTTTATCCACTGGTTTCAAAACTCCCCGACTGATGGCAGGATCTGAAGTTTTTCAANTATTATCACTCTACAATCGTTATTATGATTGCAAGAAAGGCTTTTACAACATCACATTGTTTGAGAATGTGACAGGGTTAATGGCAGGATCTGAAGTTTTTCAAATATCTCCACAGACGTCAAAGCTTTTGTGACAGGGTTTTGTTCAACCCACAGAAAATGCAGCAAAGATTACAACACAAGTGGGTATTTCCTGGTTTGAAGAATATCCAAGCAAACCTGCTTTGTTGTCTCCCCTCTCCAAATAGAGTGGCAGAATTTTTTTTTTTTAAATAGATCTCCAAAATTGGTGAGTCATGGCAAGAGAGTCTAAAGATCCACAAAATAAAATTGTTAAATTACTCTGGTAATAAAAATGTTTTATGCCATTTGTTTCATCAGTGGTTTTTATAAGTTGCTAAGGTTGGAGAAACAGTACAGAGAATGTGTTAATATTTGCCTAAAAAGTGAAACAAACAACCTAGGTTACAATTATCTATTCGAACTTTCCCTACTTTATGTGACAACTTTCTTAGTTTCCTTTTTAAATCCATTCAAATGAAAATGTGTGATGCCCCTGTGATTACTATGGTCACATGAAAAGCCACAACCATGACAAGTCTGTGAGGCGCAAGGAAAAACAAATGCAACAGTTTAGACCTAGAGATAAATTCCCATTATGAACTTTTTTAGTTTTTAAGAACTCTCCAAGGAACCAGGCAGATATGTTCATTTATTTCAATGGAAAATATACACCAAGTTTTGCACTATGACAACCAGGGATATGGGGAACTCAAATCTCAATTCGGTATCTCTTTCTGCTCAAGATACTCTTACTTGAAGTCTGAACTCTGAAATTCAGAGGAAAATAAAAAGGGACACTGAATAAATGAACCTTTCTAGTGTTGACAGTGCTAAAGGAAGAGCATAGTAATATTCCCTTGGGCAAGTTCTGCTCAATTTTTTCCTATGCAATTCTATAAATAGTCTGGCTCTCAGAAAGGAAAATTGTCTTTATACATCAACTCAATCAAAACAATACAGAACAAAAAAAAAATATTTTTCTAGTCATTTTGTACAAAGAACTGTTCCATCTTTTAAAAATTCTAATGATCTTAACAGGAATTAAAACCTGACAGAGCAGTCCTCCTGAAGAAGCCCACAAGTTCACTGATGCAGAAATTTCATTTTTCAACTGTCTCCGGATCTAAAAATAACTACAGCAGGATTTTTACTGGAAGTAGAAAAATGTATCTTTTCATCCAATTCTCAGGAATAACACAGCAACCCCAGAAAGCACTTGAGTAGAAAGATCCATTGCAAGTAATTTATGCATTCTGTAGAAGCATGACATAGTTCAACATAATGCTAATTTTGCGTGATTCCAGTCTTGGTTGTTCAAGGAACTCTGACAATTTCTATCACCCTTAAATAGCATGGCTTCTTGGTAAGTATCAAGTTCTGACTAATCTGTTCTTTTTCCAGAAACAATTACCTTACAATTTGCACCAATACACAGTAATCGAACTAAGAAAAAACTAGTTACTTCTCATTGCTTTGGTATTCAACCCAACGCACATCTTACCCAGGGGATATTTTCATACTGTACTTTTTGGCACAATCAATTCTTTGAAAGATTCATCAAATAAATATGAGCTACAGCTGTCCTCTTTCCCTCAAAATCCACCCTCTCCTAATCTTCTACTATACACAATCAAAGCAGGATCTACTCTGACACAGGATGACCACTGGTTGAATCTCTACTTAAATATATGCAAAGTTTATGTCAGCAGACTCAGATTCTGGCAACAACCTGTCAAACTCAGCAATGTGGCAGTCAGAAGGACAAATATTGAAATTCAGCAGTAACCAGAATGAAGGAAGACAAGCAGTACTGAAACAAGTGACATGCCTGTTGCCAGTTGCACTGCAGATATAGAACCCTATGTCTGAATTGTCCAAAGTCTGCAAACGTGGCTTGCCCGAGTCCTCTTCCTTGGGTTTTCCCTCCTATGGTAGGAGCTCTGCCACCAAAACCACGAGTGCTCACACCAATGGAGTGTGACTCCACCCTCTGATTCAGGTGCAGCAGACCTGCAGAGCACAAGGGGCCCGACAGCATTCCTGAGCCTGTGTGTGAAGCAGAGCATCTCCAACACACCAAATGGGGAAAAAAACTGACAAACAGATTGATGGCACAGCTGTCACTTTGAATCAGCAGGGAATGAATAAGCTCTGAAGTCTGAGTTAAGAGACACATGTACATAAGGTTAGGGGACAGCATCATTCTATATTCTAAGGGGCTGAAAAAGAAGGGACAGAACTGTGACTGCCAAAGACAAGCCAACTTTGCAACCAGGTAACTATGCTCTGCAGAAGCACCAGCACCTGGGATCATTAACACAGCAAGAGGCAGAGCCCAGACAGACAGTGCATAAGCAACTGATCCAGGCAAGTAATTGCCAGAGATTGAAAGAAGAGCAGCTAAATATTTAGGAGATAATAAACCCTAGGTACTGGGAAGAAAAAAGGTGAATTTCCACAGGCAGCTAGTGAAGGAAACATCCTGTACAGCTGAGTGTCTAGGACATCTTTCTTCAGCTTATGATTCTGTAGTGCTAAGTATAATGGCATCTTAATCACTATGCAGAATACAACAGGATACTGCAAAATGAATAATAAGGTAAAATTATTACTCAGGAACACTTTTCAAAATGCTCTCTCTGACAAGCTATCAAAAAGAGGAAGTCAATGGCATTAAAAAGACCGATCCTCATTTTGCCATAAATGCACTTAAAAGGTTTTAGAAAAATCGAGGATTCTTTCCCAAAGGATATTTGGAAGACCATGCCATCCCCTAGAAAATAGTGAAGGGGAAGTTTAACAATAGTAAGAGTTCAAAAGAGGGAGAGTCCTTCCAGAGGGAGTATTTGAAGTTTCATGTAAGAGAGAAGAACTGCATTTTTCAAAATTTTTGGAGGGTGCAGAAACCCAGATAATCTTCATTTTTCCACACACACTGTATACCTGCTAGCAGTACCTACTGTTAATCAGAGCAGTCTTTTGTGAGAAAAGCTAATGTGGTTTTTTGTTTTGTTTTTGGGGTTTTTTTGTTTGTTTGGGTGGTTGTTTTTTTTTTTGTGGTGTTTTGTTTTTTTGTTTTTTTTTTTTTTTAAATCCAGACATCTATTTAGGTAGATAGATCTTAAACACACTTGGAAGCAAAAGGCAAAATCAGCTTTGGGTAGACCAGAGGACTACTCCGATTTTACAGACTAGAACTCCCCAACAGCTGCTCCTCTCTCCTACAGGATGTTCCTTCATTCCACCCAAGGGAGATAGTGCAGGTGGGGTTTGCCTCCTTCTAGGCATCCCCAGACAGAAAAGGTAACTAAACAACAGCAAGATATTCGCTCTTCTCTTTCACCACTCCCACAGGAGGACTCCCAGGGTCTCTATACACACCCACACGTGCTGCAGCTCCTCAGAAACAGCACCTCTGGAGCCCTTCCAGCACAGTCAGCCCTAGCAGCTGAGCTCTGCCTTTTCTAACAGCTGCTTCTAAACTGCTGCACAGCCACTGCTGGAAAAATATTCAGGCTGAACCATATTAGCAAGAATTTAAAGAAATAATAATCCAAAAGGCATCTACTTTTATTTATATTTATTGTCCAATACAGCACTTGCAGGTCAGAATCTCTGATAGCATACTGCTTCAGTCTTCTGTCTGTGTGAACAATTAAAGCATTCTGTCAGCACAAATAAAGCAGGTGGTAGGACAACAATCCCTTGCCAATTTGAGAAATCTCCCCAACGAAAGTGAAAATCATCCGAAGGGAAGCACATGCTCCCACTGATCCCCATCCCTGTTCAACTATCCTCCCTTTCTTTTCATTGTAACTGGATGAACATGCCATCAAGAAGTGAGAAAGTTAACAGACTTTTCCTTTATGATTTTCAATGTTTGCACCTGGTATTCAAAGTACATGCAACACAGTCATCAGGATTACAGTCAGAAGAAACAGTAAGATGTTGATTGTAAGACAGAAAGACAGCGCTTCATTTTTTGGTAATAAAATATAAAAGAAATTAAGATACTAGCTTCTCTAATCAACTGCTCAGTTTTGATCATGCAGTCTAAAGCAGGAAAGTGCATCAATTTTATTGTGTACATTTATAAATCTTTTAGTGCTATAAAAAACAAAATAACTGCTCAATCTATGCTAAAGACTTGGAACTCATATTTCTATCTATTGTAAGTAAAGCACCTTGGAAATCCATCCCATACACAAAAGCATAAGGTGATGACAATAGTACCCCATGCTCCTATCAGCCAACTCTGCAAGATTTAGTCTGGGACTTTATCTGTAATTACAGTTACTTGTTGTTATCTCAGTGAGTAACTGGAAACACAACACGGCCTGAGAACAGCTAAGTTACATTTCAAGTTTTGTCTCTTTTCCCCTTCCAAAGAACTGGAAAAAAAATAAGCAGCTGCAAATTAAAAATGCACAAAATGTTTCCCTTACACATTCAAAAGCTGGCAAGAAGTGATACCTAACAATCAGATTTAGCCTTTCACAGGTGCTTTCTGGAGGTATCACTGGGTTCTGCACAACAGTCAGAAACCAGTAGTCTGGTGCCAGGAACCCTCAGTCTCCTGAATCCATAATTTGTCATTTGGCTCCAGTTTCTCTTTTGATTGGGTTCATCAATTCTCTCTCTACATTCTTTTACTAGCAGAAGCGAACAGGAAAAAAATTAAAAAGTAAAGGAAACTCAACACAATCCTTGGTTGTATGCTTCCACTTCCGGAGTCCTAATCCACAGGGCTGTCTGCACCATTAGCTAAAGCCATAGAAGCAGTGTACAAAGCGGAAAAGTGCTTTGCTTTGGTATTGGGAGTCAGGGATCTTAAATGCAGGCAACTCCAGTTTACCATATCACACCTCAGATTCACCATGGCCCTAAAGCAAAACAGGCCATACTTTTGCAATTGCCCCTTAGGCCAGCATCACACTTCAGTGGACTTATTCCTGCCACCACGTGTGTTTTCTCAGACATAGTATTTTCTTTTCTCTCTAATGGTAACTTTAACAGGTTTCCCTACAGACTAATTTTTATCCAGTACTTATTTGCCCTGAAGGGCTAGAATTTTACCTAGTACACTGACATACAATCAGCATAACCACTGCAAGCAAAACTCTGCCAACACCACTTGAAAGCATACTATGCAAAATCATAATGTGGTGAAAAAAAAGAATTCCTTTACAACTCCAATCACGTTCTCCAGACAGCCACATTTATAGCACAGTGTGTGAATAAGGGTATAGATTTATCAGGCAGTTTTAAGATAACACAGTAACAGAAAAAGCTTAAGGGAGAGTGGTGGCCTTTTATTTATAACGATTATTTTCTTCTGTGAAGAAAGTGTGTTTTTCAGTTAATTTTTGCAAACCCTCCTGTATTACTCATTCCAGTATTAAAGCAGAAATGAACACTTCCTTACATAATCTTAACTATATTTCTTTCTTGCTAATAATATCTAAAATTCAACACACTACAAATATTTGAAAGGCATCAATCCTATTTGCAAAACCAGTTTATTTTATCAAGCCCAAAATATCTAAGAAAAGTGTTAGTCACTTTTTCTACAGAATTTCATGTGCTGCAAGAAACAGATTGTACTTATCATATTATCAAAAACTTACTGTCAGTTTACAAATATATTAGGCAGGTGTATTTCTCATGTAAAGAAAGGTTCTGAGTTCAAAATCCAAGAGAGTTAAAAGGGAACTCTAATACACAACAGCATAGCAGTCTCCCCTTTCAGAAGTCTGAAGGCCAAATACCAGCTATTGCTCAGTAGTTCCTTACTTCCCTACCACCTTTTATACATTTAGACTTGTGTCACTGCATACATACAGTATGACAACTTACACAAAAACATACAATCCTTATGATCAAATTTTATAACAACAAAGTCTAAAAGTATAGCTTGGCATTAACAATTAGATTATAAGAGGAGACTTGCATGAGAAATGTCTCGCCCTGAGATCTCTGTAAAATGATCTAAAATATGGCACATGGAAGTATCCTCCAACTGCCTTCCTCCAACAAAGCCTTTTACTGCTCTTTCTTCCATAATTTTTCAGATATTCCAGCTTGTCTAGCCCCCCCAGGGCACCTGAATCTTAGTAAGGGTTTCACCACCACAACTCAGCACCTGTTCTTTCTCTCCTTGCACTACCACCAGTAACAACACCTCCCTTATGTTACTTCAACAGAATCATCTTCTAATTGTCAACCTTAGAAGCTTCTTTATTCTCCTCAAAGTTCTCAGATTTAATCTGTTAGTCCCTCCAATATTTAGCCCTACTGTACCCATCAGATCTAGGATTCAGATATATGTTCATCTTTGTTGACGGCAGTAGCCCCAGCTCAACCTTTCTCAAAAGGTAACTTTCCACCTTTGTGTGGATAGTAAACCCCTGAAAGGCAAGAACCTGACTGCTGCAGCAGCCCTCTTGCCAGAGGGTAGAAATGAGCCAAGACACACACTTCTTGTTTATCACAGCATGAAAAGGGTCCTGGTTTATTCCTGTTTAGAGCTCAGCCATCCTGACTCCCAACTATTCACTGACCCTGGCTGCAGCAAGCTCCTGCTGTAGGTTTCCCTTGCAGCCTCTGACTGCTGGTTATTCCCTGCTAAACTATGACTGCATGGATTGGTTTGCAGGCTCTGAATGCAGGCTTTTACCAGCTAGACTGTGACTGCAGGTGCCAACAACAGACCCAGACTGACCTCACAGCACTGATTCTCTCTCCCCAGGATCTTTCTTCTTCATGATTCTCTGGTTCCCTCTTCCTCAAGTTTCCTTCTCCTCCCACCAGCTAAGCCACTCCCTTTTATCACACTTCTCTTTATTGGCTGGAGCTGTGACTCATCAGGGGCGAGGCTGTATTGGGTAATTAACACAGCTGTTACTGATCAGGGACAAGGTCACCTGTATTCCCTTCTCCTACACCTGACCGAACGTGAGGATTGCCTTTGGCTGAGCAGGAACCAGCATGGCACTCTCTTTCACTCCAGCTGCCACCCTCCAGTTGTACCTTGGTTTTCAGATGGTTACAGCTTCCATTAGGCTTTAGAACACTTGGCATAACAAGGCCCCAAGTTCACTGTCTTTTTAATGCTACCACTGCTGTGTAAATCATAAGTAGTGGCAGTTCATACGAGATAGTTTGTGGAATATATGTCCTGGTGCTGCCCAAGTAGTTTCTATTACAGAAGGTGAAGTGAAAAGTTAATATTTGACTTCAGCTTTATAATCCCCCATCACAAGTAGGCAATAGAAGCACATTTGGAAGTGACCTCAGTCACCTCCAAATGTGGACCTCATAACATGGTCCATCTTTGAGACCATGTAAATAAAATGCCTGGCAGGTAGTGAAATAAAACCTTTATGCCCATGTGAATATATATGTATATATGTATTCCTATTTATGTTATGGCAGCTCCACACTTTTCTTCATGCTGTTTGTACCTTCATGTGTACCGGAATCAATCAGCTTCAGTCCCAGCAGTTCTATTAGTTTTTATCTCCCAGCATTTTCTAAAAGTGGCTCCTAGTGACTTATATAAATAAAAGCAGCTTTTTACAGGAACAACAGATTTATAACTTTAATAAGACTGCCCTCCTTCCTGCATTAAAGTCTACAGTACATGACAAATCACGTTAAGCAAGCTGGTATCAAATCTGAAGCCAAAAGCATTTTTGAGCCAAATCTTAATTCTCTGAAGAGCTTCAAGCATATTTTGAAGATGTTAAATTATTGATAAGGAAAATCAATTCTTTTTCCAGCTCAAGCAATGTCATACAGTCACAGTATATTCAATAGCTAAGGCAGATTTTCTGTTTTATTTACTTCATGACCCTTTTGAATTAAATTAGCTACTTTTTTCCTCTTTAGAATCCTGATAAACAGTCACTACCACCAGCTTAACAACTTCTTTTAACTTCAGATAAGAATAAAAGATTTGTCTGAAAACAGACTATCAGAAACAGACAAGAAAATCATGAGACACGAGCATACTCCTAAGTTTATTTATCCAACTCCTATTATTCCACCAATATCATGAACACTTCAGCAAATAAACTGCAATGTGTTCTGATCTGACCATGAACAGCTTCCTCAAAGGGTCTGAAATAATAAAACATGTTCCATCCAGGAAAGCAACAAAACAGCAAACAACCCTGGGAGAAAGTTGGCAGATAGAAAGAAAAGCTCTTTGCAAACCTTTCCAAACTAAAAAATTAGTAGTATCTACATATATACTTCCAAGTTACTTCAGTCCCAGAGATTTTATTCAGTATCTATCTCCTAGCTTTTCCAGAGAAAAGCTTGAGCACAACAATGGATATAGTGATGGAAGCATTTTTAAAAGTATCCCAACTGTTATAGTACAAGATACATAAAAGAGGGAAGAAAATAAAATGTTACCAATCTTTCCTGTTCTAAAGTAGAACAGCAGTAGTGAGTAAGCAATTATTTACCAAGGATCAACAACACCCTCATTGCCTTTCCCAGAAACATCCTATCAATCAGTTTTAGGACTTAACAATATCATATGCTGAGTTAATGGAGAATTCCCTTGAGATTTCCTATTGAAGGTGTCCAGTTTAGTAAAAAATATGCAAGTATTTGACAGAGGAAAAACCGACTCTCCAGGTTAGTTAGTTACTACGGTTCTCCCATTGGATTCCTCAGACTATACCCCATTGTACTGTTATACACAGAACAACAGCCTTAACAGATAAAAATTAATGGCTGTGTGCACACAAACAAAAATATCTTTTGTCCCCTGAATATCCTACCAGTTAGGCCACTCTCCAAGACGCCTCTGCCAAACGCAAAAGATCTGTTCCCAGTTCTTTGATGAGTGTCCCCAGAACTGAGAAAAATCAGATTATTTTCTGTAAGTGATGTGAGCCAGCTATGCTACAGCTCCCAAAATGTTCCCAAATGAAACCATTCAGCAAAAACAGTGCAGCTGCAATTAACTACTAAACAAGCAAATGCATATTTTTGATGACTAAAGCATCTCTAAGAAAACCCCTTCTAAGTCCTAATATGAAACCCACAATAGTGATAAGTAATAAATGCCTGTTTTTCAATCAGCCACAATTGAAATGTGCGATGGCAAATATCCAGACAGGAAAACTATCTGAAAAACATACAAAATAGGCCCTCAAAATAGAGTGGAATGAATTCCTGTGTTCTAAGTAACTCTCTCTAAGCTCTGATTTTCACGATACTGTTTCTGATCTAATTAAATGAGAAATCCGCTGCGGCAGGAAGCTCACTTAAGTGCTCTAGAGAGAGCTCATACGTCTAGGCAAAACACAGGCACTTGCGCAAGGTAAATAGCAGATGTTGTTTTTCCTTCTCCTTCTTACTTAACTACTATTGCATCTGCCGCCTCTCAGCCCGTGGAGCCCGACGGCTCCCGGCAGGGTGAGGGGGCAACGGGCGGCGGTGGAGCGGGTGGCGGTGCCCCGCAGCTCTCCGCGGACACCGGCGCCCGTGCCCTGCCATGCTCCCGGCCCGCACCACCGGCACCGCCGCCCATCGCCCCCACGGGCCCCGCCCTCACAGCGCCCCCGCCCAGCGGCGCCGCGGGGCGGGGCGGCANGGACCGCCCGCGCCGGGACGGCCCGAGCCCCGGGTGTCCCCGCGTGTCCCCGCTCCCGCATTCCCCCCACCCCGCGCGGAAGGGATGGCGGGGGCGGGCGCGGCCCTGTTCGCGGGGCTGCTGGCGAGGCTGGCGCTGGTGCTGTACGGGCAGCACCAGGACCGCGCCATGCGGGTGCGCTACACCGACGTCGACTACCGGGTGTTCACGGACGCGGCGCGGCTGGTGACCGAGGGGCGCTCGCCCTACCGGAGGGCCACGTACCGCTACACGCCGCTCCTGGCCTGGCTCCTGACGCCCAACGTGTTCCTCGCCGAGGCCTTCGGGAAGCTGCTCTTCGTGGCCGGGGACCTGGCGGCTGCTGTCGTCGCCTACCGGGCCCTGCGGCGCCGGGGGGCCGCCGCCGGCCGCGCCTGTGGCTGCTGCGCCGCCGCCTGGCTCCTCAACCCCCTGCCCATGGCCGTGTCCAGCCGGGGCAACGCGGAGGCGCTGGTGGCGCTGCTGGTGCTCGCCACCCTGTACTGGGTGGAGGCGGGCAGCGTGGGCAAGGCCGCCGTGTGCTACGGGCTGGCCGTGCACATGAAAATCTATCCCCTGACCTACGCGCTGCCCATAGCGCTCCGCCTGCGCACCAGGCCGCGCCGCGGGGAAGGGGCGCTGGATGCGCCGGGTGACAAAACGACAGAGTTCACGTTTGTGGCGCGCCTCTGGCACCTTTTTGTAAAGATGCTGAACCGCGACGTGCTACTCTTTGGAACAGTTGCCGGATCAGTGCTAGCTGCCTTGACTGTGGCATTTTATCACCTCTATGGCTGGGAGTTTTTGGAGCATGCCTACCTGTATCACCTGACTAGGAGGGATATCCGTCATAACTTCTCTCCCTATTTCTACATGTTGTACTTGACAGCAGAGAGCAAATGGAGTTTTGCCCTTGGGCTTGCAGCTTTCCTTCCCCAGCTGCTTTTGCTCCTGGTTGTGTCTATAGCGTTCTACAGAGACCTTGCCTTCAGTTGTTTCCTACACACGGCTATTTTTGTGACTTTTAACAAAGTATGCACATCCCAGTACTTTGTCTGGTATCTCTGCCTTTTTCCCCTCGTAATGCCTAGTATTAAGATGTCCTGGCATCGGGGTGTGCTGCTTCTCTTTTTGTGGTTCATTGGACAAGGCCTGTGGCTTACTCCTGCGTACTTCTTAGAGTTCAAAGGATATAACACTTTCTTGTTTATATGGTTGGCAGGCTTGCTTTTCCTTTTAATTAATAGCCTCATAATTGTTCAGATTATTTCACATTATCAAAAAGAAGCACAAGTTGCCAAAAAACTGAAACAACAGTAATAAACTGACCAAAATCCATAAGCAGCCCTCCTGTCCTTGATAAGGCATCACATATCACCAGCACTTCATTTAACAAAAGTATATATAAGTTGTAGTAGAGCACATTGTGTGTAGATGTTACTGTTTCAGGGCTGTGAGAGCACTGATTGGCCTCAGTTTCCCTGAGCAGCCCCAGTGCTGCCCTGAGCAGTGTCAGCAGGTGTACCTGTCTCCTTGCAACTGCATTGCAACCCTCTTTCCAGCACTGCCTCCAGCTCTGTCCTCCCACTCCTGACTAGAATCCCTGGAAGTACCCTGGACCAGTTCATCACTTATCCATGCTTGAGGCTCTGATGAATGGGCTCTACCCATCTGCACTGTCTGTCTTCACCTGCCGTCTCCAGAGACAGTGGACTGTGCCCTGCTCTTTGATCCCTGTGCTGGGGCCTCCCTCAGTTCCTGCTCATACTCCCTCATGGAGTAGCCCTGCCACCTTTTTTCTCATTCCCAGTGTTCATCTGCTTGTTGAGCACTTTGGCCTTTGAATAACACAGAAGATTATAAAGGTGGAGTTTGATGATAAAGTTGGAGTTTGACAGTTTTGTACATTCCAGTAGGTCAGTGGGGTGTAGGCAAGGGAGTCGCTCAACATTTACAGTGGGGTTTATTTTTTCTTTTGTTTCCACAATAACATTTTAGCTATTGAGCTTTTTGTGGCCTGTACTTGGTCTTTCTGTCATTAACTTTTTGAGACTTTTAATTTATTTTAGAATTCAGATATGCCACTCTTTCACTTATTTTTGCATATTCTGTTCTGTTTGAATTTTTGAATAGATTTCTTCCCCTTGCCATGGAGGAGGATTTTCCCATATACCTGTCTTGGATCAGAGATGTATAAAGCTTAAATATTTGTTTCTTCCTGCCAGGTTCTAGAGAAAAAGAGGCCAGTGCCTTAAATTTCAGTTAATATATGGTTATTGTGGGTGTTAACAGTAACAAATGCGGAGTCAAAGTACAGTTAGAATGGCACCTGTGTCCCAAAAGCACTAGAATGTATACCAAAAGAGTAATTGGAAATGTTTCTCAATGGTTCTGTTTCTCTGCTATTAAAAATAAATAAAAAAATTAAAGGAGTTGAGTTGAGGAAATTGAGCAGTTGCCAGAAGAAAAGGGAAGTTTTAAAATAGGAAGCTCAACAACTTGTCAAAACACATTTATTCTCATAGGACACACAGGAAGATCTGGAATTGAGTGCCAGATGATAGTGAGGGGAGAGCAGAGCCATTTTGGAATCAATACTCTCAAGAACATCCTGTAAGAGATGGACACAGCTTTTGACAGAGATAGCAACTGACAACGTATTTCAGTAAAGTCTAGTTTAAATAGGCATATGCCAAATAGAAGAATTTTCATATTTGCCTCTCCTTTTAGTTACATCCAATGCAAAAGTGAAACCCCTAGTGTGTAACACAGAGCAGGGCTTCGAGGCAAAATAGCTTCAACCACTTGGTGGAATTCCTGGTGATGTCACTGGGAAGGGGTACGGCCAAGTGGATTTGCCATGCTGCCTCTGAACCCTGGTGTCTCCTGAGGCAGCCCTCTTCCTCAGGACTGCAGTGACTTCTAGCTACCTCACGTACAGGATTTCCTTTCCTGGTTGTAGTGTTACCTGGCGAGATGGAATGAACAGAATTTTGATCTGTGAACTTCTCCCATTGCTTCTCAGCCCCACTGAGGTGGTTACAAGAAAGGAGAGGAAACCCCTGAGCCCCCACAGCCTAGTGCCAAAGGGCATGTTATCACTAGTGTGACCATGTCCCTATACCACTCTGGCCCAATTTACACATTCTGATGTGTTAGAAGGATGATTTCCCTGTGATTTCCATGGTCAGAGTATTGGGGGGTGTTTTTGCTTCCCCATGGGAAAGCTTTTCTCTGCCATCTGCCTTCTCACTTGCCTTCAAAGAGTGAAAATCCTGACAGCCTCTTTGTAAATCCAGAAACTGGATAAGGCAGTGGATTCTTTTGACTGTCTTGGGTTTTTGGGGGCAGATGTGGCACTGATTTCCTTCTTCATCTGGGATAAAGAAAGTTTTCTAGCAGCAGCTTGTCTACATCTTCCACTAGAGGTGTATCAGTGAAAAAACAGGTGGCATAAGCCACTTGCACACAGTTTTATATTAATCAGCAAGACATTTTGTGTGTGCTATGAGTGTATGAAGCAAAATCATCCCATATGGCTTTATTCTCCAAGGCAGAGTTGGATATACCCGGCTTCAGCAGAATGCTGAAGAGGCTCTTCTGTGCAATACTTCTGCTCACACCATCCTGATGTCCAGGCAATGGCTCATTTTCCTTTACAGCTGATCTTCCATTATCTGTTACACATTTTTCTGTTGCGAAAAGCATTTTCTTCCCGCAGAGCAATGTTCTGTATCACTTTAACAGACCTACTTACGCTGTTTGCAGACATTTCCACACCTCTATTTTTCCCTTCCTGTTGACAAAGAAAGCAAATGCAAGGCAAAAGGCATTTCTAACCTCAAAAACCTTGCACAAAAACCAGCATTTTAAATTACTCCATGACAGAATTGTAATTTTTTTAGGTAAGAAGTAATTTCCGTATGAAAAATACATTCTTTACCTGTTAATAGCTAAATCATTTTGAAACAGCAAAATTTTCAGCAATTCTGCATCATTTTTCAGAATACAAATTCTGAAGCAGCAACAGGGACTGAAGGGTACCTTCCCTTTGCAGGTCAGTACCAGTCCTGCAGTGATGATTTGAGAAAGTCATGCATAAGCAAGTTATAAAAAGGGTTTTAAAAAAAACTAGATTTACAGTCATCATTTTAATAATCCAGCATGAATCCCTCTTTTTACAGTTGTTTTCTAAATCACCCAAATGTGTTTGTGATTCAGAAGTAATTCAAGTGACTCATAAAAAGCTGGATAAGAGAAATAAACTGAAGGAGACAAACAAAAAGATATTTGAGAGTTTAGATCTTGCAAATTGCTTTTTAAAAAATGATTCCGTTGTTAAATGGAATTGAATAACTTTATTCATTGAAAAAAAGGATTAAAATAATGGAGCACCAAATAAGTTATAGTTCTTGAACAAGTTATGGTGAATAGTTATAATGCCCTTAAAATGTACCAAATTAATTTCCTATGGAACATTTATTGCTTTTGATGCTGTTCAGATTATTTTGCTTAATAATAACTTTGTGTCCATTTATCCTCTGGTAATTTGGAACTGAAGTGTCTGAATGTTAGTGTTCCTTCCTTATCATGGGTTGCAAAACTGTAATGCCAACTACTTTGCTTTTAAAAGGTTGAAATGCCCATTGAAATGTGTCTCATTTGCAGAAATTTTTCACATTGCACTGAAACCAGCCCTTAAGCACAAAATACAAGAGGTGAAAGAGAAAGGGAAAAAGAGAATCAAGAAACGTAACGGTTTTGCCTTGATTTTTACTGTAGCCTATTGTCCAAAGACTCACGACTGGATTCTCAGGTGACTTCAGGCAAAGCTCAGCATTTAACAATGATTTGCCCTAAAGTTTATAAATGCAATTATTAAAAAAGCAGGGTAAGCCAAAATATAATAATAAATATTTCATTCAGTTTTAGCGTGAGGGTGCTGAATTACCATCTATGGTACAATGTTCTTTGTCCTTATTAAGTAAGTTTTTTTGTGTGTGTTACTTGCATTGTACTGACTCCTGTAATAGTAAAGAAAGCAATTAGGTGTGCTAAACTGAGCTCATGAGTTATATTCTTCACAGAAACCATGAGGCTTTTACATTTAACAGCAAGGGGAAACTCCAACGTTTTTCATAATGTATAGAGAAAGTAAATATTAAAAGAGAGTAAATTATGAGCAAATGGTTTATTTTTTTTTTATCTGAGAAGAATGAGTCATCTACTTCAAAAGGGCTGCAGAAATACATAGCGAACACAGGGAACCTCAAAATATATGAGGTATTCCTCATATATTTGCCAAAGACAGCTGCAGAATGCGTGTCCTAGTGATAGCAGCTTTGTGGAATAGGATTACCCTGAATTTAGGACAAACCCTTTACTCAGACTGAAACCCTATCACTCAAGCAATTTTCTTGCTTAAGAGCATATTTATGTGCACTGTACTCACAAGCCCAAATGTTTACCTGCACATACAGAGGCAAAAAGAAAAATCCCAGTCAATACACCTTTGAATAACATTTTTCAGAGCTACCCTCTGTAAAATAGGTTCCTTAGGTATTTCTTCTATTTAGCACTCAGACTCTCCAGTGACTCTAAAAATGAATTACATAAATTTTGATGCATATGGAAAATAAAATCATATGCTGCAGGGATCTTGAGGTGTAATAGACACAATAAAGAACCAACTAATTAAGTATTTGGAGGTGCATGTTCCACTGGTATCCTAATGTTCTTCATTATAAAAATCTGCCCTAGTCACATTTGTGTAGGAGACTTGTTTCAGTCTTTATGCATGATGAATGAGGTCAGAGACCTACATATTGTGCTAGTGAAAGTATCAGAAAGATAAAAATTTCTCTTGATGCAGTACCATTGTTTTGAGGTTCTTCTAAATTTCTTTTAAGAGATGAATAAATCGATGCAATAAATTCATGCGACTGTTGCATGCCTTTTTAATAGCTGGAATGTCTCTTTTTCTTTAATATGGTGAAGAAGACCAAAATTTGTCTTTTTTTAATGATGTAAGTTGATAGTACTTTGAGCAGAATTCCTTATAACCCCTTTCTGGTACATGCTGAGAGAGGTAGGGGCTCCTGCAGAAGAGGTCGCTTACTGGGCTGCAGTCTTACTTCATGTGTAGATAAAACTTTAGCTGCAGTCTCCTATTATTCTTCGAGCTTAACTTTCAGACATTAATGCTCTCTTCAGATAAAACATTTCGTAGCTTGCACATAAAGAAATTACACATAAGAGATCCTCCCTATTTTTCATGGAAATTGGTGGGGAAGCCAGCTAGAACATCTGTGGGAGAAACGTTGAAAAGAAATGTCTGTATCTGATTAGCTACAAAGACAACTTCAGCCTTGGAAATCAGCTGAAATGCAGGCAAATTGAGCAGTAAACCCATACTGTGAAATTCCCATTATTTATATGAAGGGTATTCGATCAAAAGTACTTTCCCATTTTACTGGAGGAAAAATGAGGTCTTGATAGTGATTGTCAGGGTGGATGGATATAACTTTCCTTCCTTTACATTATCATAGGGTCTATAGAATGCTATAAGCTACAGTAGCCCTTGTGGAGTTGTACAGGTGTGACTTGCATAAGCTATTATTAGGCAATATTGTTGCTGTAGCAAGAGGTTATTAGTCAGCAGTTACTCTGAAACTGCTTTTCGAAGGTTAACTCAAGTAAAATCTGATTCCTGCTTCACAAGTCAGCAGCTGTGTTAATTGAGATGGTACTGTTTTGACAGTAATTTTCCAAGGAGGACTGCACTCTGTGGCCCATATGCTTCCACTCTCTGCAAAAGAACATTAATTCAAATCCCCTGGTGATCTGACAGTCAACATTTTTTTAATCTATCCCATGTCCCTCCTACCAATCCAATAGATTGAATTAGCCAGGAAGCAGGCTTAGAAAACGAAGTGGAGAACAAAGTGTGATTATCCTCCCCTTATCTTCCACCCCGCATAGTGTGAATATGTTGAATAATTAAGATTACCTATTGGAAGAACAGAGTCCCATTTGAGCTAGGTGTTAGAGTACTTTGTTAATATGAAGTATTTTACCCAAATGCATCCAAGAGAAAATTGACTGGTTGGGCTACATGGACTTTTGTCAAATGATAATAAAGCTACTGATGGTTTATGTCAGCTTCAATGTTAGCACAATTTTGTCATATCTTTCTGAGATATATACATATATATGTGTGGGTGTGTAAAACAGAGTAACTAAAATTAGCAATGCTTGTAAATTCTAGTTTCAAGCTTTCCTTACTCGAAGACTTCGGAGGACACATACAGCCATATACTCACTAAAAGAGAACAAATGCTGTATCAGAGAGAATTAATAATTAATTAATAATTATGTTGTTCCCACAGCTGACACCTTCGTGAAGAAAGTAGCACTTTTTTTTATACACAGTCTGGAAATTCACATGAATAACAAGTACTTCACCTTAAAACTGCCAGATGTATTTGAAAATAGATTTTAATTACCATTAGCACTTCCAAGTTTAGTGCTGGCATCAGCCAGCTTGTTAATTCCAGCAGTACAGGAACGGAAGTCATGACCAATTTTCCTTCATGCTCAAATAAACTGGCTGATTAAGTATATGAAAGTTTGTTGTTCAAAGTGAACCAAATGTTGTTTGTTCACTGGAAAGAAACACTGCATGGCCAGGACCAAAATTTACATGTGCAGGATGGAGCAAAGTGATGAAGAAACAAGGGCAAAAAATGAGGCTCCTGAGACCTTGACTGTTGTCTTTCCTCTGCCACTAATTCATCATTAAGAAGTGATTGCAGCTTGCTGAGCTGTTTGCCTTTGCCAGTTGTGATGGCTTATTACATTGAATTGACACCTTATTTGAGCCACGATGTCTCCTAATCTATTTCTGTAACACACTGCCATAAGTGATTGCAGTCTTGTTTGAAACAATTGTAAGTCTGACTGGCAGTAAACTGTAAACACTTCACTAAAGACATTTTGATTACAAAATATTCTTTTTTTTTTTCATATATTTAAACATTTTTTGTGGGATATGTTAGGCTCTCATGTGCATTCCAGCACTGCATTTTTAGGAGAGGGTGAATTACTGTTGAAGCTAAATGAAAATCTGGAAGCAGATAATAGAATTCATGGTAAAAAGCTAGACAATTTAGGAAAATAATTTAGAAAAATTATAGTGAGCTGATACCATAATTAAATAAGATTTTATTATTACTGGTCTGCTTAGATTGCATAGGAAATTTATATTGAAAACGTATTGGGAAAATGAAACAGCAGACAACTCTGCAGCTGGTATAAATAGCTACCTCAGATGTGACAGATAATGGCTCAGGAACTGTTTCTGTATATTCGTAAAAGAGTATGCTGTTATCCAAGAAAAAAGTTACTAGTTGTGCAGCACTATGAAGGCAAATTACAGTTCTGCATTCATATACAGGTGAAACAATTTCTTAACCTGGATCTTTCTCCAAAGCTTTTGTTAAAAGAGGCACATGCTACCAAATTGAAATCTGGACCAGATGTGCTGTGCCAGAAGCAGTTACAGGGAGCTCTGCATTTGCCTCAGCCTTGTAGGCTTCCTGAATAAGTGCTTGCTGAGTGCTGGAGGCCATATCAGTGGTGGGAAGGCACAAATGCAAATTGCCCCATAGCGTGCCCAGAACTAATTTCTCTGCAGTTCTTAAGGTACCCAGATGTTGCCTTAATCTATAGTATATCATTGTATATATGTCCTCATAAATCTATGCATATCTTAAAGAGATATATATACCATATATAACCATATATATCCTCATCTGTAATCCTGCAGGAGCAAATTCAGGGGCTTCATGCCCACCCTGACTGGATAAGCATCTGCTAAGGATATAGGAAGAGGCCCCTTTTGGTTTACAGGGACATGTCAGTCAGGCCTGAGATTGGAGGGGTTGATTTGTGTGGATTGAACTCTGGAAGGAAGGGGTGAAGTTCTTAGGTCTCCCCAAAAGATAACTTGGCCTCTGCAGATTAATTACCAATAAATCTTCTCCTAATGTTGGAGACACAGGACACTGAGGGTGCTAAGTTTCAGGGCTGTGGAACAACTGCAAATACATAGAAAAATATGTCAGGGGCTATTAAATACTAAAACCATGTTCTCTGATCTTGGGAATTCAACAAGCTGCAACTCATGGTGAACTAGGGAAATATTTCTAGGCAAATCTCACCTCTGTCTGGTTTTCCTCTGCATCTGTTGCTGACCACATTGAGAGAAGTATACTGGTCTGATCCATGATGGTTGTTCATAAATTCTTAACCACACGAGTGTCCCCAGCAGAGCACTCCCATCACCAAATGTGCTCCATTACTTGGCTGGGCCCTTTATCTGACACACGAAGCTGTGTGTCAGATAAATCCTCAGTTCTGGGCCTGGGTATCTGCTTGCTCTTCCAGAGCAGATGCTACCAGAGTGTGCCAGGAAACCACAACTGCATCTTGTGTCACTGGCATTTCACAGATGACAGCTAGCAGCTAGTAACAGAGTGATAGGTGAGAAGGGGAGAAAGGGAAATCAAAGTTGACAGAACAGATCTGTGTGATCAAAAAGAGGTGTTTTTAGCTGGCCATGTAATTAAAATACAGGTAGATTGAGACAGCTTAATAGATCAGGTTAATTCAAGCACACCAAACCTCTGGAGCCTGGCTGCCTTTTCTCCCAAAAGGAAACCACAGCTTTTATGGGACTTCACATGTTTTCAATGTGGAGAAAAATGAGTCAGGGAGTGTGAGGGAGAAACAGATAAATTGGTACAACTCCAGTTACCTGTACTAATGATGACTTGTGTAATTGCAAAATAATATTAAGATCCAGCCCTTAGCTGAAATTGTCTTCTGTTTCAACAATAGTTTACCTTTACTCTGGAATGGTATGTACTGCTGTCTAGGATGATTAGCTTAGCCTGTAGTTCTGGCTGAAGAAAATAAGTGATGTTCTGTCAGAAAGTAAACCCTTTCAACAGACTACTGCAGTTGACAAGGCATACAGTTAAAGAGTTTGGCAGATTTGCCATCTAAAACATGATTTAAGTAAAGAGGCAGAGGCAGCATTCCAAGCATAGTCAGTGATGCCTGGCCTCGTCTGACCCATGCTGAGAAATTGTTTTATCTCAGGAATTCAAGCCAGGCTGCAAACAGCTGTTGTGCTGGAGAGACTGGAGGTCTGGCCACACCTGGGCTTGTGGCAGCTGTCTTTGGTAGGTCCACGCTCCTCAGAGACATTTCCTCCACGTATTGTCCACGTGCCTTGTTGCACTCCTTCCCTCTGTCTAACCTCAGCATGGCATCTGCTGGCTCAGCGGGAAAGCAGCAGTCACATTTTAACTTCCTGCTCCCCATCACTCCCGTGTGAGAGCAGCAAAGCATGCCATTGAAATGTGACTTTGGACAAAAGGAATTTGCTTGTGTTCCCAGTGTTTTGAATGTAAGAGTTAAAAGAAACTTCACTCCATGTGGAATAGCTCAGAACTGCTCATATATTACCTGCAGTGACCACAGCCACTAAGGCAAATCTTCACTGTGACACCACTCCCATCTAAGTCCTGTGTCTTACATCCAACAACTCCATGTGGATGTGATCCTGAGGTCTTTGAACCTGGCAGCTAATGTTAACCCAATGCAAAAGAGTGCCCTCTGTTTCTCTGTCGTGTTGGTTCTGATTTTACAGTGATCCCTTGACAATTCAAAGAAAGCTGTTGAACACTTCCTTGCAATCTGGAATAGATTACTGTTGGGAAAGTTTCTGCTTTTGTCTAAACCAGATTTGTTTGTTTAATTATTCTCACACTAGCACATTTTCTGTCATTTGCCTGCAGGCAGGCTATCTCTTGACGGAGCATGGGTGCCACACTTGACTCTTTCGTCACAATGGGAGCAGAGATTGTTCTGCGTTTCTCAGAGTCGCCTCGACGTGTTTTTCACATTGAGGTTAGAAGCCCAGCAAGAGACACCAAAGGTAAACAGTGTTGCCACAAGATGTTTGGAAATCCCTTCTTTAAAGTCACTAGTTAAGGCTGAGATTTGCTGCACTGTTTTCTCCTTGCTTCACACTCACGTACTTTTGTCTTTGCCTATGCCTATGCAGAAAGAGAAGTGCAGTTTTCTTACAGATGCATCACAGACAATTTACAGTTCATGCAAAAATATATTTTTGTTACAATTCATCAAGGCTAAAACCATGTTAATTTAGCAGTCTGGAAAATTACAATTTGATCTTTAGTGTTGATTAGTAGCTGGCATTCTGTCTAAATAGGAGGTGTCAGCTGGGGACTTAGCTGCTTGAAATTTGAGCATTACTTGGACCTAAATTAAAGTGTATTTTCAAAAACTGACACAATTGCTAAAACTAACACAATTACTTCTCATCAAGCTAAGGTGCTAGAATTATTTCCAGTGCCCTGACTGCAGGGCAAATCAAAACACTTTACAAAGGAGTCATGACGCATTAGTCACTAAACCTTCAGAGTGTTTAGCAGCATAAAGGTCAAATATATTCATGAGAACATATAATCTTATGTGTGTCTGGTGAATGAATAAGAAAAAGGTACCTGTTAGAAAAGAGGAGGATCAGAATATTGAAAAAAAATATGACACACTTTTACATGGGTGTTACAGATGTTATTCCAATGACAGATGTCTGCAAAGCATGACTCATGAAAACTAAAGGATATACTTCAGCCATCAGAATTTAAATAGGTACTATGCTGCCATATGGCATAGCTGTTTCCAAGCAAATGCAAGGTTTTTTTACTTTTCTGGGAGATCAGATGGCAAAGAGGTTGGTATCTAGAAGCTGTCACACCTAGATCATCAGTATCAGTCAGTTGCATGGGACAGCAGGTAATTTTAATCTGGTAGCTTTTCAGTAGTTTATACAAATAATGTGTGCATTTATTTCCCAAACAAACACAAAAATATATAGTAAGATCCTTGTGATAAATTAAACATGTTTCTGTGCAGTATTGACAAGTCACAATTTGATGCACCAGAAATATGAACGACCCCTTTTCACAAGAAGTGATCCTTCTATCTGCAGGGACTTACCAGTAACATGTGTAATGTGCAAACCTTCCTGAGACCTGTGAGAACCCAGACTGTGCACCAAACACCTTCCAAAAGTATTGCAGCCACTAAAATGCCTTTTATGTTTCTAGAGCAGATAAGAAAGAATTGATAGCAACATAGGTTATCACCCAAAAGAGATGATAAATGCTGTATTTGTGGTTTGTCTCCTATTAAAGGCTGCAGAACAAGCTACCATGAACAGAAATTCCATGACAAGGTGAGAGCAGACCTCAGTGAAGTTGTTAAAGCATGCCATCATTTGTAATTTAGTTCAGAGCAGTAGGAAAGTGAGCTCCCCCAGCTGTCCCCACTCTGCTGTGTGCTGGTATGCATCACAGGGTGCAAATACATTGGAGCTGTGTCCCGGTGTGAAGGGGAACTTCTTTCTCCCAGTAGCAGGAACATGGCAGTTCAATATAGACCAATTGCACCTGGGTCAAGCAAATTCCAATGGTTACATTTTGACAAATTTGTGTTTCCAGTTGAATATCTATTACCAGAAAAATTAAGCAGAAAATATGGCAGAGCCTTGAGATTTTCATCAATTTAAAAAAACAAAACAAAACAAAAAATATGAAATCGATAGTAGACACAGTCATTCTGACAATCATCAGTCAAAAATCTCAATTCCTTATTTTCCTTCTTGAAACGAAGCGTGTTTTGTGATGTTTCCTTTTCAGTTTTGGATTAGGCTTTCCTGGTTAGTCCACTTGACATGAGCAAAAATTGTGCAAGAAAAAAAGGAAGAAAAACATCCAACACAGAAAAGCAAACAACCTTTTTTAAAGGTCTTTTTTTTTTTTCTGGTCTAAAACAAAAACATCTGATACAATCTGCTTCTGACAATCTTCTGACAAGCTGCTACATGTCCTTTCATTTAATTTAATTGCATAGTTACTTCTTCTTAATATATTGGAGAAGTTTCATGACTTCCTATTTGGGTGTTCTACCCAAAATGCATACAGATAGTAAATAGTAGTTTGTCACAAGAACTGGGGATGGAGCAACATTTTATTAGTTCCTAACTGCCCTTTCTGATTGCAATGGAACAGTGGTCATGTCACTGCTTCTGTTGCCAGTTGGCCACAGAACTACAAAAGCTAACAAGGGATAGAGGTTCCCATCTGAAAAAGCACATTGAATACATTGTTATTGCCAGAATAAATTTGATTACAACTATTATACTACTAACCAGAATACAGAGAAAAATAAACAAACCTGTGATATGGCAAACCCATCATTTGAGCCTCTTTACCCAGCAGCCATTTAGAAGGAAAAATGGTAATCAAGTGTATCTAAGGATTTCTAGCAATTCCTTGTTTTCACTTTTATTTTTACTTCATCCACTACAATGTATTCTTATTCGTTCTAAAAGGTCCTTCATCTTTTCAGTTTTGTTGTGTTCCCATTATATCCCTTAATTTGATTTTCAGATGGTCTATTTATAAGTTTAATCAAACACACACAAATAGTGTAGGTAATGCTGTTGAACTTCATTAAAAAACTGCAGGAAATTATAATAGCATCATAGTGCACCAGAGTGGAAAGACATTCACTGCTGCTCTGTATTGCTGCTTTTCTGAAAACATACTTATTATCCACAAGTACATCCTAAAATATCATATCTCTTAATTGTATATGGGTTTATGTCACCCTGGCAATTAACCTGTTTACATCTTTAAATTCAACCTTGTACTTGGACTAAGCTCTGCATCTAAATTAATCATCTTTAGGCCTCAGCAACCACTCTGCTTCCCTTAGATCACGTATTGCAAAACTTCTTCGATAATACCTGCAGAATTTCATCCAAGAATTGTTCAATAGTCTGAATTGTGGCTAAAAGATATAATACTTGTAAAAATATTTTTCTGGCCTTACAAAGCCATTTAATACACTGCAATAAATATTTGGTGTATTTACCATATAGCCAATCAATGAAAGCCTCATATTCTAATCTTTTGATGTAGATATTCTGTAGAAAGTAGAAATACTCTTCAACATGTTGGACACAAATGACGGGTCACATCATGAGAGGGACCCCTGCCTTCTCCCTTTCATTTGCTTGGAAAGGAGTCAGGTCCAGCTGTGGACAAGATCTCTGTCTGTGGAACAAAGTCTGAGGGCACAAATGTCTCAGTTTTCTCTGCTTGCACTCAAGGCTGCTGTGCACAGAATGGGCACACAGTGCATTGAAACAAATAGCTGATGTCTGAAACATTGCAAGACAATTGAGCCAAGCTGAGCAACGTCACAGCCATTTCCACACAATTCTTCTCTGGAAAATTCAAACCTCTTCTTCAATACAGAAAAAATCAGCTTTCCTTGATGGGCAAAGAAAAACCTTTACCTAAAGAATTCTTTGTAATGAGAACCTAAAGAATTCTTTGTAATGAGAAACAGGATAGTCTCAAACTACAGCCCAATCTGTCCATTGCATGAGGATCGTATCTGTCTGTGAATGACCAAATTATATTTGTGCAGGACTGTTGTACCTGTAAGGCACAGCAGTTTTACAGGTGTCCTAACAGCCCTTCTGGGCTTGTTTCAATCAAGGCAGCAAAGTTCAGATGCTGCTGCAATTCCCATGGCTTCGTCTTTACACCTGCACTAAGGGATATTTTTTTCTCCATTTCCCACGTAGGTCAAGTCAAGAGACAGCAGAAATCTTAACTGCAACAAACTCAGCTTTCTGGTCACCTGAGGAGCTGAAACCCCACGAGTGGGCAGAGCAAACAAACGTGATGCAACTGCAGCAGCTCTGGCAAAAGAGATGGTGTTGGGGCAAAGGTGAAGCTGTCAGGTCAACCGGGACTTGAAAGGTCATGAAAGCTACAAATCTGCTGAGCATCACTGGCAGCTATTTTAACTGAACAAGCCAAGCAGAGAATTGGGGGCTATTTATAACACAGCCCAGTGCAAATTGGGTGACACTGACCAGAGTGATTCATGCAGCCCTGGAGTTTTGTCACCTACAGCCCAGGAGCCTGGGAAGACTCCAAAACTCTTTATGTTTGCACCAATATTAGGGGCCACTTCTGTGTTAAATATGCAGAAACCACAATATTGCTTTTCTCTAAATTGGAACTTTGCCCCTCAAATACTGATTTTTTAAGAGTGACCACCAAATTCTGTCTCTTTCTTCATGAGACATAATAGGGATAAGACTGCTGAGCGACTGACTGTCTTTCCTGGCTCTGTCCAATTAAAATCTCATTTGCAGTACTTTTATTTTTTCCCACTTATTGGAGGGTATTAAAGTGTTCAAGTGAAATATTAGAAGAGAAATCAGAACATACCTTTCAGTGAACAGTACAGATGCATTATTCATTCAAATTTATCAAATTAGGCAATGAAATTACAATCTCTTCCAGAAATTAAATATATAGTCAAGAGTGTTTGTAAATTAGCAACCATTCGTCCTTATTGTTCAGTGCACTGTGCAATGTTCTGCATAAAATTAGAAGACTTGTCTTTCAAAGAGATCCAACCATTTGATTTACTTTATAAAATGGCCTAAAGGAAACAAATTTTATAATGCTTTGCCATAATTTTTGATTCAATCAAGGGGAAAAGCATTATTTTTGGAGTATATAATATATATTTCATATATTTCTACTGCTCTGGTTGGGTCTGACAAGAAAAGATCTCTATAAATCAACAATACAAGAGCGACATTTCGAAACAGCAAATCTGAAAGAGAAATATGTTGCTGTTCTGTGAAGGAGATATACTAGCTGCCAGCTCCTACAAAAACTGGAAAGTTGCCACTCCACAAGCTTGGTATCATACCAGCATTGAAACAACTTTATTGCTGTTAGAAAGAGCACTGAAAGTGTCTCTTCTGTCTGTACTTAACTGTGTGCAAGTTACCATGGCACACTGATCTCGAGACCCTTTAGAAATACAATGGCAACCATGAGACCACACTGATCTCTTGAGACCCTTTAGAAATACAAAACAGATATCGGAGGTAAAAGCTGAAAGAAATTAACAAATCATACCAGTGAAGCTTCCCAGAAATAAATTAGGAAGGCAGTCCTGACCCAAGTAGCAAAATTTCCATAATGAACAGGCTGCTTGAGTCTTTGTATGCCCATGCCTTAATCTGACATGGGAATAAGTCTCCTTTTGAGTTAACTGTGCATTCAAACTACAAAAGATAGTTACAGCTTCGTCATGATGCAGTGGTCTTCTCAAATTGAACAATATCCTTTGAGCATTTGGGAAATATCTGATTCATAATTATCATATTAGACTTCTTTATGTTAAGTGCATGAAAAACTCAACTCCAAATTAAAGATGTCCATGTACAGCAAAATTAAACAGGCAGTAAAATAATCTCCTTCACTACTATCCCACTCCCTTTTTCTCTTCCCCATGGTGCTTGAGAAAATGACTCAAAGCCAAATATTTCTGTGGGCTTTGCTGGTGATCAGACTGTTCCTATCTAAGAATCCAAACTTGACAGCTGCTTTTGGTGCCATCCCTTCATTTGCTCTCTTGGCAATCTGCTCTGCCTTGTAACATCCTGTGGAAGAAAGGGGGAAGGAAATGAGGAATTACTCATGACTGTGGGCTAGAAAAGCAATAGCAATCATGAAGTGCTTTTGCGTGATCGATCTATTAGACACTTCTGTTAGCAGATTTCACTTATGGAAAGTCTGCCTGGGTCAGAACTTCTCCCAGCCCATCTTGGGAAACTCTTCTGAAAGCAAAAAGGATGCAGAGATGTAATTCTTCTCAGAGAGTACCCCTTTCTTTCTTGACTGTGAGTGGTTTTCAATACGTCTCAGTCCTCATACTACTGAAGTGTTTGTTGAAAAATAATCTTACACTGAGGTTACACAGATCTTGTTCACCACATTTTCATTCTCACTGGCATCGGCCAGAATGTGATAATTCTGTTTGATGACAAATGCAGAGATTTTGATTCTAGAGTGAAACCAAAAGAAGATATATGTCTCAAGATATGTTTGGAGTGTAGTGGGGGAGCAGGAAGAAAGGCAAGATAGTGAGAGTGATCATTAGTGTTGTCTGAGTATAGTCATCGATGTTGAAACCAGAGTAGTCTCTTGGATATCAGATTCAGGATTCAGATTTAAAAAAAAATACCTTGGCTCTGTCATACGGAGGGGAAAAAGGGAGGGAAGAAAAAAGCATGCCTGCTCCAACTATAGAAACTGATTGCATCCTGTCTCCTACTGCTCCCAGCCTCATACTAACCTCTCAGACTCCTGCCCTCCCCTGTGAAATCTCCTCAAAAGATTTTGTTGAAAGGCTCCGTATAATTTCTTGTTGTTCTTGATGTAATTTCTTCTATGCCATATCCTGATCTGGCACTGGGATGGGTGGTGCCAGGTCATTTCTTTGTCATCAGGGGGACACAGTCTTATAAAATCTCATGCCAATATCATATTGCCTATTTTTAGCTCTGCTATATAAGAAAAACACAGAAGAGTTGGTGCTGTCACTTCTGTGAGATTCATGCATGGTCACCAGTTTAACAACTTTATTTTTACCTACCCAGAGGATCACATGAAATCATCATGATAAAATCATTTTTCCTTCCTGTCTTACTTAGCTGTGAGATCTCTGTGCTGCAAGAGATGCAAGAGCAGGAGCGGAAAGGAGAGAGGGAAAGGGAGGACAGGTGTGTGCAAAGGACAAAGTTTCATGGACACTGCTCTACAAAGTACTCCTAATCCTCAGCTGTCCAGGTGCCCTCCCACCTGGACATGCCCAATTTCCTCTTTCATGGAGGCTGCCATGGCTTTGTTTGGTACACTGGCAATGTAAAGGGCCTTTGAGGTGTGTCTTAGTATAAATGAAACCCTTTAAGACCCCTCTACACTGTATAAAAGAGCTTAAGTGTAAATTAGAAACTGATGTAACTGTTTTCAAACAGATACTGTATCACCTGCAGTAATGGCATGTGAAAAATCCTTGCACTTATTTTTATTACTTAGATTCAAAATAGTAGAAAAATGATAAAATTATAAAAGTGAGGAGGTTATGTTTCTTTAATGGTTAATAATTTACGGAATGATGAGTTTACTGTGATTCAAGGAAGCTTCTTGCTGATAAGACTTCAGGCTACCTATCTTTGTGCTCTCCAGACCTTTTTTTAATTAATGTGAGGTCCACTTCTAAGCAAGGTTCTTTGCTGTAGGCACAAATTCTTCTGGAAATGAAAGTACTTCATTTCCTGGATGAGATGATAAGCCAGATAATGCTACAAAGGAGCCATCCAGTCCTGGACCTATATAGCCTCTGCCACATGAACTCAGGACTTACTCTCCATCCCTAGCAGCGTCACCATCCCTTCCTCATGCATCCCCAGAATAACAGCCTAGCAAAGCTGCCTGTTCCTCTGAGGAATAGCCACAACTCCCCAGCAGTGTGGCCTCATAATCATTCCCCTGCTGGGATGTTCAGCAGTATGGTGCTGCTGCCCCTGTGGCATTTCTGAGCACGTTTGTCTGTGTGCTGACCTTGGTAATGTTTCTGTGGATGCTTCTGGCATGGTGCTGCACCCCACCAGAAAGGGGCTGTCCTCACTGAGGTATTTTATGAAAATTGTCTTGAGTTGTTAGTCTGACTCCATTCCTGTTTAGTGATAAAGCTTAGGTACTTTCCAGGACAGAAAGATACTTTTTAAAAAAGTATCTCTAGCTTTTTATTCATGTCAAGTGGCTGTGCGTTTACCCAGCTCAAAGACAGCTAACTGCTGTCAGCATTTTGGTTTAGATGTTTTGCTTTGGTTCAGATGTATCCTACCTTTTTTCCCTCAGAGTCTGCCTTTTATTCTTCTCATCTAGTATTGTGGTCTTCCAGTGCATGCAAATAAAATTCCAAATAAAAGTAATTGGGGTTCCAACCAATGCTTTTTCAGAGTAATCTGAAAACTCCTGAAAATTTCTGAAGATTTTGTTCTAAAACCTCTCTGCATTTTTACCAAATTAGCTTACTTTGCAATGTCTTTACAGGCTTTGTCTGTCACCAAATCCTTCTGCTGATCTGGTTCAGCAGCTCTGACCTCAAAATGTTGTACTTGACTTGAGATTCATGAGCTCTACGTACAAATCAAACAGTCAGACATACAGCACCTTCCCCAGTAATCTAAATAGCTGTAAAAACTGGAAATGGTTTTACACCCACACAGTTCCACTGAATATTCTTAGCTCACCCTGTATCCTCGATAGAAGTGGGTTTGAGGCCAACAGCTGGAATCAGTGTGGTAATCCAGGAGATTTTAAAATTCTATTTCTCAAGTAAAAGCAAGTCCAATCAGCTCCTTAATTCCTAAACTGCTTTTGAGAACTGGCTTGGGGTCTCCCAAGCCATCTGTTGGGCAGCTCCTCTGGTTCCCAATGTGCATCACTGTCTAGAGATCTCAATCTGTTTCAGAGACTGTGCTGGAAAAAGCTTATACACGGTAGTCCTCTGTCTTGTCTGATGTAGGAGGCCAGATGCAGGTAGGAAAGTAAACATCCTTTCTGAGCCAACCGAACTAGAGATGTCTATCAGTTTAATTGCTGAAATACATATTTGTTTTAGAAGGAGATTAATGAGGTCATTTTTATTGACCTCATAGAATGGATCCCAAGCTATTTTGTTGCATAGTGAAATTTTTGTGTGGTTCCCAGTTTCCAGCCATGACATCTTGAGGGGTGTACTTTTTAAATCAAGGATGACAGACATCCAGTAGAATGATCTAATTAATTTCTTTTCTTGGAACAAGTAATTTTTATTGATTGATCTCCACTGGTACCCAGAGGTGTCTGATGAAACTTATGTAGTAGCCACTTTTTTATTATACTTGCCATGAAAACCTTTCCATTTGGATGTTCTCCCAGTCACAGAAAGGAAGTTATAGAATAAGTTACAGGAACGTGTGTGTGAATTTTCTAGTTTGCCCTAGGGACAAACAAAACCTTCTTTCTGCCACTGTTTTTTCTGCCAGTTTTTTAACTTTTATATTGTTTTTCACCTAAATGACTGCAGTGAGTTCAGGGCAGTACACGTAATCCAAAAGCAAACATTATTTTGTCTACTAATACATCTACTCACATCTTTCCTGACAGAATAAGGTTAGCTTGCTCCCACTGATCCTAGTTACTTTATTTTGCTCATCCTTGCACTTAGTAGCTGCTGAATATTCTGCCTGGCATTTTGATTCCCTAACACTGAACCAGAAAAGAAAGAGGAAGGCAGGATTAAGGGAGGAGGGCACAGATTCTCAGTTGCGTCAATGTTTTTGGAGGAAAGCAGCAAGTAAGCCTCCTGACTTAGGTGCTGGTGGCTTTTATGCACACTGGTTCAGGGATCCCAGAACAGCTGAATTAAGGGAGAAATCTGAAGATGTTTCCAAATAACATTGTCTTTCTTGCCCTTTCATGATCTCACCCTTCTGTCAATACAGTACTGGGGAGTGTAATGTTTCTGTGCTGGAGCTGCAAGGTACCCTAAATTAGATGCTAGAGGAGGGATAAGGTGGCTGGTGATGTCAGCATTCCACATGTTGCACTGAAGGAGTCACTGTCTGGAAGGGCCCAGTCCCAGCGCAAGGGACATCCTGGAGGGCTATACTGGGAACTTATCATCATGTTAACTCGTGGACACAAGGAAGCTCTTCCTTCATGAAGGCTTCTTCTTGAAGGTTGCTCCTCCTGGGATAAAATTTAAAGTAAACTCATTTAAATATAAACTGATCAGGTCAGTAGGTGCTTCAGCCCTCTTCTTGAGCTTTTTAATCTTCCTTTTTCCAAGGTGCTGCTCTGGCCCATGGTGAGAGCCGGCCAGAAGAGCAGGCAGGGTGTCAACACTGGTGGATTCCTCTGCACAGGTACAGACTTACTATGTCATTTAAACACATGCTGATGGATGCAAATCTTTGTCCAAAAGTATTTATTCAATTACATTCTCTTCAGTCCATGAAATGATACGTCATAGATTATGTAGCCTGTAAGCAAGACATGGAAGACATGCTTTCAAAAGAGAAATGACGAAAAACTGCACAATTCACATTTAAACATCATACAAAACAAAGGGTGTCAGACCTCACCCCCATGCAATGTTTGATACGTTTACTAGAGATAGAGTGATATTTAGCACAGTACAAATAAAAAAGTGTCAACAGAGAGGAATTGTTGAGCATAAGAAAAACACAAACTAGAGCTCCTCAGCATTCTAGAAATACATATTGCATTATGTCAGTTGGGTACTTTTATCCCTACCCCATTACTAAGTGAAACCTTCCTCTTCCTATGCATGAGGTCTCTAGGAGCAGCCCTCCATTTGTGAAAGACTTCACTGTGAGGTGAAAGACATTGCTGAAGGAAACCATCAGGCCCTGAACAATGCTCACTGCTTAGCTTCTTGTTTGGAAATGCTTTTATGTCTCTGACATTTGCATGCTTTTTTACTCGGAACAAGAATAAAGGTAATGACAAGAAAAGATTGTCAGCATTCAAGTTGCATATCTATGCAAGCAAGGTGGTGTCCAAGAAAGGTTTCCCTGAGAAATTATTGCTCATGACCCAAAATTATGAGTACAACAGAGTGTTTGATACCATATAGCCTTGGCAAAGATCACTCTGGTTGAGTTAAATAGAAGAAAAAGCATATATTAATTTAAAAAGCAAGACTGTGATCTGTATGATTTTGATAGTGCAATGTTATTTGTTATCCTGACACTTGTATTTTAATATTCATCTAATTTAATTCAGTTAGCCTAACCAATGAATAGGCAGCTCACACCCCCAAAAAACTGAACCTATGGCTTTCTTCAAGGACCTACCCATATTGATGGCATTCTTCACTCTCTAGTTTAGACAGGGCAGGATTTGTTTTTCTGTACTATAAGTTAGCATCTGAGACCTTCAACATGAATCACAGGCGTGAAAGCAGCGTACCTGTTAATTAACATTAGCAAAAGTCTCTGCTCCCTGTGATCTGATTTCTTGTTCAGTATGGCGAAACAAACCAGTGCTCAAGCACTGACATGCATCCCCTATACAAGTAAATACAACACACAGGGTAGTGGAGAGGAGAAGGAGAAAGAAGGCAAGGAGAAAATGTTTGTACCAAGGGCCAGTTTTGAAGCACTTAATTGTTATTCTCACTGTTGGTGTGCTTTGTCCTTGAAGCAGGTGCTTTCTGTAAGCTCAGATTAACAGGGACCTGCCTCAGGTTCTGCCTACATGGATCTTCAGCTCTGTCACTTCCATCAAAAGCCTTCCTCATTAGTTTGTTCATCCCCTGTTGGCTCAGTTTGTGACCCCACAGCTCTCAAGGAAGGCAGCTGCAGGCATCTCCTAAGAGCTTTTAGGAGTTTAATGCATTTATGATCCAAATAACACATGTATGTTATTAGAAGCAGCAATTAGCATTTTCAGGATCCAAACCATGAGTTTTTATATAAATAATACAATAACAGCTACAACTCTTTAATGAAGGCCTATGTTCTACACCAGCAGTTTTCCTTTGCCTTCTGTGTGTGTCCCTGTGTTTTTCCTTTGGTCCTACACATAAACACACACTCAGATGTGCATATGCACTGATATTTATTTTCCACATTGAAACTGAGCCATAACAAAGCCTAAAGAATCTTTTAGTAGGATGATTATCCAGATGAGTGCACATTAGAGCATTTTGAGGAGTATTCTGTGCTCTCAGCATTGAAGCAACTCCTCCAGTGTGTTACTAATATCACCTTTCACAAGCAAAATGAGGATTTTATAAACCAAATGCCGGTATCATAAGCCACAAGAAGGTATTTCATATTATGTGGCTTCACAATTAAAAAACACTCAACATAATGCAGCTACAATATGCAACTGATCACAATACAGCAAAAATCAAATATTTCTGCAAAACTGGACATTTTCATCTCCTGCTGGGAGTATGATTATGCCTTTTCAATATGCTAATCTGAGTCGCACAAAGTTAATCTTGCAAAAGGCTTTTAACAATCTTTGTTTAGTCATTTAGAAATATGCTTTGCTAGTTTTGCTTAGGTTATGCAAAAAATAACCAACAGATGTTTATTAAAGCTTTTATTTGAAAGGTATTTGTTACAGCGTTTTTAAAAACTATTTGCTAAAACTGAGACAATACTTGAAGTTTTATCTACTGCCCAAATAGAAGTTTGGGACAAAATCTTGCTTCACCTTATGCATCCACTAATTGCTTATATCTGTATCTGCTATTTTCTATCCTAAATCTCTCCATCTGCATTGGCATTTTCCCCTAAAAACCACATTGTTTTCATTTTCTTCTCATGTCCCCTATTGTGTGGATGTTCTCCTGCCACTGAATGTTCTGTTCTATTATTTTCTCTTTTCCTGTCTTTC